>JPET01000002.1:2135367-2267854 GCA_000732205.1 Verticillium tricorpus MUCL 9792
GGGGGGCCAAGGAAGGGGGGCGGAGGGGGGGGAGCGCGTCTTCGTGTCGGAATCAAGCGTTGGGCGTTGTTGTCAGGCAGTGTTGAAGTACCGCCAATTCGGTGCTGAGATGGATGGGGATGGTGTTGAGCTGGCGCTGGATTCGTCTGAGCTGGGCAGCTGGGCGAGGAGTAGCTGCAGGTAGGCAGGGCCGGTGAAGCCAATTGCCCCGAAGCTTCCCTCCGTTATCTTGCATCATTCATTGCCCCTTACAGCCAGTGCGGTGGTACCGCCGGTACCTGCCCTGCACTGCCCTCTACTCTTGTGCGGAGGGGAGCGACAGCGACGCTGGCAAGCACACTCATCAAGGTCAGTCTCCATCGCTCTTTACCTGAGGTGCAGCACGATGTACAATTTGTGGAGGACAAGGCACGTGCGACGGAAGGGATTGGCCTCCTCCATCGCAAGACCATGCCCATGATGGGAGTTCGTCTCTCTTCTGCCATGGCCGTGTCTTGACCCGAGACCCAAGACGACGATCCTGGGCTGTCAGGCCCTGCCACTGACCGACTGCCTGCCTGCCCTGTCCTGCTGAAGATCCCAAAGACAAGAGAATGGGAAGGAGCCAGAGACAGACAGCGACACCTCTCCCGCACCACAGCGCGTGGAAGGAGCCACCTGAAACAAATTCAAGGACCTCCGCTGGTCACGCCACGCGCAGCGCGCGCGCGTTGAGCCGGAGCAAAGACCCAGTGTTTCGAAACGGACAGAGACATTTGCTCTCCTCGAGCCCGTCCAATGGCAGCCCGCGGCCTCTCCCAGGTTGAACCTCTTTGGCCCCCTCCTCGCCCTACCCCTGCCCTAGTTCCGCCCGCGGATCCCTGCGCGATCCTTGCCCCTTCTGCCAGTTGTTTCCGTCATCTCATTAACCCATCACCTCCGAGAGGCATAGCGACGGGCATTTCGGCGCCGCGGAGTGGAGGAGCCAATCTTAATTATGCTGTCGCGCTGCATCTGGGGATCCAGCAAGAGCCAACTAGAGCCAGCCGGAGCGGGCAGGAGGAGCCAGGGACCCAAGCATGGCGAAGTCGCTCTTTCCTTGGAGTCAGCACCCAGTCAGCGCGGGCAGTCAGCATGGGACAACCTCTGCCTGGGCACTTTCCTAGGTGCATTCAAGGATGATCAAGGTGATCATGTGCTGTGCAGCAGGAGGCACCAAGCCTGCCTTTTCCCGCCGTGACAATCGACGGTCCAGCATGGCCACAACTCCAAACCCACGACAAAAACGCGCTGCTCAACGCCGAACTCAGACCTTCCCCTCTGCCATCGCCGCCTCGCCGACATGTGCTCCGCATGCTCTCGTCAGCCGTTTCGCCCTCTCGTATCCCAGGCGCCATGCCCGGCACCCATCGTTCGACAAACGTTCACCCGCCCTCCCTTACTTCGCTTCACAGCCTCCCCCGTGCTGCCTTCAATCTTAATCCTTTCTCACGACCCAAGACCGCCGAGCAGCCCAGCAAGATACGCCCCTCGCGTTTCAACTTCACGACCCTTTCGGACGGTGCTCGCCGAAGGCTGTCGGCTCACTGGCTTGCTCTGGTTGTGCTGGGGTCTCCGTGCTGGCGGTTGGGGCCATCACCACGCCAGCGCGAGGTCCGAGGGTCTGGCAAAGAGCCAGAGTTTGATGAGATGGCGCGCAACGGGTTAGCCTCTACCCCTGGCCCCCTTTTCCATCCTTACCTAGAAGCGGCGAAAAAGCGAAAGGAGTCCTCGTACACATCGACAAAATGGCAGACGCGATGCAAGGTTGTTTGCCTCCTTGCCTTTTAGCCTGTACCCCTGATGGCAATCACCCTCAACTCCCTACGTACTAACCTAACCCTCTTCCTCATCCGGGTGCCTGCGACGAGACGCCACCGACTATTTCCATCCTATCGCGTCACACAGTTCCTCGTCAGCACGTTTGTTCGACCGTCTCTCGCAGCTGCCATGTCTCGCCGCCTCGGCCGAATTCCGCTGTTCCGAGTTTTTGGCTCTTGCGCCCGGCACCTGCATGAAACTTGTCTTTGACAGACACAGCATCTGGCAGACACATGGAATGCGCCCCTCGGCACATGGTGCGGCCACAATCCATTCCGCGAGACTTGTGTAAAACTCCGTTAGTCCGTGGACCACCGCGTTGGCGGCAGACAACTGGCATCTGGCGGCGCGCGCACATACCTACTGGGGCTATGAAGGGGGTGGCTCTCGGCTCCGTTATCCCGTGGTATAGACGGCTGGTCCAGCGGCAGCACGCGCACTGAGCCCACATGGCAGCGATCTCCCGAGTCCCGGCTTCCGATCCCGGCGCCGTTCGCTCTGCACCCCACAGCGCGAACAGAACAGAGAAGAGCAGAGCAGCCCACTCCAAGCAAACCATGACGCCGTGCCCTGCGCGCCTGCCAGTGGGCCATTGTTGTTGATCGACCCCTTTTTTGAGGGCACTTGCTGGTCTTGTTCCTGAGCCCATCCTGTTTTGGCGAAATTGCGGCCTCCCGCTAACTTGCGACTGCTCCGGCCTGCGGCTCCTCATTTCTACACCATCGGACGGTTTAGCGTCGAGTTGTCGAATCCACCTCCTATGCATCGTGTCATGCAGCTGCGTCGATGCCCTTTTCTTTGCTGTGTTTGCACAGTGGGCCAGCACCGAGGACGCCACTGGCACCATAAGGATGGCGCAGTGCGCCCTGCGACCTCGCTCGCACAGATGATGGCATCAAGGCGGTCACCGGTCGTCATTGCGTCTGTCAAAGAGTGTGTCAAAGCAGTCAGCTGTGGGAATAAGCCAAGACTGCATCTTCAATTCCGACGCGTGCGCACATCAGCTCGGCCGCAACCGCGCTTTGAAGTTTTCCAAGCCCCCTGAACCCCTCCGCCGCATCAACCCGAGACGTCCGTCTTGTCCAAGTTGAGCACTGCCTCTGCCACCCGATTCGCAATGCAGCAACAAGCGACAAATAGCGTCATCCGAACGATGCCAACGTCTCAGCCCTCCCAATCGAGCACTCCAACTCCAAAAAGAGCGCTAACATCGCCCAGGCTGCGGTTTCTTCGAGGCACGATCGCCCGCAGGCCCCCCATTTTGGCGCCCTCATCCTGGCATTGGGGTCCAATCCCAACGTCCATCATCTTCAGCCCCCCTTTTGATTCGTGATCTGCCTAGCCGCTTCCCATCTCCTTTTTTCAAACCCTCCGAGCGTTCGTCTCCAACGGACATTTCGAGCGTCCCGGCCAACTAGGGAACGGACGAGCGCATGTCAGACTGCCGCTTGGCTGGCAAGGACCGTTCACTGCTCCAGCTCTCCACCACGCGGTGCGGCCGTCACGATACTGCTGCCCATAGGCATCGGCGTGCCGAAACACCCATTCTGGACAAGACGCAAGTTCTTTATCGTCGCCATGGCATTCATGGATAGCAACCTTGCGAACCCCCCTTTATGACGACAAGCCGCTGACGATCAGCATAATGGGTCTTCTAATCCGTCAACAAGTTTTCTTGGTTAGCCAATCGGTCTACAGGATCGCTCCCCTGTGTCATGGCACACGATGGGTCTTTCAAGCCATGCCGCTGGACACGAGCTCCGCTGATTTCCTCGGCCGATATGTTTCCTTTGACGACTCGTGTCGGCTGCTATGAGGCCTTGGGGTAATGCTCGCGATCGATAGATCAGTGTTCGGCAGTTGTCCAACGAGCCGTTCATCGCCTTGTGACGCCCTGGTTTAGCTTACCACCCCGCCCACTACGGCCAAAAATGACTCGCCCCAACCACAGAAGCAAAGAGGCTGGGGCCATTCTGCTAAGTGATCACACGCAGTGGACGGATGGTTCTGGGTTCTTTCGATTTTTACTGGACGCGAAGCAGCGTATCAATCTGTCTCTTGGGCTTTGAAGCCTCTTCGGTAACGCGGCAGCAACGCTATCTTGGCTCCACTTCACGCGAGGAGCAGACCTCTGTTGTTAACGTCATGATCTCTTGGGCCTTGTCATTTGTAAGTCACGCAAAGCCAAAGCGGTGGCGAGGGTCAACACTGGCTGCCCCCCAAGTTTTGCGTAGTTGAGTCGTCGTACGCTCTGGATGAACCCGGGGTCTCAAAGCTGCCGTCGGTACGTCTGCCGGTTGGGCAACCGGATGAACGGAATCCGAAGTGGGCACGTTCAATCCTCGGACGCTCGGGCTTTGCTTGTGCTTCTCAGATCTTGGGCTCAGGGTGCTCGTCTTGTCTTCCTTTCTTGATTGCCATATTTGTGTTCCTCGGGACCGCCGCAGGAGTGCTCCGCTCGAGTGAGGAGAGCTTGCTCGCACATTCGTGAGATGTCGTTGGCCCTGGTTGACTTGGCAAACCGATCCGTCGGCCACGGCAACATGTCTAAGTCGTACTAGGGGAAGATGAGGGCTCCATTGTGCCGGTCGTCCGTTGTCCATCGTTTCATCCGCATATCTCAGCATCGAAGAAGCCTTTGTGACGTCGTCACGGCCATATAGAATCCAACTGGAGCCGAGTGATCTCTGCTCTCTCGTTGTCCAAGCGCGTGAATGGAAACAACGATCCTTGTGGTCGAAGAAGAGAAGCCTCGGCGGGACAGTCTGCCTTCGGTACTTGGTCGAGGTTGCCAGGGAAGGGTTCTACTAATCACGCAGTGGCAAGAGTAGATAGTATCTATCCGAGATCTGGCTTTGGTTCTGAAATACACATGATGAGATCACGCTCGACGAACGAGGGGCAGGTAGCCGCCCCGTCGTGCCGACAATCCTGTCATCGGTGATGGTGCACATGATATACATCCCCAACATGTTTCTCATCGACTGCATTTCTGTGTTGCCGTCACAGGATGGCAACGCCAGGATCTCCAGCAAACCTTTCCATATATAGCACGTAACAGTCATCACGATCATGATCACTATGTGATGTATGGATTCGGACCAAAGTGTGTGCTGTATTTCACCTCGTCGCCTGTCGGTCGCGGAGGAGATTCGTCGGGATTTGAAAGAAAGGAGACCATCACCTACATTTGCCCTCGGCCGGCTTCAGACTTTGCTGCGTATCGGGTTCGACACGCTCATCACAAGAATCCCAGCCAGTGTGCGGGGAGTGGCACCCAAGGAGCCGGTTTGTTCACCCTCAAGGTCGTCAAAACACGGCTATGAAGCCCCTGCTCCATCCTGGTGAAAGAAGCAGAACGACACTTATTGAGTCGCCTTCAGACTCCTGAGGGTGGCCCATGCCAGGTTGTTTGGCAGCCTGTGAAACCCCTGGGGCTTATTGTCACGATAGAAGCACGAATTCTCGCTCTATGAAGGAATGGCGTCCGGCCCTTGGATTCTCCCCAGTCGCCGACGCCTTGAATAGTGGTCTCGTTCCAGCTCGGTTGATAAGACTGGGCGTGACTGACCCAACAATGCGGAACGCCGGTTGACCTGGCGTAAAACTCGCTGTTTGAGTTCCTGCACACATCGTCGCCTACCCGTTCGACGAGGGCCATGTCGCCTTCCATGCCACAGCCATATCAGCGGCGCACACTTAGCCTCGCTGCTCACATCGTTTGCAGGCCGCCCGAGGTGCACATGGGCCAACTCACCTCTGTTCTCAGCCTGCTCCCCGTCTCGAAAACGATCTCCTCCCGGTACGTCGCTCGAAGGTCCTCAGAGCCTGCATCCAGGCCGTCTCGACGGTGGAGGTGGTGTTCGCCCGGCACGTTGCAGACGGCATGGAATGGACACGGACGGGTTCGCAGTCTCCCGAAGATGGCATGATTGGATATGCTGCTCGCTCCCGTGTTCGCGAGCTGGCAAAAGCTGAAAAGTTCCAGGGCCACCGGGTCGAGAAGCCCACCATCCGCTCACGCGACGGTCCAGACGAAGGGGGCCACGTAGACTCGTTCTCCTAATCGAGTGACTGGCCGTCGGCCATGAAGGCGATATCCTTCTGAGTGCTGGAAGCGTGTATCCGGGGCTGCGGGCGCCATCCGCCGGCAAGGGCTGGGTGATGAGGGAACGCGCATCTGGCAAACAGACGAGGCTGCGCGGCAGCAGTCGTTTGTCCGGCGCTCGCTCTATCTTCACGCCCATCCATCACGCTCAGCTTCGGGAAGTCGCATACTGCCAGCTCTAGCCGACAGAACCCACCCTCCGCCCGCCCCCCTCTCGCCCCTTTGTGCGACGTCACACGCGGCCAGCGAAGGGCGGATCGACCATGAAGCAGAATCGCCTCGTCTAGCGAGGAGGAAACGTCCACCTCCCGCGTAAGCTTCCGACGTGCCCAGGGGACACGACAGGCTGGGCGCCTGCCGCATCCACCCTTGTACGCCGCCATCCGCGAGCTGGAGGGGAGGTGAAGGTATAAGACGGCAATCGAGCCAGGAAGCAGAGCCTTTCACGCTGGCACGACTGCGGCTGGGCCCTTAGATGAATCCCGAGAGGTGGCGGCGCAGGATCGGGACGCCAGGCGTGACCATCGGCTCGCGGATGTGGATGGCTCAGCACAGCCGAGAAGTAGAAACAGTCAAATCAGGTCAAGACGAAAAGCACCTCGCGACAGCCCGAGTGACACAGAAAACATGTCGGCACAAGACGGTCTGGTTTTGAGACAGCGTGAGCAATATTTCATTCTTCATTTCCCATCTACCTGACCTTATCCAAGCCCCCCAGACACTTCTCGTGAACGCGAGCAACTGAAGCAACCAAATAAAAACCAGAGGGGGGTATCATGTTTCCAACCCCCAGAGTGCCCAAAGTGACACTGCAAAACCACGCACACGTATCCGGGACAAACGAGAGAACGCCGCCGCCGGTGCCGAGACGCACCGCAAGTGACAAGAAAAAGGCGTCCAATCCTTCTCCCCACCCGAACCGCCTGTCGCCTGTCACACACATAACCGTCATCATCGTGAGTTGGCAAGCGCCAGCCTGACCTAATAGTCGAACGCCCCCCCCGAAATCATGCAAATGCCGTCACCCGTGCTCCCCCTCTATCCATCACACCGCAAGCAAGAACCCAGCCCGAGAGAACATCACCAGCACCGTATTAGTTTCGTCGTCGCTTCTTCTTCGGCGGCGGTTTGACCGGCCACAAGAAGTACTGCTGCCATCGCGGATCCCAAACCGGCTCGAGCACGAGCCACTCCACCGGCAGGACGCAGGGCTCGTAGTTCTCGTCCCGCCCCATGATCCAGAGGCCCTGGAGGAAGCAGCCGCGCTCGGCGTCCCAGCGGATGGTCTCGTGGAACGGCTTCGCCTCGGGGGGGTCGAGGTAGTCGACCCACTGGACGTGCTCCCGCTTGACGGCGGGGTTGCTGATTCTGTCCGGGTCGAGCTTGGTGTTGTCGGACCTGGAGACGATGGGCTTGCCGGCGGCATCGCGGTCGTTGAAGATGAACATGAGGCGCGCGCAGATCTCGAGATCCAGCTCGCTGAGGAAGCGGCCCTTTCTGACGCGCTCGATGATACCGGTGACGATGGCCTTGTGCGGCCACTTCTGGGCGGACATGAGATGCTGCTGTGAGGGGGGTCAGCCCGAAGCCCTCCGTGCAGGACCACAGCGCAGCAGAGTTGCTTACCCTCATTTCTGGGAGGCTGCTCGTGATGAACGGGCAGTTGTCCATGATGCACTTGTACACCTGCTTTACCAGCCCCTTGGCCAGGCCGGGCGGGCAGCAAGGCCCACCCTTGCCGTCGGTGAACTCCATGTCCTCGTGGACGCCTCGTGGGATGCAGACGTCGCAGTGGCCCCTGATGCATGGCTTCTTGCCGCTGTCGTGGTCGAGATACCAGTGCATCTGGTCCAGGGTCAGCTTGCCGCCACAGAGCAGGGGGGAGAGAGGAGCAGGGGGGAGAGAGGCGCGGGGGAGGCGAGGAAGTGCGAGTAGGGTTACACACCTCTCTGCAGCCGGGGCGCGTGAAGCTGGGGTCTCCTTTCCGAGCTGCTGCGGGCTTGTTCGGGGTCAGCGGATGTGAATCTCAAGACGAGGGCTGGGGCCTCTCACTATCCGATGGGCCTTTCGCTCCTCCACGTTATCCTCTCTCAGCAACCTTCTGTGCTCGAGAGACACCCCCTTCCATCGCAGGGAGCACTGCTTGCAGACGAACATGGTCGTGTGGGCAGGGGGGTGCTGGATCAGGGCCGTGGCCTCGGCCTCCTGCGTCTCCCAGCCGATGCCCTCGCCGTACTGTTTGCGTTGCTCGCTCAGACCGTAGTAGTCGGTGCTCCAGCCCGTGGTGGGCGTGTCGCCCTCGACAATGCAAATGGAGTTTGACATCTTGAACGGGCTTTTGGGGTTGGCTTCAAGGTCGATCTTTTTCTTTTTCTTTGGCTTATCTTCCGACCCGTTCTCCGGGTCATTCTCTGTGTCAGTCTCTGGGTCATCATCCCGGCCATCCTTCGGGCCATTCAGCGAGTCACTCTTCGGATCCCTCTCTTCGCCGGGCTTTGGCTCGGCTTCTGACGCGCTACTGATCCTGTCTTCGACTCTCTCCTCGGGCACGTCCAGTGGCTCGGTCGGGGCTTTCCTCTTGTTGTTTTTCTCCTCGGCCTTGGCGAGCTCCTGCAGGCGAGCTCCGACCTCGCCGTGGATGCGGACGACGACCAGGCGCACCCGGTTGGGGTCAACTGAGAGGAGCTCACTGGGATCGATCGACAAGTCAGACGGGCCGAACGCCGATGGTGGTGCGGCGAAAGACGGGCTGCTCTCGGGCGGAGGTTGTGCTCCGAGGTCGACATCATGACCCGGGCTCAGGTCTGCCTGTGGCGTGGCAGCCGGAGGTGGCTCAGGGGGCCTCGCCAGCAAAACCGGTGCGTTTGTGCCGTCTGCTCCGACCCAGGTCTGCGGGGACGGGTCGGGGGCGGCGTGGAAGAGCTGCGGGTGGAATTGGGGCGGTGCCGGCATCGCTTGTTGAGCATACAAGTGATGCTCGGGCATTGCTGATGGAGGTGGGTAGACCGGCCCTCCGAAAGCCGGCCCTCCGTAAGCCGGCCCTCCAACCTGAGCCTGAGGCTGGACTTGGTGAGCATGCTGAGGGAGCAGAGCATGCTGGGTCGGATCCTGCTCCGGACCACGGACGAGAGGGGGTGCTGTGTACCCCCAGGGCTGCTGCGGCGCGACGAACTGGGCATTGTAGGGCACCGCAAAGCCGGCATACCTGTGATCTCCAAAGCCGGGCTGGGCCTGGTTCTGGGGCGTGACCGTCAAGCTCATGATGAAGGGATCGCGTGAGTAGAGCCTGATCAGGGGTCAGGCCGGATGGGAGCAGATCGGGGAGGGAGTCTGATGGCGAGAGACAAGGTTGTGAGAGGTGGGAGAGAGAGTCCGGAGACTTTGGGGAGCGGGTGCTCGCAGGTTGAAAGGGAATCAATGCGCGCGTTGGAGGTTGCACGGCAGCCGCCACGGCGCAGACGATGGGCGAAACGTTGGGCCGCCACCGGTCCGGTTTCTGACCTCTGGCAGCAGCAGAAGCAGCAACAGATGATTACGTTCCTGACGGCACAGAGGCAGATGCAGAGGCAGAGGCAGAGGCGGTGGGTGAGAGGAAAGGCGTGCCAGGCCGGGCCAGTGCAGGGCTGCGGCGCGGACGCGGGCGTGGGACGTGGATGTACCGTACCGGGCGTGGTCGATCATCTGGCAAGCCCCTCCTTATTATGCAGTGCATCAGCTTGAAGGTATCCCAGTCCGGCTGCAACGTGCAATACTGTCCGAGCGAGGATACCCTTGCCGATATCAAAAGAGAGGAGCAGGGAGAGAAGGGGAGAAAGGGGGGGGGGGGGGGGGGGGGAGAGCCAGTGGTGATGGGATGCGAGCCAGCCACGCACGGGCAGCGTTGCACAGGATGGAATTTTGATACGGTGCCACAGCGCAAATGTAGAAAACGCCCATCCATCCATCCATGGCCAAAAAGCAAAGACGAGGTGCCCAGGGCCCCCAGCCAGGCAAGGAAGCAGGCAGAAAAGCAGCGAGCGGGGGCGCGGCGGCGGGCTTCGCTCCCCCTCCTCCGTCTCACAACCGGCCGGTAGTCTCCACGTTGCTTTGCGTCAAGCCGAGCTCGCCTCTCGCCCCAAGATCTCCCCCCCGCCCGGGTGTGAGTGGAGTGGGCCAGGGTCGTCTCTCCCTCCAGCCAGCCAGCCAGCCCAAGCAGACGACACACCCTGGTGCAGAAAGGCGACAGAGAGATCGATGGCAGAATGACATCGAGGCGGTCCAGATCTGGGGGTTATGACAGGCCAATGAAGCGCGTCGAGGCCTCTTTCGCCGCCCATTGGGACAGTCGTCTGCAGGACCTTCTGGTTGGGGTTTAGGCTCTGTGGGAGAGCTCGGACAGAGAGAGCGAGAGAGAGAGAGACAGACAGAGAGAGAGAGGCTCGAGTGTTGCTAGGTCTTGTTGGCCATATTGCTTTTTCTCTTCTTTTTGCTCCCATGGCGTGGCTGGGCATCCGAAATAACACGTCAGGCAGCTGAAATGGCCGACATGTCTGACCCCTCCCCCCCGTTCTGTCATGTCGCTCATCGCATCCGAAACCGATAATCTTCGGCGGATGTTCGCACCGTGCCTGTCAACAAGCCCTGTCTCACCGGCCAATGCAGGAATGTCATGACCGTCGCGTCATCCGTCCGGGCCAGCATCTCCTTTCTGCTCTGTAGGTCGTCTTCTCAAGCAAATAGCAAGCAACACAGGCCGGTCAAAGACGTTGAGCCTAACGGACGGTCTGATTGTCGACCGCGCCGTCCGCAGAGCGCTGACACGGACTGCGGCTCTACCCGCGAGCCAATGCCCGAGCCAGGTCCGTTCCTCCGTCCGTGGTCCACCGTTCTTCATCGACGTCGGATCGTGCGTGTTGGGGGACCACAGAAACGTTGACCGGGACCATGCGCGGGGGAGGGGTCAGAGGAGAGGAGGTGCCCGTTCGATATCCTGCCATCGTACAGTACGCAGCCGTGCCGATGGCCGCCCACCCGCACACCTGGTCGAGATCGATCCTGAAGAACAGTGACATGTGCGCGCGCGTGTTCTGATCGCAAGCAGATCGTGCGGCCTCAGACCCATGAGAGCCCCTCAACGGGCCCCAGCCCCCCCTCCCACTTTCCACTCTCATCAACAGGTAATACGTGCAGGGTGGGTTGCAGGGGGGGAGAGAGTCTGTCGCGAGAAAACGAGCCCGCCCGCTCCGGTGACCCACGAATGGTAACGGAAGTACTGCTCAGAACCAGGCGAGGCGAGGTCGGGTCTGATGGAGGAAAAAGGAAAACCAGAGTCTCGGCATCTTTAGCGTCTGGAGCGGCTTGGGCGGGCTCAACTCCCCGAGCGAAGGATCGGCGCCAACGTGTTGTGCCGCCGCCCAACGCCATCCCAGAGATTCGGTCTCAAGTCTCGACCGCGTATGTGTTGCTCAGCTGCGCGCCACGCCAACCGCACCAACATGCCTGAGGCCAAGAGATGCGGTGAGCGTGATGTGATGGTCCATGGAGCGCAGGTGCGGCTGGCCGCCATGTGCCGCCGCCGCCGCCGCCGCCCATCACCTCGCCCTGGCCCAAATCGGTCTGCTTCGGAAGAAGGGAGAGTAGAGGAATCAAGGTGTCGCCATCGTCGGGGATAAACCTCCTGCGGGCCTCTCTCTACCTCTAGATTCTATTAGTTCAGTGGTAGCGCTGTCCAGCATGCCATTCGGGTGGCCAGTGGCCAGGCGGGTACACGATGTTGGCTCCGATCCGTGGGCTTAGCCGGCCCCTCTCTTTCCTTCTGGCTGTCTGAGATGTGTAAAGCCCGCGTCTCGCCTCGTTTACTACTTCCCTCTCCATCCTGAGCGGATCCTCATCTGACAGATCATCGGTCACGGCGAATGCTGCGCTTAGGCGACGGGGCTAGGCTGCTGTAATAGAAGCGGGTTCAGACTGATCCGAGAGACCGGGCAAATGTTCGCTGCGACTCGTCGGTTCCAAGAACGCACCCTGTCCCGTCTCAGTCTGTCGCCCGCACGACTTCGACTACCTGCTGTTACGCGCTCGTGCTGAAGTAGTAGTTCTCCCACAAGTACTCGTAATCCTCCAGGATGCCCCCGACAATGCTGGGCATCCGAGACCTGACACCGCCGACCACACCCTTCGTGACCTTCTCGTAAAATGCCCCCCTCATTGCCCACCATCCCATGGCCCAGCCCCTCTTGTTCCACTCGTCTCGCTCGAGCGGTGTCGTCCGGAAACCTCGATCTCGTAACTGACGCGCGGCGTACTCGACACTCAGCCCGACCAGCCACGGCGTCCACGACCGCTTGTCCTTGCTCCGCGCCAACGCCACGGCGTAGACGAGGGGCGCCAGAATATGGAGCACCTCGGCGGCCTGGGCCGGGCCCTGGGCCTGGTTCAGTAGCTTGGGAGCCGGCTTGATGTCATCCGAGGTCAGCACCTTGCCGAGCAGGTAGCCGCTGGTGTCGCCGGGCCGGGGCAGCGATGGCAGGCTCATGCCGGTTCTGGGCATGGCCCACTCCTTCTCGTGCGCCTTGACGCCGTCGTCGGCGTCGTCTGCCGGGGTGCCACCGATGAGCTGCTGAAGCTCTGATGCCGCCGCGGCCTCCTCCTCAGGATCCTCGGGCACCGGCTCGCGCTCCGGGAGCACCGGCGTCACGAGAGGTCGCGACCGCGTGATGCGCAGCAGCAGCAACCTGCACAAGGCTTTGATGGCCTCGAGAAGCACGACGACGCGCCACCGCCCACGGTTGCCGCCCCTCCGTTTCGCCGCCATCTCCCACAAGAGCTGCGTGTACGTGACCATTTGCAGGATCATGGCAACGCGTCGATACAGGGTGTTGCGCTGCGTCCAGAACTGCGTGTATCGGTTGTGCGGAGACGGGATCTTGGTGATGGGCAGGCGCGCGAGCGCGCGCGCCAGCAGGGTGTCATGGTAGAGCGAAAGTAGCTGAACACTGGAGTGAACCGTCTCGGAAGCTATCTCGGCATCGCGGAAGCGCCCTGGAAGGAGAGGGGTCAGCCGGTGTCGGTGTGATGCGTGCGATTGAGTGAGGTGAGGCTGCGCAAGGGGACGTACCGGGTATGACGTAGGTGAGAGATCTCAATCCCGATTCGATCTGGGAGACTTGGCTCGCATTCTTGGTGATGAACTCCTCATACTTTTGCAGCCATCGTGGCGGCAGCGAGAGGGCATTGCCGATGGAGGCAGAGTATGACGAGGGTCGCGGCTTTGGTGGGTTGGCCTTGGTTGGCCCATCTATCGGCACGGGCATGGCATTCGAATTGAAGGACAGGGCGAAGTGGGGATTTCGATTACAATGATTAATTAGGTAGTAGAGATTGCAAGGAGAATGAAGAAGACGATGGCGAGCTGGTGGGCTTGGTCGGTGTGGTGATGATGGAGGGTAGGAACTTGAAGTCAAGCGCCTTCGTTGGGCGTCGCGTGTCGTGGGCGTGGCATTCCGTCAGTCGGTCGGCAGTGGCAGAGGTCATTCAAATGTCAGGTACAACCGCAGCCGAGGCAGCTGCTGCTGGGCGCGCTCCCTCCCCAGTGCCTGGCCATCCCCACCTGCGCCTCCCTCTGCCGTTTCCGCTAGGTGGACCGAGCGTCACCTCAACTGACAAGCGACTGTGATGTACCTAGGTACCTACCTCACTCAACCTCACTCGACTTCACTCAGTAAGTGACATCCGGCAGGTACAGCTGGACATCCTACCTGCCAACTCGATCATCACCACTTCATGGCATCAGATACAACAGAACATGGGCACATTTGGCGGTAGACACACATTATGGGATCCTTGGTTGGGTATATCATTCGTCCGAGCCAGGACAGGAACTCGGCTCTGCCGCCAAAATCTATGCTGCACGCCCTACCTGATCCAGTCCGTCACAGCTTCTCGAATCCAGCATCGTGCAATAATTGCCCGCTTGGGAGCATCGGGCGCCCTTGCATCGGGAACGGCCAGAACAAGTGATTTTCCGCCGCTGCCGACATGGCCGCACGTGCGTACGCCTTGCCCTCCGTCGTCTCCTCTCTTTCCACGTCGGCGCCGGTTGCTGATACTGCTCCGGTGACGGCGTCGTTGCCTTCGTTGCCGTCGCCGTCTCCCGAGCCCCACGCGCAGATGAAGTCTTCTTCCCGCACATTGGGCGCAAAGAAGTTGAGGCTGCTCGTGAACGGCCTCGCGCTGCGGGCGTACTCTTCGAGCGGCACGACGTCGTCGCCCATGTCCACGTCGATCTTCCACTTGTACGCGAGGTAGCGGAGGATGTTGAGCGCCTGCTCCGCAAAGTGGTGACACGGGGACATCTCTTTGAGATCTTCCACTCCCTGCTTGATCGCCTGCGCCACGTGGGCGTCCACAGATTCCTTCGCTGCCTCGGTCGGGTTCATCAGGCCCCCCTTCTCCTTCGAAGACTGGCTGACCGGCGCGCTGATTGCCAGGTGCATGATCGCTGACGTCAGTACAAAATAGGGCACAAACGACGGCGTCCGGCGCAGAGTGTACAGCTGAGAGTGCGAACGTAGAAGACCCTGTATCGCGTCCGCCGCCTGCGAGCACACGTCGCGCGGTGAGATCTTGGACCCAATAATTTTAAGCTTGATCAGAGGTCGGAACAGCAGGAGGATGGCAAAGTGGTAATACATGCTTGGCCCCGAGTTAGCATCAAAAGAAAGTCACCTGCAAACCCACACCGGAGAGTACATACTGCGTGAAGAGGACAGCCGGGGTAAAGTTGTGGCCAAGTCGGAGGACCTCGGGTATGCGGTCGTACCAGTTGAGATACTGCGTGTAGAGACTGAGCAAGTCGCGGCTCGTTAGTGGTCGCCCTGGCGAGTGCAGGACGTAGAGGGACTGGTGCACGAGTTCGCTGAGTTCGCAAAAACACTTGTACACCGAACGAACGTTGGACGGCTGTTCGGCTGATCGCTGCAGAGGCGCTCCTGCTCAGGGGGTCAGCACGCTCATACACAGGGTCTTGTGCTCGCAAAAGGCATACCGTCGTCGGTGTAAGGAATCCACAAGGACGCCTCGATGTCGTCGATGATGGCGGGTTTGGGGGGCAGGTGAGGATAGCAGGAACACTGCGGGAGCGAGCCCGTGGCGAGTGACCAGGCACTGGATGAGTTTCTCGCATCAGCACTGGTGGCCCTGGACATTCACTGCAAGCGGGTGGAAAACATACTGATCTAGTCCGAAGGCGCCCCAGAAGGTTGCGGCTTGCACGGCAAGCTCATCTGGATCGCCATCGCCATCCACCTGGTGCAAGCCCATCTCAATTGCAAGTCGGATGCTCTGGCCGGCATAATACCAGCTCTCCGAGTCACGCCCACAGCTGGCCTCCCGGATCGACATGATACCGAGCGCCTGGATCGTGGTCAAGGTGTGGTGGTCCTCCTCCTGGTAGAAGAGCCGTTGGCTCTCTTTGAAAAAGTGGTCGCCAGAGGTGTACGGG
This sequence comes from Verticillium tricorpus MUCL 9792, assembly GCA_000732205.1. Classification (NCBI taxonomy): domain Eukaryota; kingdom Fungi; phylum Ascomycota; class Sordariomycetes; order Glomerellales; family Plectosphaerellaceae; genus Verticillium; species Verticillium tricorpus. The sequence goes on from JPET01000002.1 coordinate 2,150,796, forward strand.
TCGTCAGGAACGGCACGCGTGGAGGGTTTGGTAGAGAACCGGCACCCCAACGCGAGCAGGGCGTTCACGAGAATGGCCGAGCAGTAGCGCGGCCTCCCGTCCTGGAAGTCCTTGAGGAAGTGCTCCTTGCTCAAGGACGCGAACGTGGGATACTCCCAGCAGAAGTACAACGCGAGGAGGTGCTGGACGAGGATGATGTCTGCGGAAATGTTGGACCAGGTGCTTGCCGGCGCCTTCATCTTGGGGGCCTCCAAAGGCGCCAGGACCTGGTCTAGGCCTCTGTAAGAGGTTATGTTCGTTTCGACTTGATCGGTGCCGAGCGCGTCGCCCCAGAAGCCGACCTTGTTCTGTGGTGGTCGGTTACTGCCGTCTGTGCTCCAGTTCATCGAATCCGGGTGAGACTGAGAGTTACTTCTCGTGCTGTGGCTGTAGGTAGAAACGTTCCAGGGGCTATTTGGGTCTACCTCTTGCCTCAAGCCTGACGGCTGACCCGTCACGGGACTCTTGGTGGACGAGCCGGGATGGCCGAGCCCCAGTCCCAATGTAGAGATGGGAGCCAAGGCAACCCGAGAGAAACCAGGGGCTTCCCCGGTAGACCGTCCAAAGGACGGGACCGAGCCGCCAGGCGGCAGGGCCACCCCAAGCCAGTCGGATATCGCCTCAACCGACTGGCCGCTGCGCAAACGCTTGAGGACGTCCTCCCAGGCATCAGGCCGCACGAGGGCGGCGAAGACCTGATCGCTGGAACGCTGTCGGTAGCGCAGCTGCTCAATCTCTGTACGGAGGTTCTCCTTGGACTGGCGGACGGGTATCTCGTAGACGCATTCGATGTCTTTTTGGCCCTGACAGCGGCTGCACGGCTTTTGTCCATCGCACTGGGTTCAAGACGGCGAGTCAGCCCAGGCACCTACCGAGGGGAGGCGGGGGCGGGGGCGGGGGCGGGATGAGGAACCCGGAGGCACGTACCTTTGCACGCTTCTTCCTGCATTCGGTGCAGGCATTGGGGGTGACTATCCCCAGACCCCGGCGTCGCTTGGCGAGCGGGTTCTGCGCTTGCGACTGTTGCTGCGCCGGGGTCGAGCCCGAGGGGCCGACTGACGGAGGGCCTGAGCTGGAGGGCGCGGATGGCGTGGAGTTGGACTGACCGGCGGAGGGCGCGGCGGAGGAGGCCGTACCCTCACCCTCGGGACTGTCGCGACGTTCGCTGGGTGCCCTCTCCATTTTAGTAGATGTCGCACGCCTGATGTTGGGAAGGGGTATGTGTGAGGCAGAGAGTCGGTGGACCAAGACCGGTCTTGCTCGCTCGAGTTCTGCACGAAGTTTCTAGACCAGGAGTCGTTCGCGATCGAATGAACATGCTGAAGCAGGCCAGCGGGAGGTGGTGGAGGTCGCTGTCTCGAGGTATGACGCGGAACTTTGGTTCTCTCGCGACAAGGTTGGACTAGAGCGTGTCCGAGTCAGCAAGGTGCGATGATGTCGAGGACTAGGCTGAAGACCGATGGGTGAGATGTGAACAGGCAATTGAGCGCGTGTTGCGCGGACCGCACATCGTCCTGGATTCGACACAGGCGGACTTACGAGGATAGTGAGAGGGGGAAGCTTCTGCTCAACTGTGCTCTACCGAGCTTGAATCTCGAGCCTGTTCAAGCTGCGTGAAGCAGAGCAGGAACGGGACAGGAACAGGCCACGGCGTTCAGGGACAGAAGTCGTCGTGCTGGAGAGCGGGCAGTCTCGCAATGCGCCTAATCGTGCTTGTGCCCGTACGTGGCAGGCTGATGGTGGGAAGTCGGACGACCTCGAAATGTTTTGACGAACAACGTGCTAGCGAGGTGCATGTGGAAGAACAAGGCGGGGGGGGGAGGGAGGGGGGTGCCAAGCAGGGGATTGGGGGATCGCGATGATAGAAGGTAGAGAGCCAATTCCGGACCTGAGGGTTCATACCACCTCCGTCCTTCCGAGGTCAACGGGATCCGCAATATCTCCCGCTTCCCAGGTGACTTATTCAGGGCCCCCTCATTTGCAGCAACCAAGTTCCTTGTATGCCATCATGATCAGAAAGAAGCAGATCTGCGCCAATTGACGCTGGTGCCGATGCCTTGTTGACCCAGTCCTGATTGACATGCCTGTCATATTCCGCCTTCCTCCAAGCATTCAAAGCTCGAACTGCACTGCAGATACTCTTATCTTATCGGTAGCGCGACGCGCTTGACCATTCCAAGCCACATGACATCATCATGATGAGACGCGACGAAATTCCCGGTTCGCCAAAGGCGCTGTGCTGGGGACGCTCACGTGTGTACACGCCGGGGGTTAGTGACCCTTCTTCTAGGCGGTCAGACTTGATCACATTCTACCACATGCCCAGGTACGCTTGCTTCAACGCACGCGGTGAGCTGGGTTTGCGAGATGCGCTCCTGGTCGCGGCTGTTGCGCGCAGCTTGCTAGCATAGCATCTCACGTTGACCTTGATTCGCGTTTGACACAGGTGTGATCATTCAAACTGCGGCAGAGACCGTCTCCTGCCGTGCTCATGTACTTAGCGCCGCGTGTTGCATTCCGAAAATCCCCCCTTCCGGTTGCGCACTGCCAGCCATTACACCAAGCCCCTATCCCTGAACTATCCCAAAAGGAAACCCTCCGATGCTCCGCCCTAGTACCCCTTGCTGGGGGATCGCCCGTACTTGACCGGACTTCGGCCGTGGTCTCCCTTGCTCGGGCTCCTCCTCGACGGCGTCTGTGGAGGCGGGAGAATCGTCTTGCGGAGCGGCGGCGATGCGCCGTCCGTGTCTGTTCCCTCCGGATCGAAATCAAGTTGCCGGCGGTGTGAAGGTGTCTGTATAGGCACCCACATGTAGGCCTGCGACGAGTCTCCCGGGAAGCCTGAGGGTTGCGGATGGCCGACTTCAGAGGCCGGGTTGGACGCCACGGGGTGAGCAGCCTTGACGCTGGTTCCTATCTGCACATGACTCCAGGCGTTGAGTCCGAGGCAGAGGATCAGGATACCGAAGAAAAATGCCTGTTGAGAGTCAAGTCAGTAAAGGCACCGGAACACACAAAAACCTCACAAAACTTACCCAGGCGTGCAGACTCATGGTGCCAGCAAACTCGTTGATGACCTCGGCCACCTGCTTGGCCGTGTTCTTGACTCTCATGATCGATTCGGGGTCCTGGATCCGGCATTCGTCCCACTCGTCGCACATGGCCTTCAGAGCAGGACGGTCCTTCTTCTCGCAGCCGTTGAGTATGAACTGGTTGTTGCACTCGAGCGCCTTGTTGACAATGTCTCGCCGCGCCGCGTCGTGGGCATTGGCAATGTCGGTGCTGACAGTCGAGAAGAGAGACCAGCCGAGGTAGAGAAACACGCTGACGACAGATGCATTGACAAAGAATGTCATCCACTTGGCCAGGTTGTCGGGCATGTTGGGGTTCTGGTTGATGGTCTGCACGACCGTCTCGAACCAGCCCTTGGGCGCGACCGACTTCTTCTTGGCGCCCTTTGCGCCCTTCTGGCGTCGCATGTAGCCGTCCTCCTCCTCTTCCGAGTCAGACGCCGAGTTGTCCCGCGAAGAAGTGTATCGCAAGCTGCCGACGTCCCGGTCATAGTTGTGGCGCTTGCGCTTGCGCAGCGCCGCTGAGTAGTCGCGGTTGCCTCGCGAAATTTCCCCCCTGCCTGGCAGATGCCGCTTCAGCTGCTGAGCCGGTGATTTTCCGTACCGGAGGTTCTTGTTGATCCTGGTCGGGGACATGCCGCCCATGCCGAGGTCTGCCGTGCGATCGACGTCGGGGGTGTCGTTGGGAAGGTCGGACACCTCGGTCAGCGCAGGGCTGCTCTCGGCCTCGGAGAAGACTGTTTCGTCGAATGGTTTGCGCGGAGTGGTGAAGGCCGGATTCCTGAAAGGCGGCGCCGTGTTGGAGTGCTGGATGCGTGGGGAGAAGAGAGACGTCTGTGGTAGTGGTGGAAGGGGTTTGGAGGGGCTGTTGGCGAAGGGGTTTGGTCGGCCAGAGCTGATTTTACTGGGAGAACTGAAGTCTGCAGCAAGGTTAGCTTGAGGCTCAGGAGATCGAGACCGGAGCGTCTGCTCGGGGGAGGAGTCCGAGGCACGTACCGTTGCGCGTGGCCTGGGTTTTCGCAACATGAGAAAACGGACTGGTTGCGTCCAACGGCCCCCTGCGATCTTGGTACTCCCACTCCATGGGACCTTCATAGGTTCTGCGATCCATGATGAACTAAATGAGCGCTCAGCGCTTTCTTGATGCGAAAGAGGGGATAACGACAGGAGCAGGTTGTGACGGTTGCAGGACAAACAGGCTGGCCTTCAAGCCGGGGAACTCGGATTGCTTGCTTGCTTGCCTCTCTGGAATTCTGGCTCCATCCAAAGTAAACATTGCCCCTCGCCTCAGGCAACGCGACCCGCTTCCTACATCTACGCGGAAGCGAAGCAGGGACCCCGAGGTTTATCCGTGCACCTGCAGGATGGATCCTGCGCGCATCCGCTGTGGGCATTGAATTAAACGCTTGGACCATCATCAACTCTATGTTCGGCGTCTTTTCAGAGAGAGGCAAGACGTCGTCGTTCTACCCTTTTGACGTGATTCCCCCAACCCTGAGTCGACAAATAAAAGGATCAACATAGCCTCCAGGCACGACCGGCTCTTGAATTCTCGTCTCGGAGTTTTGTTCAAAACCCAACGACGCAGGCTACGATCCCGACGACAAGCGCCTCACGACAGAACATCCCAATCTTGGGAAGGAAAGCCGTGTCAAGGCCTCCCACCCCCAGTCTCAAAACACAACCCTCTCCGCTACACGATCCCCCAAACCTTCACAATGTCCGACATCGAGTCTCTTCCCGGCTCTCCAGCGGCGGCCGAGCGAGACCATCTCGAGAACGAGGAGCCCCGTGAGGGCGTCGACGGAGCTACTGCCGAGGACCTCTCCGACGTGGAATCCGATGCCCTATCCGAGATTGACGAGAACCAGTTTGAAGACTACGATCCCGAGACGGCCAACATCGAGGATCGTCCCGTGGCCGTTGATGAGGATGTGGCGAAGACCCTGAAGGCCTCTAAGAGGAAGCAGGCGGATGGCGACAAGGCGAGGAAGCCCAAGGAGGGCAGGCGCGAGAAGAAGCGCTCGCGCGCCGACGACGACGAGGCAGCTGATGGCGATTTCGACGAGAACAGGCCAACGCGGAAATCCCGCCGCGGTGGGGAGCCGCGCCCTCGCGCGCAGAAGCCATCGCCGCAACCCGAGAACGAGGACCACTTGTCGCCGGAGGAGCGCAGGCAAAGGGCGATCGACCGCACGTTGGATGGAGTGTTCAAGAAGCCCACGAAGCGGAGAAAGAGGAAGGACGAAGAGGTAGGTCACAACGAGGCTCCTGAGTGGAGGGCGATTTCTGACTGGATGATAAGGACCTGGAAGACGAAATCGACGATCATATCGCCTCGCTCAAGCTCCGCATGGAAGGCGCATGCGAATCCGACAACAAGGCGCGCGAGGCCGGCCAGCCGGCCGTCCACAAACTCAAGCTCCTTCCGGAGGTCACCGCACTCCTGAACCGCACCACCGTCCAGCACGCTGTGCTCGACCCGGACACCAACTTCCTCCAGCACGTCAAGTTCTTCCTCGAGCCCCTCAACGACGGCAGTCTGCCCGCCTACAACATCCAGCGCGACATCTTCACCGCACTCTGCGGCCTGACGCTCGAGAAGGAGGTCCTCCTCAGCTCCGGCATCGGCAAGGTCGTCCTCTTCTACAAGCACTCCAAGCGGCCCGAGGTCAGCATCAAGCGCATGGCCGACCGCCTGCTGGGCGAGTGGAGCCGTCCGCTACTGAAACGCACCGACGACTACAGAAAACGCCAGATCGAGACGCGTGATTACGACTATGAGTAAGCCTCCCCGTCCCCCCTGCATCATGCCGTACTGTCCTGACCCATCCACCCCAGCGCCCACAAGGCCTCCCTTCGCTCCTCCAGCTCCCAGTACACCCTCGCCGAGCGCCCCTCCCTCTCCGCCCGCGACGCCGAGCGCGAACGCTTCCTCGCCAACGGCGTCAAGAGCAACCGTGCCCGCCCCGCCGGCCTCCCCGCCAGCTACAGCATCGCCCCCGTCAGCACCTTCGACCCCACCTCCGCGCCGGACCACCGCCCCATCGGCGCCAGCGGCGCCGAGGCATTCCGCAAGATGACGCAGAAGGCAAAGAAGCGCTAGGGCTGCTAGGCCCGGATGCGGGTGCGGGCGAGCCTCATGCGGGGATTACGGTTGGCCTGGTGGGAGGTTCGAGGCGACACGTGACGGTGAGAAAGGCGTTCGGGCTCTGTCATATAGGAACGTGGATGAGATCGCGTGGGCCGGAGCGGCTATACTCTCCCTCAAGATCACTGTTGCTGCTTTCTTCTTGGTGGAGAGGCCGAGGCCCAGGTAGACATGAAATCAGATCTCGGGCGTTACGCAGACAAATAGGGGTCCTACATTTTATAACCGGTGATGCGGTATGCATCGACTTGAAAGCGCGTCGTGTGTATCATAAAGGGCGAGGCTGCATGCAAGCGCCTGCATTGGGCGTGCTCATTCAACCCCAAAAGGATAATCATCTTGACGCATCTCATCGAAGGCCCGCGCCAACAACACCAACGGTAGCGTGAGGGATGTTTCGGCCTCTGCTACCACACGAGCATCTCGACGTTTCCCGCGAACATGTCCCGAGTGGTCACGGCGATCCCAAGACACAAACTCCATGCAAAGGCAGTGATCTATCTATCCTTCGTTCAGGCTGACAAACATGAACAACAAGCCCCCAGTTCCGGCATTCCATAACCGGTTATGCGATTGTGGTGTAGTGCTGCGCTTCGTATAGCAATGTGCAGTATAGTAACGTGAGCGTCTTCTTCCCATCCGTTCACCCCTCCACCATGATGATCGGTTCCACACGGCGCTCCTCATATATCGTGGTAGCACAGCCAAAGGCCAGACAAGACGTCGCGGCTAGGCTGGCAATATGTTGTAGTAAGACGATGAGTCAGGGTTCAGCACCCTTTGGTTTCTCGAAGGTCCGTAAGGTATGCTGTATTCCGTATTGTAGTGTCGTTTGCAAGCAGTGCAGGCCACTATCGTTTCCTGATCTCCGTGGCCCAGCCATCAATTCCCTCGCCCCGACTGCCCACCTCAAGGCCTTGGACCTTGACGCCCTTCATTCCGAGGGTATCAGTGAGCCACGCGTGGCCCGCCATGCCACCGGCATTGGCGCGCTTCTCCGGAACGAGCTCGAGCATGGGGCCAAGGAAATCGGCGATCCGCTTGCCCTCCTCTTCTTTAAAGTGGTATTTTTCTCTTAGGACGTCGGGTAAGGCCCAGTGGCGAAGTCGGTGGATGTTGCGCAGCTCACCCTTGCGGTTGAATATCTCCTGAGACCACTTGCCGGAGAGGCATAGAGACTTGGGGAAGGGACCGAGAAGCTCAATGATTTGAGCGATGTGGTCGTCATCCTTGCCATACTTGGTGCCAGATTGCGGGTCAAAGAGATAGTCGCCGGTGATGAGCTCAAAAGTCTGGTTTTTGTCAGCTACTAGTTGTTGCACGTGCACCTTTATTGAAGATGCCGGAGAGAATGGTTTCATACCATGGCGGCCATGCTCCAGACGTCGGTACTGGCACCCCACTTCGCGCCGAGAATGACCTCAGGTGAGCGGTATTGTCTGGTTTGGATATCGTTTGTAAAATGGTGGTTAACCCAGCAAGCATTGCCGAGGTCGGCAATCTTCACGCTGATGATTTCGAGGGTAAAGCCATCGTCTGCCTTGCGCTTCTCTCCCGAAGAGGCGGAAGAACTGCTTGCCTTATCCAAGGAAATCCCGGATACCTCCTTTGTGAGTAGGTCGCTGTGCCGCCACAACGTTAGCATTGTCAATTGAGTGGATGTCGTGTTAACGTACGCAGTCCTCTCCCGTTGCTTCTGGTCGGCGCTCTTGTCGCGCTTTGGCGAATTTTCCTTTGACTTGCCTGTGACGACACATTTGTCAGTTCAACCCGTTTACGAGGTGGGATGCATAAAAGGGGGGTGGCAACTGCAGGCCTCGCTCGCGGTGGGCGATGCGGTGTGCGCGGGGTTGGGTTGGGGTGGGGTCGAGTGCAAGGACTGAATGCGGGCTTGCGCGACCTGGCTGACGTACCTTCGTGCAGCATCTGGCCGAGGCTGCTGTGGGAGTCTGAAGAAGGGAACATGTTGTTGTGGCTAAAACTGGCATTGAGAGGCGAGGGCAGAGGCTGGCTGCCTGTGATGAGCGTTCTCCTCCTCCTGCGACCGTTGCGATTGCCCTCCTTGTCGCCAGCGTCGCTCTTGACGACCTTCTTGACGATCTGCTCGACGTCTCCAATCTCAATCAAGACGTTTTCGGGCTTCAGGTCGGTGTGGATGATGCCGCATTCGCGGTGCAGGTAGTCGAGGCCTAGGAGGACCTGCTTGGTGATCTGCTTGACCAAGGGCATGGGAATTCCCCTATGGTTCCACTTCTTGATCAGGCCGAGGAGATTCTCGCCCAGAACCTCAAAGACCATGCAGACGTGGGTGCCATTGGGCCCTTTGTGGTCGAACGAGTCGAGCAGGCTGACGACGTGCTTGCGGCCTGGGTGGTTGGGCTTGGCCTGGACAATCTTGTTAAGGAGCTTGATCTCGTCGATGGCAGTTTCGGTGTAGTGGGCGGCCGAGCGAACGACCTTGAGCGCAACGTGCTTGCCGGCCGTGTTGTCTCGCGAGAGCCAGACGGTCGAGAAATGACCCCAGCCGAGCTTTCGCACAATCGTGTATTTGCCGTCCTTGAATCGCTCGCCGATCTGAACCGGGTGGTACCCGCCCTTGCAGTAGTCCTCAGAGTCTTCCTCGTCGGCGGTGTTCTCGTGCTCGTCTGACGAAGGGGACGACGGCGACGCCATGGCGGACAGTTGGTGGGCTCTGCGTGAAGACAGTCGTGGTTAGCATGCGGTTGCAGAAGAGATGGACGGTTGGGCACCGCAAGCGCCCGATAAAAGAAACGGCGGTGCAAAAATGGCGGGGAAGCTGAGGGTTTCGCGACCGGGCCCAGGCATCGCGGCGGGTAGGTACAACATTTCGGGCAGCAGAACCTTGTTTTGAGGAAGCTCATCTTCGCTACATTGCGCGCACAGCGCGATCGGGTGGATGGAGGAGAGAGAATGCAAAAGCAGAGGACCGGGAAATGGTGCAATGGGAAAGTGCCAGAACCGGATCCGGTTCAGGGACTGACGCCGGGTTGGAGCGTGTGGTGAAGAGGAATCAAGCAGACCACAACACACAGGCAGTGCCCGACGAAGTAGGCGGGTCTTGGAGGCACGGGGCAGTGAGAGGGGGGGCGGGCGAGGAGGTCAGTTGCGCCCAGTGGAAGAAGGGCCAGCAGGGAACGATAGGACAGGAGGGGGCAGGACGTCAGGGGACGTGGAGCTGAGAGACAGCAGCAGAGTGGACGGCGGCAGGCCCCCTGCGATGTGCATGCCACTGCCAGCTCGCCAGGTTGCCAGTGTGCCAGTGTGCCGGCCAGTGTGCCGCTGGCTCCCCAGCCTTCGCCGACCGGTGATCAGGCCCTACCCGACTGACTCTGCTCTGGCATGTCTGGGCGCTGGCGTGGGTGCTGGCCGAGTCGCCCGGCCTGCCTGCCCTTGGCCTGCCGGGTCCGTGTCTCGACCCCCAATAGCGCCTCCTGTCGCCGCTGCGTGCTTGCTTCAACCACCCCGCCACAAGAGCCTGAACGGGGCCCACGGAAAATGGCGCGAGCGATCATCAACGTTGAGGGACGCGCGCGCATGCAAGAACGATAAATCGACAAAGGACAGGAAAGGAATCAAAGATCGACGTACTGGGGTGTCTCTGTGGTTATGATGGGCTTGAGGCCCTCCTTCTTCTTCTTCTTGGGTGCGCCCGCGCCGCCGTTGGAGACGGCAGGCGTCGCAACGGGTTCGACTTCAGGCTCTGGGTCGGGCTCTTGCGTCGGGGAGGGCTTCTGGGCTGCCGCGGCCTCCTGGGGCTGTTCCTGTTCGCCGGCCATTCTGCCTCGTGGTAGATGGTCTGGGTGGTCTTCTCGACGGAGCGTTACTCAATTGGCGGGTGGCAAGTGTCGACCCAGGTTCGTCTTGGTCTGGCTGTGAATGGTGCCGCCAGGTCGATCGTCGGCCTGCGTTGTCTCGGACTGTTGCGCACTGCTTGGTGCATGCAATTCGTGCGGGTCGTGAATGCGAGATGGGACTCGAGTTTGCACGCCAGCAGAGGGGGCTTGGTGCTGGGCAATCAAGGGTGTTGGGAGAAGAAGATGCTGGTGGCGCGATGAGTTTGTTTTCGTTCGGTTCGGTTCGTGGGGGAAGTTTTCGGGAGGCGACAACAGCTTGCTCGATACTTCGTCTAGGGTAGTTGAATCAAAATGCCAAGCGACGAGACGGGGTCGCGCTGCGGTCGGTAGTCTAAGATAGAAGATGGTGACCGTTGCGAAAGAAGTTACGCTTCGTTATGGCAGTGGCGATGGGGGTGTTGTTCGTGCTGGGTTGCGATGCTGTGTTGCGTGTCAAGACGAGGACGTCACTGAATTCGCGCGCTTGTGTTCAATGGTGGGATCGCCTCGACGATGTGTAGTGTACTGCGAATGTGTACTGCGAATGGCGCGGGGTATTTGTCGGGCGGCGAAGAAAGCTCGGGGCAGCTGGGCGATAGGCAGGTAGCCTTGCTGCTTAGTTTGGGAGGCGGGGGAGGCGTGGAGGTTGGACTTGGGCTTGGGCGTGGGATTAAACGCAGATGAGAAGACGCTGGAGGGCTGGATGAAGACCGCGGCAGAGAGTTGAGACGAGGTATCCCGAGAAATAGCACTAGCAGTCTCGTCGAAGTAGGTAGTTGGGCTGCAACAAACGAAACAGGAAGCAGGCGTCGACGGCGGTTGTGCTGATGGAGACTGCTAAGAAGAGGGCGGGCGTGATGATGTAAAGGCGACGGGGCTACCCTGACCGGCGGAGCGCGTCAGGATCCAATGCAAGCAAGCAACCCTGACCGTTGGTCGGTCGGTCCTTGCGAGGATTGACAGGGTGGTGTTGATACCGGGTATGGATTGCACGGGGCAACCGAGCAACCAGGCAGGGTGGGCAGGCAGGCAGGCAGGACAAGGAGGGGAAGCACCCCTGGAGAAAGAGGTTGGGTCTTCTCGACGATGACGGGTGCTCAAGCCGTGCGTCGTGTTCTTGGGGTGAGGTGGGCAGAATGAGAGTCGGGAGAATGGGACGAAGCTTTGCGTCCGACAGGCGCTTGCGATATCAGCTCGCTTCCAGACCAGGCCTTGCGACTGCAGGTAAAGTAAATGCTACGTGCTTCCTGGCTGGATGCACCTGAAGTGGGCTATCGCTTGTCGCTGCATGGGCAACAGCAAACGGATGCACCACCTTACAAGTCGGGGAGGTGCTCCTGCTGGCTGCTGACTGCTGACTGCGAACAGGACAGGACAGGCAGGGAAGGGGAGCCTAGATTGCGTCTGCAGGTGAGGCCTGCTATATTGATGGTCCCTTCCCAAGGTTCGTATCGAACCAAGCTGCACCTACTGAAGCGGACGTTGTCGATGCGCCAGAATGGCAGGAATCGTCGAAATGCTGAGGTTGATGCTTCCGGGTTTGACAATGAGGTCATTGCATCACGGCTGCACAGTGCCGGCCCCATATTTCTCCAGGACCTCCTTCTGCTCGCTGGTGCATGCGTCTAGGGCGCTCCCGTCTCCCGCTGTTGTCTATCATCTACCTACCTTACCTTTAAGGTATGCTGTTGGAAATGGCCCAGTTCGATGCCTTGGAGGCCGTCAACACAAAGCAGGTCGACCAACTCCAGTCACTCACCACTCATTGCCAGGCCTCTCGTGCAGATTCAGCCCCCAGTCCGCCACTCGAGCTTCTGCCAACGTCTTGTGCGCGCGAGTCAAACCATCCATCATCCGTACAAACCCGGCTACCCAACCCCCCTCCGGCTTCGCCTCCTTCAAGCTGCCCTGCTCGGGCTGCAGCGCGTGCCTGGATGACCCTGTCGAATCACCGCCCCGATTGCTTCTCTCGATCACGTATCGAGGCAGAGGATACCACCTACGCCATGTCCAGCCACATGGCATCGCTTCTGCCTTCGCATTGGGCCAGCGCCCAGGCTTTTGCCGACGCCGCGCATGTCGTCTGACCATCGTTCTCCGTCACAGGACGTCCTCTGTTGTCCGTCGAATCACGGCACTCGAGTCGCCGATCCTTAGTCGGTCGAACGTCGCTGGAGTTCACATCATCTGCCACTTTTATCGTCCATCTTCACTGCGACGCGCATGAGTAGAGAAAACATTTGGGTATTGATGATCCAGACTAACAAAACACTCCCAGCCCGCATACCAGCCCAACACTGGCCGATGATAACGGCACATGACGCCCGGCCGCATGATCCCCGGAGCCGTGTCAATCCGCGCAGACCGCTTCCGCCTCATGAGCTGTGCCGTCCGCTTCGACTGGTCGGTTGGCGTACGACTCCAGCTTCTGCAGCGCGCCCCAAATTGAGCCCTCGATGCTGTATACCTTCAGCTCATTTATAGCTCATCCATAGTCCCTTCGAAGTTCCTGCGCCACTTGCCGTTGCTGCTGGTGGCCAGAATATACAGTTCTGGCAGGGCGGGCTTGTCGCAGCCCCTCGTGAGCTCACTGATCCACTCGGGCATGTTCTCTCGGCAGGCCGTGGGGACATCGCCCCGGTCGGCGTTGCAGAGATGGCTGAAGATTACGCGCATCGTCTCAATGGCATCGAAACGTGTGCCCCACGACGCCCCGGCTCGTCCCTCATGTCCACCATCTTGCGGAACATCCTCCCAATACTACTGGCGGCGTTGAGTCTTACGGTGTGCTCCTGCGAGCCATACCCCTTGTTCAGCATGTTGAAAGCTTTGGTGCTGGACTTGTCAAACGAGACACCTGGTCTGAGTCTTTTCGTGCCTTGGCTTGCTTCTTCTTTCGAGCAGCCTTGGCAGCCTTTCTTCGCGCTTTTCTGGTCGCCTCGTCGGCTTCGGCGTCCCGCTGCATCTTGTTAGACGCTTCGAGCAGCTCATCGTGCTTTTTCTTGATGGCGGTACGCAGACTCGGGTAATCGGACATCAGTTCGAAGAGAACTCCGGCCGTATTTTCGGGTCCTAGGTTGTCTATCATTTGACGTAATTCCGTCGTGTTAGGCGCAGGAGACCGATCCCGAAGGCCTGGCATGGCGGGGACGGGAACATACGTCCGGGCCGGTGGAGGGCACGGGCTGGACGAGGGCGCAGGTTGGTGGGCGGTTTTGGGCGTGGCGGGCGCTTTGCGAGGAGAAGAGCTCGGTGCAGGCGATGGGTAAGCCTGGGTCCGTGACGTTGGTCGCGAGGCGGCGAGGGGAGGGAGGCTTCCCCCAGGGCGTCGCTTTGCGGACTGGGCAAATCGGCTCATGTCTGGGATTGGTACTGGCGTTTCGACAGGCCTCGGGGGCACAGGCGCGGCCGAGGTTCGTCCCATGGCGGCGAGGTAGGTGGCAGGCAGAGGAACCGGTGTTTGCTGGCCATGGCCGTGTACTGAAGAGGTGCCGTTGCTGCCCTCGACACGTCGACGCTTGGCTGGGTTTGACGCCATCGTGAACTTGCTACTTCTGAGGTGGATTGCGTGCTGCGGTGGCCAAGCTCTTCAGGTGGCTATATTACTGAATGAGTGGTAATGAAATAGTTCGACGATCAGCCGGTCGTTACGAACTCCGTGATGAAGGTTGTCAAAAAAGTAGTCATGCGCCAGGGAAGGGAGGATCCGAGGTGAAGCTGCCGGACGCGTTGCGCCGGTGGGGCAGGCATGCAGACGCGTCTCTTCCCTGGAAATCAAGCGATGGCGGGGATGATGCGGGTCGCGAAATGTATTTGAGCTAAGGGTCTGCACCGACATGAACTTGATCCATGCTTCGATGTTTCCCAATACGCCATATCCCTGCTGGCTTCGATGATGCGGGCTTTGCTTGATGGCAGACCCGGACGCTGTCGCAGCTCAATACAAAGATGGGGCATTGATCTGGACGGACGTCGTGGTCAACAGGCAGCCATGCCTGAGCGCATGGAAGATGAACATGTTTAGTCGAGCCACAATTCGTGATCCTGGGATTATCCGAACATTGCCTGTCCTCGTGGTGTGCAGCCTCCATCGTATCGCGAGAAAGCATCGACTCCTGATCGATAGCTGATCCACCACGACATCACAACACAAGCCGGGGTTAGGCACCAGACAACAGTCAACCAGTCGGTTTGCATGTCATGTAGGCGGCTACTGTCAATGGTCTCGTAACTGACCTCCATCGTCACCGCTCGATGCATGCCTGATGCATCTCACGTCTTGGCCTCGTCAAACTATCATCATGCGCTTCAGCCCCTATTTTCTTGCACTAGCTCACTAGCTGCCCGGCATCGGCGCAAGTGAGTTGGTTCAAGACTACAGTCAGCCGAGATGAGCCTTATCCTTCGTCATGCTAATCCAGGGGACACAACCACCACCAGTACCTGCCACGGTCAGACTGGGCTTCATATGCGGCTCCCGACGACGTATCCCGGGCCATGCCAGTCTAACTCCACGCTGGCTGGCAGAACGACACAACCTAGATATTGAATCCCTCCAAGGCTTCATGCAGGTCTACCCCGCAAAGACAACTAGCTGCACTTAGTCCATCGAGTTGAGGAACCCACCGAGAGCCAGAGCAAGACACATCCTCACGGTCCTCGGCTTCTACTCTTGAGCATCCCCTCGGAGTACTTGGCAAGGTGTGTTGACTGCACCGCCGGCCCTGACAAGGGTACTATGTACATATATCTGGTCACGGTGTAAAGTTCATGGGTATGCGCTGCGGTGTCAGGTCGCTCTCGAACTGACTGGCAGCAGACTGGGTATCACGTTGAAGACTTTCTCGGAACTATCGACCTCTCCTACGATGTTTGGGTATTCATCAGGAAAGCATTAATGTGAACTGACGCTAGAGGAGAGGTTTGAGAACTGTTACGTCAAGCACTCTGATGGATGATATGCCCTGCTGGGTCTTCACAGTGATACCTTCACACTCAAAGGTTGCGTCCAGACATGTAGGATGACTCAACCAGGACTCCGCAAGTGAATGGTTCACACTTTGTCGGCCCTTTGGGACGTTTTGTCCAAAGATGCTTGCATGTCTTGTAGTATTTCCAAATCGGCGATGTTACAAAAGTATGGAATGCAACCAGTTCCAGATTCCCTCTCAATCTTCATGTATCTGTGGTCTACTCAGCGCTAGGTCCAACCCTGGACACTCGTCCTGGTACTCACCGTCCTTGTGGATCCCTACGCTTGTCGAGATAATAACTATGCGTATGCAGCTGCGTGTACACTGGCATGAATGCCTCTTGCCAGTTCCAGCCGTTGAAAGCTGGGCCGGTCCGAGGCGGGCGCAGCATCCACGGCTCCAGGATGATAACCTCCAGAACCCCTCCAGGCCTCTCGATCGACACGTCCAGGCATTTGTCTCGGCGAGTGTCCAGGATGCAGATGATGACCCCGCCAGCTAGAAGTTTGGGGTCCATGAAGTAGGCCCGATCGAAGTCGTTGTTCTCGAACATGACGGTGCCATCGGGGAGGACGCGGTCGTTGGGGTAGGGCGGTCGGGCTGCAATCTCACAGCTACGGCCATGGCAGGTAAAGATGTGACAGTGTCTGAAGTAGCAGTGACAGCGCTTTTGACAGCCGACGCAGCGGATTTGGAGTCCTGGTTCAGACATGGTAGTTAGCCAAGGGGGGTTGTTGACTCACGGCAATGGAGAAGACTTGTTCGTGTGTTTATATTCGATGATGAGTTGGTGAAGGCAGTGATGGAAGCTCTACCAACATCAAAAGCGGTTGAGGTTTCGTTTCTTATACGAATTCGAAGGAAGTGAACATTTGAGCCTGGTTCTGCCGCAATTTCACTATCAGGATGCATCGCAACATGTCTATCCAGCTCTGAGACTGGTGATCGGGAACAGCAGGCCTGTTGTGTCCCAAGTTTGAGCGCACGATGCCTGCTTGGGGCCGACTGCTTCGCTTTCATTCAGCTAACAAACCAGAAACCACGCTTCTGGGAAACAATAGCCTTATTGGTCTTGATCACCGACCAGGTCATTTTGGCTTTGTGCTCGACTTTCACCGCACAATGCTTTTGATGAATAACCAAAACTGGGTCAGTTCTATGCGGCCTTCAGCTGAGGACCAACTTGCTTCGAATAAGATCTTACCTCAAATTTGAGGGAATCCTTGACCGAGAATGATGCGCCTTAGGTATTCTTCAAATAGCGAGCCTTCACATGTCTTGTCCATTGGCTCAAGTCTGGCACTTGGCTGGTCAGAGCAACCAATGTGATGATCGTAATGCGAAAGCAATGAATGAGACGAAAATCGATAAAAGAGTGAATAAGATTCTTCTGGCAAGATAGTTGTGACCATATCTGTACACACGCGCAAAGCTGTTGCCTGCATGCTTCACCGAGGTCATCTTCACCGAGCATTCCCCATGATGGTGAGGCTGAAGCCGTACAGGAAGCTTTCCACCACGCCCGCCCCTTGACTAGTCTAGAAGGGGCGGGGCACTATCAATGGAGAGCTCGTGTGTTGGAAGGGCAAGAGGGGGCGGGGATGGTCACTGACGTGATTCGTCTTACATCAAACTCACTCGAGACATGTGATTCTGACGACAGGGCCGACTTGTGGCTGCGAAACACGCATCGACACATCATAAACGGGGATTTCATCGGTCTAACTTCAATCGCCGGTGATCTCTTTGCCTGTTGCGCATACATTGGCCACAGGATCGGAGCAGCGATCACATCAAACGGTCACGGGTACGAACAGAGGCAAGCAATAGCAATGTAACCAGTCAAGCCGAACGCTTGCAGTAGATTAAGCCTCGATACCCGAGGCGAACCTGGTAGAGGAGATGGTAACTAGCTCGTCATCACTCATAAGTCGTCGACTCTTTTGTCGCCCGAAACGCCGTTGACACCCGTGAAGCCAATATGATACACTCGACCCGCTGCGTTGCATGCCTCCGAGGGAGAATCCTTAACAGCAGAAACAGAAATTTTAACCCATTCTCCGGATGCTCTTCTTTTCGTCCTCGGCCTCTCATGGATATCAACAAAAGCAAACACACAAATCTACGCCCAGTATCCCACGGCCTCGGCCTGGGTCCTCTGCCACCGCTGCGCCTCGGCAAGCCTCTTCTCGAGGTCGGCGTTCTCCTGGGCCAGCCGCTCGTTCTTCTTCTCCAGGTGGCTGATGTACTCGGTGGCCTTGCTGAGAATGGTGGCCTTGTTAAGCTTGCGGGCGGGCATGAGGCCGCCGAGCTCCTCGCCGGCCTCGGCGTCGTCCTCTGGGGCATCGCCCTGCTGCTGGTTCTGGATGGCGCAGCGTAGGGCGGGGACGGCGTCGCGGAGGGCGAGGATCTTCTCGTTGATGTTGACGCGGTAGCGCTTCTCGATCAGGTTGTGCGGGTTCTTGCTGGGGTCGGCGTGCTTGGTGCGGCGGGCGGGGGGCTCGGGGGAGGTGGAGCGAGAGGAGGCCGAGTCGCAGGTGGAGGACTTGCGCTTGAGGTCTGCGGAACGGGTGGGGAGCCGTTGGGGGGTGCGTTGGCTCCGGGTCTGCACCTGGGCCTTGGGGGCTGTGGGTGTGGTTGAGGATTGGGACTGGGACTGGGAGGTGCGGGCGGCCTGGATGTTGGTGGGTGGTAGCGCTGGCGTGGGAGCCGACTGGAAGAGGGGTTGGGCGTCGTTGAGATCGCCGCCGAAGGCCACGTTCTCAGACATGAGGTCCAAGGGGTTCGCGGTGGGGCTGAGCGTGGGGTTCTGCGAGGTCATGAAGGCCAGAGGGCCGCCAAAGGACTCGCCGTAGAAGACGTCGAGGTCGGGAGACATGTCCGTCTTATCGAGATAGGCTGGCCAGTCAGAGTCGAGGGGTAGCTGGAAGGCGTTGCCGAAGACGGGAGAGATGGGGGAGCCCCGCGAGGGAGCCGAGTCTGCGCTGAAATCGGCCTGGGGGTCGTAGTATGAGAGGGGGGACAGCTGCTGGGGGCTCTGTGGAAAGGCGTTAGCGAGGGGGGCCGATAAAGCGGCATCTGGTTGGGAGGGGCGGGGAGCCGGAGGTGACGGCCGGTGAAGGTGCATGAGGAGGCGAGGAGGTGGTGGAGGAGATATTGGAGACGTACCATGGAGAGGCCTGGCTGGGGGAACTGGAGGCGGTCGAACGACTGCTGCTGCGATATCGTGCTGTCCATGATGGAGCGTGTTGTGTTGAGTGAGGTGTTGGGTGTTGATGTCAGTGTGGAGTGTGTGATGTGTGAGAGCCGGGGGACTAGTATCCTTGCTCGGCAGATGGGATGGCAAGATGGGATTGAGGGTGGTAGCAAGTAATGATGGTGGCAAGACGGTGTTATGATGCTGGGGGTTGCGTGGTTGTATGATCCGGAAGAAGGGGAATGAGCGGGTAGGGAGGTGACGGTGGGGAGATGGGAGGCAGATATACACCGGACCCGGTGGAAGCCAGGATGGGAGGCGGCCGACAGTCACAGGGAAAGGAGCACGGAGTCTTGTCGGGATCGGAGAGGTACGGCATGGTAACTGGCGATGGGCGCTGGGGCGTCATACGAGAGCTAGGTGGGCAAGTGTCCAGGTGGGCGTGAAAAATGACAGAAGGAAACGGGAGCGGGCAGAGCAAACGGCCGAGGCAGCCTTGGTTCTTGGCCCATGGGGCGAGGTGCTTGGTCCGCGGCCCTTGATCCGTTGGGCTCGCGCACTTCTGGTTGCAAGGAAATGTTCGAAGGGCGGGGCCCTCGGGGGGATCCGACAGGGCATGAGCTGTCAAGCCTCTCTAGTTTTGTCTGTTTGTAGGAGAAAAGGACCCCTTGGCCCTTGGTCCATGGGCGGAGGGGAGGTACATCCATCGGGATTTGAATGGGATGTGGACATGACATCGGGTACGTGCAGATGGCCTTGACCAGCTCCACGGTTGGGCGGGGCCCTCTTGGCCTGGACCAGGATGGTGATGGAATGGGATAGGATAGGATAGGAGGGATGGGATGGGCGTCAGAGTTGGCGCCGCCATGCGCTGGTGCGTCCTCGCCTTGTGCTTCCCATTCACTAGCGGCCGAGCTGCCAGTAGTAGCTTGCCGTGGATAGACTGACGGAACGGCGGATGCTGGCAGAGCAGGGCTGGCAGGCCTGGGCACGCCGGAATTGGGGTGTCAGGCATAGAGTGGTGGTGATACAAGTCAAAGGTGAAAGGGCTAGAAGAAGGGCTGGGATCCTCCGGACGTCGAGTCTGAGAGGTGACAAACAGACAAGCCTCGGATGGGGACGTAAGAGTGCATAATGACACCTCTCGGCAAGCGCTGATCATGCCCACCTGGCGAGCGGGAGAGCGGGATCTTCAGAGCATACAGACGTGCGGCCAGGTACCCCGAGCAGGGAAAAAGAAACCAAGTCAAGGAACGGAGCCGTGCGTGTTTTTGTCGTGCCTTCAGGGACCTTACTGCAAACAGGGCTGGGGCGGCATGCGAATCCGGGGAAGGGCCGTGAGCGATCCTCTTCATTGACGCGGCGTCGGCGAAGACGGAGACGAGAGGAAGTTAGACGGCCATTCCGCATCGACAGCTCAGTGTGACGGATTGCCGCGTTCATTTGGTGTGCAGTGGACGATCGTGTTCGGCTGCCGCTCACAGTAGCACTCGCGTACCTGGGCCAGACAACCCGGATCTGGTCCCCAACAGGCACCAGATGCGGAGCAAACGGGGGCACAGTGAGGACAAGCCCGCGAGGATAGGAATAGAACCAGAGATCTCGATCCGGGGGAAGCCGTGATGTCACGGAACAGGCCCCCCATGCATGGGAGGGCCAGTGGGGGATGAAAGGGGAGAACGTGGATAGAGAAGGGCGAGAAAAAAAAAAGCCATGTTCTGGCTCATGTCCAGAGAAAGAATCGAAAGAGCGAGCATGGTGCCAGAAGAGGGCCATGAGACCGAGCCGTTCGACTGTGGAGGAAAATGGGCTGATCGAAGACAGCTGGATCGAACGGGAACAGCCCATGTCCGGGTATAATGGCACGATCCGCTCGCCCGATATGCGACAGGTATTTTGCGCCCAAGGCTACGTGGCGGGGTACTTCTCGTGTATCTCGGGGAAAAACCCGGGACACCACCGAGAGACACCCCCGTCCTCCCGTCATCTCCCGACATTGGCCTACCAAGAATTTCAACAAGACTGCGGCCGGTCACGTTCAGTCCCTTCGGCTCAGTCTCGTTCAGTTCGGCTCCGTGAAAACTCACCATGATGAGTCAAAGCAAGCCCACTGATGCCACTATCGCCAGATGCCTCCCACGAGACCTCTCGCCGGGCTCCTCGCCGGGCTCGACACTCGTGAGCAACAGAACTCACGGTCGTCATCACGAGGGCTGCCCAGTGTCCACACCACCGGGCCCCTCCTGCCAGCTTCCGCCGCTAACATCCGGCCTCGAACCCCGACTCGGCGGCCCACTCATTTCCATTGCACCCGACGTCTCCCTGTGGTCCTTTCCGATGAATAAACGCCAAAGTTTGATTCCAACTTTGACATGAACAGAAGCACCAAAACGCCACGTGCTCGGCGTGTCACCGTCCACGTTGATCAAGACGTGCTTCTCCTCGTGAGACCTGGTCGCCGACCCCGAACGCCTTGCCTCGACCCGTCTCTACGCTAGGCACGGACGTCACGTCGCCGACGGCCTTGCCCGTTACACAACCGTTTGTGTTTGACGAGACGCGCCGAGTCGGTCGGGCGCCTCGTCACGACGCCTCCCTGGGCTCGACTCGAAAGGCGCGTCTTCCTTTGACGAGTCGTCCTCTTTGGATGCGAGTCGGGCCTTCTGCCTCATCCGATGAATGTCGATCCGAAGTGGCATGTGCCGGCGGACGGCCTTCGGGTACCAGTGTGAACGAATCAGTAGGATGGCTTCAGAGGAGAAGAGATGCTCAATTCCAACCTGACTGCTAATCTCGCAAGAGGCGTCGCAAACCCTCAGACGGACCCTCACGAGCCAACGACGAGAATAGACGCCCACACGATCTCTCACTGGTAGTACTCGTCTACCAGCTTCTTCTGCTCCGCCTCGAGCCCACCAGCGACGCCCCGCTCACCGCGAACGTGCTCCTTCTCGCCCCAGAGCTCCTCCCTCTCGCGCAGGATGTCGGCAGCCCAGGCCTTGGCCGTCCCCGTCCGCACCCGCGCGGCGACGCCGAAGAACTCGCCCAGGTCGATGGCCAGCGCGGCGTCGCGCTCGTACTCGACGGCCTGCAGCATCATCTCCACCATGTCGATGTCCTGGGCGAACTCGCCCTCGGGCGTCGAGCCGGCCTCAAACTCATCCCACAGGTGGCGCACGTCGCGGCCCAAATCGCCCCACTGCTCCTGGAGGTATAGCATGACCGCGTCCTCGCGCCGCGCCTTCTCCTGCCGCGGCACGCCGTCCATCGGGGTGATGTCGCCCACGAGAGCCTCAGCCACGTCGTGGACGAGGCACAGCTTGATGCACTTGGTCTGGTCGACCTGCGGGGGTGCTGCCAGCGCCATGACCGTCATGCGGTGCGAGTGGTCGGCGACGGACTCGGGCCTTCCTGCGTGTCAGCCATGATCGTCGTCAAGAGAGGCAAGGAGGGGCAGGAAGGGGGAGACGGACTGGATGCCGAAGCGCTTCCAGCCCTGGCGCTGGGTCTTCTTGAGACGGCCTGCGAGGTGGAAGAAGGAGACAGGGGTGGGCTGGGCATCGAAGCCAGCCTTAGCGATGGCATCTTCGACGGTCCACGTGCCGACAGTTTCGGAGGTGGAGATGGAGGCTGAGGTAGCACCGGTGGGTTCTGATGTGGGTACGGCAACCATGATGAAGCAGCGTGATGTATGTACTCGAGATCTGCGTAAGGTCAGGTAAGTAGATGGATGATGCTATTCGAGTCTCTGTTGAGTCTAGGTAGCCAGCTCGGTGATCCAGCTGGGGTCCCAAGTGGGCTGATGGAATGAAGCGGCAGCAGGAGCGTCCGGGGCAGTGAAGGGGGACGTAGGAACCCCCTTTCCCTCCGGAGCCTGGCTACCCCGCTTTTGACAGCTCGGCCCGTGCCGTCACGGGATAGGCCCTCGACGATTGGGCAAGGGCGACCTCAAGGTCAGGAGAATCGTACTGGTCACCATCTCGGAAACCGGCAGTCGAGAGCTCTTTCCCAATGTCAAGTTCTCCCGTGTAGATCATGGTTGTCAGGGCAGGTCGCCCGTCCTCTGCCTCTGTCTTTCGAAAAGCCACCACAATCTCGCCATCATCTTCTTGAGATGATGCATTGTAGCCTGGGCCATGTCTCCGTGATCGTCTCCCAGGGCCTGTCTGTGTGACCTCGCGTGATCATCTAGGCCTCTATTCGCTGGCGGCATCGTATAGGAATGGATACCCTTTCCCACTCATCTGGACAAGCGGGGAAGATGTTGTGCAACTATTCCCACCCAGGATTTCGAGAGCCGCATGAGGTATTGGTATCCACCCATCCTGGCCATAATCGACTCGCCAGAGTGGAATTGCGTTTTGGCTGTCTCGTGCAGCTAGGTGGAGGAGATGGTGAATAGAGCAGAGCCGAACGGCCTCACCCTCCCTAATTTGTTATCCTTCCCCTTTACCCAGTGCCTCGGCCTAATTCAGCCTTGTTCGTTTTTTTTTTCTATTTACAAGCCAAAATACTTTTTAACCCTTGGTGATAGTAGTTGGCAAGTCATCTCCAAGCCCATGTGAGACGAGACGGCCTAAGTCAACACCAAGCGGATCAGACTCAGCACCCCTCTGCCAGCTGGTCTATATTCGCCCCGGCGATGTTTCCAACCATCAGATATCGCAATCTGCGCCGAAAATCTCGGCGAAGCGCTTGCTCGGTTATCTAAGAGAGTCAACCCGGTTGGGGAAACAAGGCCGTTCTTCCTCAAGCTGCGCTGACCCAGGGATCAGCGCTCTGCAACGTGAGTTACCCACCTACATGCTCAGTCCTACCATGGGGAGGGCTGCGAAGCCGGCCATTACCACCCCTTCGATGCTAAACATGATAATATGAGTAACAGCGTGCTCAACAGGGAGGCTGTGCTCCCTGCTTACAGGTATAGTACACATGGCGGTTCGAGCACAGATGGAACAAAAGCATGATCGTAGTTTGATCATTTGCATGAATAGAGGTGATTCCGGCCGGGTCTGCTCAAAAATTTAGAACTCTCGTGGCCTGAACGAACAATCACCTCTAGGTCAGCAAAATCAATGAACTATGCAGAATCAAACAAGCAACTGTGCATCCTACATAGGTAAAGGCAGGCGTACATAGGTCCTCGCATCAACTGTCCGATGATGTATCCTTAAATCCCATGTTAGATCCATACCCCGGTATCTAAACTGGGTTCCTTGCAGCTACGTTCGTCGGTGGATCGCGGTTGAACCCCCTTTCCCCCCTCTGTGGGCTTTAGCGCTGCCGGCGAGCCGGCCGCCCAAAGCTACCCTACGTGAACCTCACCTCATTTCACATGTAGCCTCTACGTTGCCTCTTAATCCATCCGAGTGCACCTCACAGCACCGTTTGGATCTACTGTCGGCTCCATTTTGACCAATATCATACCAACACGCCAACATCGTTCACTTTCATAATGTTGGATCCACGTTTCACGGACCCGGATTTCGGGACCAGGGAGGAGGACTGGCCTGACCCCGACGCGGATTCTGGCACGGAGGAGTATGCCGAGAACTTAGAGCGCGCCGAGGCCGCCATGCACGCATCGATAGAGCGTTCCCTTCAAAAGCGACGGGCGCAGTGTGGCCCTCTCCCAAACAACGTCGACGATCCCATCCCGAAAGCCCTCTACGAAAAGGCCCGAGACTACCAGGACCAGCTCACGCAGGAGGAACGTGATATTCTCGCTAACCGCAACGACCTCGTGGGCAAGACGCTCGCCAACCCCGACTCCCTTACAACCGAGGAACTGTATACAGTCCTCGGCTGGGCGCCGCCGGATGTGGCGCGCGACAATATCCAGCGCGCCTCGGGCGGCACCCTCAGCACGCCCGCCGAGCTCTATGCTAAGGCCAGTGATGCGCTGGCCCGGGGCCATTTCCAGACAGTGATCAGTGACGAGGAAAACGCGCTGCTGCTGAGCGGCTTCCGCGACGCGAATGACAGTTCTGGCCCAGGCATAAGCGCCGCGGCAGCTTTCAACTACCCAGGACATGCGTATGCCTACAGGATGCTTTTAGGCCGGCTGAGAATGGACATCGGTCCCGTCGGTCGGGCTGCTCTGGCGCGCCGGTTTCCACCAACACTCCCAAAGCCAGCTGCGCCAATAGTTGCTCCCCTCTCGCAAGCCGACAGTTTCGGGGGGCCCTGGCCGCCACTTCATGGAGGGGCGACTGGACCAAGGCACTCTCCCCTGCATGCCTACATGCACGATCAGAAAGTCGGGGGCTGGGACGTCCACCCGGGATGGACTGCCTTGCCTGAGGCTGAGAAAGAAGTCTATCGCGCCCAATCTGAGACACAGCGCCTCGAGGCCTGGGCCGCGTATGAGAACGCCACGCCTGAGCAGATTGCACTTTTCGCCATGCCCACTCGCACTGCAGAAGAGAGGCAACAAGAGAGGGAGCGGTACCGGGAAAGGCGCCAAAAGTATCTAGCGGGGCCCGAGCGAGGCGCAGAAAGATTCCCTGGGCTGGAGGCAAGAGCAGAATACCTGACGGGGCTCATGCTGTTTCGCGAAGAGCTGGGGATGGGAAAGAACAGTCGTGAAGAGTTTCAAGTGGTGTTGGCAAAGTGGGATGCCCTGGCCGAGGGGCAGAGAGAAGCGTTTGACGCGCAGGCCAGAGAGACCAATGCTGTCAATGAGGCTGCGTATAAACAACGGTTTAACGTCTGGCTAGCTAACTATAGAGACTTGAGCCTTGCTGGGAAACCTTGACACGTCGGTCTTCCGTGGTCCATGGGAACTTCCGACTATCCGAGATGAAAAATGTCAACTGAACAGTTTTGGCTGAAACGATACGTAAGGTTTGCGGAAGGACTGGCCAAAGGCCTTGCCAGTAGTTATGCAAAGTGCTCAAGATCATCAGAGGACTTACCAGGCATGCCTACCAGCTCCCGCCAAACCAGCTAATCAAGTCCCGAACCATGAAAGAAGCTATATTCATATCGTATCTTTTGGCCCTGGTAAATGTCTTGTATGTGCTGCTCGATCACCGACACGGCGATGATGCAATAAACGCGGAAGTCGTCAAGAAAGCGACTGCCTAGGACTTGGGTGAGGGCTCTCCAGACTGCCTCTTTACCAACGGCCGTCTAATATTGCGCCACTCCTCTCGACTGACCTGGACGAATGGTGTAGCAGGAATCACTGATTCCGGTACTTAGAAGACACAGGGAACAGTTCTCGACATTCGTCTCGCTTGCCACTTCCTCCGAAAAATAGAACTTCTGTACCAGAAAATGACGAGCTATGAACATATTCCGTCCACCGAGCATTCGGTCATGATGGCTAGACTTCGATACCCGTCCCAGAATGCTCGCGAGCTTAGTCCATGAGGCCCGGAAACCGAAGTGATCTTGCTGGATTTGGGGCTAGAATATTGACCCAAAGAGGAGCTCACCGAACCGTCTTCTAGCTCTACCACCGATGACATCTAGAAAAGCTAGTAGCTTACCAGGAGCTGCTTCCGTCAAATCCATTTACCTGACAGGACAATGACAGTCCACTCGCTCAGGATGACCTGGTCTGCAACCGTGTCCTGAATTCAATGCGACGAAACCCCCGTTTGCCCTGTCACCCTTCATGCCCGCTCGGGGAAACAGGCGCTGGTTGGGGTCTCAGTAGTATCGCGGGTGAAGCTGGGGTCACGGGTCGAACCACAGCCTTGCCGACCATATTGGGGCTTACAGGTGCTCTCAAATTCGTTCACGTAAAGATTTAACGTGTGTTAGTCAGGCCAGTCTCGGACGCCTGCGGTCGCAAGATGCCACGCGGAAGCATTACGGACGGCGACTTCTAAATGGAACCTTACCAGCATGACCCAATACAGCCCCGCCCTTGCCCTCGTCAATTCATTCGTCTTCCTCTTCCTAGTGCCGAACATGCCCAAACGAGTCAAGGCGACTCATATGGGTGTTTGCCTGATGAGTCTATTTCAAGCAGATTTCTGATGGATATGCCTAGAGCAGAATGCCAACCGACGATTGAGGGCTCCCATCGCCGCTTGCGTGCGCCACACTACTCGACCCTCGAGATCCTCCGTCAGTTCGAGACAGGCGACATCGACCCCGACGTGACCTGCAGCATCGGTCCCATGAAATCGCTGCTCGATATCAACATCTCCATCATCACGCCGTCTCTACCGGTACTGTGGCCGCTCTCCTGGCAGATGTGCCCTGGGCTATTCCGCATGCGGCGGCGGCCCGAGTAGCAGCATGTCACAGGAGAATAACACGAGCAGGAAGGAGTTGCCTGCTGAAGAAAGATTCCACGGCACGCCCGATGAGTTTTCCCTACCCAGCTAGCAGGGGCACGGTCGAAGGAGGCGTGGTGGGCGTGATCAGATCACTGCTGAGCAAGCGATGAACTGCCGATTGTAGATCCAAAAGATTTCCCTTGATCCCTGATCGACGTTCCCCCTCTCTGAAGGGCCTCGAGATAGTGGTGTGATGTGGTGTTGTAGTGCACCCCTAGGACGCAAGGGAGGGATGAAAGGGTGTGATGGTGCATTGGTAGTGCTTATGCAGGGCTCGTTGCTCAGGGGAAATGCAGCGTGGCGCGTGGCTTACCTCAGCCAGAGCTGCATGTGGCAAAACAAAGGGAGAAGAAAGTACACGCAAGCCAAAAGTAGGGGGATCATCCCTCCGCGCCCTCTCTCTCCTTGCCTTTCCCATCCATCGAGGTGCCTTGCCTCGCGCCAGAATGCTGTCGCATCAGATCGTGATCAGAGTAAGGGCATGTCCAGAAAACAACACGATGCTGAAGATCGCCGCAGCTTTCCAGATCTTCCTCGTACCTGACGATCATCCGTCCATCAGCGCAGGATCGCTCACCAGCACCACACCACCAACTGGATCGAACCAGCAGGACCGGCCACAAGCCTCATGCCAGAGTGCAGACGCACGGCATGCACCGTCGTCATCGACTGCGGATGCCAGAAGCCTCACAGACACGAATAGCGTGTGGCATGAGAAGCCACCTCCATCATCGTTCCTCGCGCCACGAGCCACAGGGCGGCCGTTCCCCCCCCCCTTTCCTTCTGCGAGTGCTATGGGCGTGGGTATCCAACGTGCCCCAGTGGGCAGACAGACAGGATAGGCCAACCGGAGGCGGGCCTTGTGTCTGTTCTGGCTGTCTCGGTTGTGCTCGGAGGCACGCCGGCGAGACAGGGAGGGTTGACGCCAGAGAGGCTCGCTCCCAACCCCAGGCCGCCCGGGCAACGGCTCGATACGGTTGTCGCCTTTCTGTTGGGTGACCCCGTCAGTTCTCGTGTTTTTTTCGCCTCGAGAGCGAGTGGAGGAGCCTGGCGCTTTGGAGGGCCTGGATGCCCCCGACGCAGAGGTCGAGGTCGGAGGCAAAGGTCCATGGACCACGCCATGGCGTCCTCGATACCCCTCACGCGTGACCGTGGCTATGGGCTGGCCAGCTCTGGAGTTATGGGACCTAGTCAGTCTGGCATTGCTCATTCTTTTCCTGACTCGATGAGTCGACCGTTTCCTGTGTAACCACTGTCAAAGGGGGTCGCGGAGGGCATGCAGTGGCGCTGTGAGGGCCAGGAAACCTGTTGACATTGCCCATGGAGGTGAGACAGCGCGGGGCTGAACGCATTTCTCTCGTCCTCTTTCTTTTTTTTTTAGCGCACCATTTCTGCGTCTCCCTGCTGCGGTAAAGGCTGCATGCTGCACCCCTGGCATTGGACGCAGTCCAGTTTCCCCCGGAAGATGCAGGAACGGGCTTTCGTAACGCCGATGGATGCAAGTGCGAGTCTCCCCGGTGGGCTCGAGGGTTCGGGTCGGCGGCTCTGCTGCTGTTTCTCCTGTAGGAGACTATTGCCGTTTCTTGGCTGCGTATTGGTGTTGCTTTTTTCTCTTGTTCATACATTGAGCGAGGAGTCCTTGTTCTGTCTGCATCAACCTTTTGGTCATGTCTCAGAGGGAGGACTGCTTGTCGGGACGCCTCCTGCAGGAAGTGGGCGGCACAGGATCGTTGATCCGAGGGTCTGATCTGACAGGTCTTGGGTGCCAGGGGAGAAAATGCCCCGAAGTCATCGATCGTGGTGCTCGTTGCCAAAGACCTGCTGGACGTTCCGTCGACACCGGGTCTTTTCCTGGCAAGGCTAGGTCGACATTCCAACAGATATATCTCAGCTTACCTGACCATAATGCCCACCCGCTGTCTGCTACCCAGCTTGCCAGACCAGCCCAGTCCTTCCCCGCAGACCTTCCAGACGTCCTCTCCCTTGCTCAGGGCTGGTCCCCGACTGGCTCCCAAGGGCCCCGAGGGCAGCATCGGGGCTAGTGCAGAAGGCAAGGAATGTCTTGGAGCTCCAGCCAGGGCACGATCAAGGAACAACGGGACCCACGGCGATCCTCCGCGCCTGCGGTTCAGCCACCAGCTGGGGGGTGGGCTTGTGGGCTGCAGACCCAACGTAACGGCACCGAGACACGACGATGCATACCTGTCTCTCCTGTTGTTGATGGCTGTTCCCCTCCTAAGCCCGGTTGGCACACAGTCGTCCGTTGCTAGCGGGTCAATGTTTGTTTGGGCCAGGGATCAGGGAGACTGATGGTCAGTGATCGGCCACACGACATATAGCCAGCATCCATCCCTGGATCAGGAACGCTCATCGCCCCCTTCGCCCGAGACTGCTGATGAGCTCACTTACACTCTTGATAACGCGCTACGACATCATATCCGCTCCTGAAGTAGAGCAGGTCCCGGCGGTTGGGATTTTCTTTCGTCATGTCTGTTCATCTGGAACCAGGCATCACACCTGTCCATCCCGATCCCACAGTCACTCCCACGATGGAGGCACCCGCACCCGCAGCAGGATCGAAGACCAAGACGAAGAGAAAGAGTCTTGATCGACAGACCAAGCTGGCACACCTTCAGCTGGTTTCCAAGTACTACCCGAACTACTCGCTGCCGCGCGCAGAAGGACCACAGCAGCAAAACCCGTACAGGAGTGTCGGGCACAGCTACTCGGGATGCGCTGCCGACTCGATGGACAGCACGCCGCTGGCATCACCTGCCTGGAGGTCGGCATCCCGTCACCAGAGCAGGTCAAGCTTGGCCTCCAACGGCTCAACGCCGAGCCTGATCGAAGACTACTCTGATTCGGACGTGTCACACGACGACGATTACCAGTATCACGCCTCGACATCCCAGCTTTGGGACAGCTTTTGGGTGGCGGGGGATCAACCCCGTGATTGCGAAGATCAGCACAGTGACCACCACCAGCCACCGAAAACACCGCAGAAGGGTCATGATGAACCAAGGGCCTGGTATCCCGCCCTCATCCCCTCGCCACACATTCGCCGCACCAAGAAGACGAGCACCATCAACTATGATGAACCTCTCCCACCCAAGCCTGTCCAGTACACCACCGTCGTCAGCCAGCCCTCCCCGCCTCTGCGTCAACCTCCCAGCCCCCCGAAGTGCCGCATCGTGACGTCCGTCGCCGAGAAGCACAGGACCATCCGTCCTGTTAAATCCTCGTACAGCCTCTTCCCGAAACAACATCAGCTCACTACCACCGTTACAACATCAACATCAACTACAACAAACTACGTACGCCCACCACCGCGCACATCATCTCTCCCCGGCGCCGAGTCACCCACTCCCAAGCAACGTAAACCGTCTCGACCTCCGCCTATCCACACCCACTCGGCTCCCATCCGCCAACTCTCGGACTCAAACCCCTCCGTGCCTCCTTCTCCGGCCCTACGCTCTTCTTCTTCCGCTGCCATGCTTCCCCGTACTTCCACCTCCTCGACCCGCACCACGGGTGGGACCCTCGTCTCGGACCCAACGACCGTCAAGTCTACCCTGCCCAACTTCCCTTCAACCAACCTTGCCGACCTCATCCACCCCCGCTCCGCGCCACTCCCTCCAGCCAGCCGGGCGCCCGCTCCTCCGTCCGCAGCAGCGTCCTACTTCGACTTTGACTCGTCAGACTCCGAGTCCGACGACAGCCCCCCCATCGCCCGTCTCGTCAGGTCCCGCCGCGCCGCCACCTTCAAGCCAGCCAGCCCCCGGCGGAGCGCCGAGGCGCACCGCCCACGCCGCAAATCTCTCGTCGCCTGGCGCTCCGCCGACGATGACGAGCCCCGTGCCCGCGACGTCCTCGGTCGCATGTTCGGCCGGAGTTCCCGGACGGGCAGCTCTTGAGCCCACGGTTCCCATCTTTTCTTACTACGTCTTTCCGCTTCACAGCATGTTGTTCATCTTGTTATTACCACCATTACTTTGCATGCTTCGTCTTGGTCATCACGTCACAAGTCACGTACCCACGTTTTCCTATATTATATCATCGAGTCACGCCCTCAACGATGCCTCCGCTAGACGGGAAAAGGAAGGTCAGGCGAAAACGGTAAGGAGATGCCCGAGGGCACACGGAATGTCAAAAGGGGGGAGAGTAGGCGTGGAGGAGGGGAAGGATGCTGTATCCGGGGTCAGCAGGCGGGGAGTAATCGGCCACCATTGAGCCGTCACGGTCATTTATGTTTTCTTTGTGCTTTGTATTTCTACTCTCACGTTCTCGGATGTCCTGTCACTGCAACGATTCATGGGTTGCTGAGTTGATGTGTCCTAATCAGCCGTCTGCCACCTACCGTGCGGCCAGTGTGCTTCGGCCTCGATTGTACCAACAGAATTCAAACGTCTTCTTCATGCCATTGCCCTGACAGTGTGATCTACTCTCTGTGACCTCTTCCCAAGCTGTTTTCCAGCCTGTCAGCGTGAATACTTACCGTCTAGCAACCTGTGAAAAGTCGAGTACACAATGAACAACCAAAGAATGCCCCAAAACCACATCATGTTACCATTCTCGTCTACATCTACATACAGGTACAGGAGCGATACATCAGATCCCCCGGGCAGCTCGCTCAAGTTAGCAGCCCCAGAGTATCAACTCGAACGCAAGCTCTCATCTAACATGACATGACCGTTCCGTCAGTGAAGCATCAAACTTCGTGTCCATACCTCGTGAAACGCCGTAAATCGTGGGCCCATGCCGTGCATACCGTAATCCATTTTCCCCCCGAACACCCCAGAAAACAAAACAAGCCGAAAATCAAACGCGAAACCAAATCACCAAAGCATGCAAGCCAATGCCAAATGCGCCTGTAAAGAACACCATGGTACCCACCAAGGGAGTGATCCCTTATCCGATTCTAAATCGAGCGACCTTGAAGTCGCAAACCAAAAGAAGCTAAGGCCGTCTGGCCTTGCGCTCCGTATATTTCTTGAGTCGGCGCACGCCGAGCTTCTCGTCCTTGCCGGGTACGTTGCCAAAGTACCACCGGCTCTCCTCCCACCGCTTGCCGATACCCAGCTTGGTAAGCATGGTCTGCCTGTCCTTGGCCTCAGGGAACTGGAATCCCTTCTCCTCCCGCACATCGTCGGTGCAGAGGAAAGAGATAATGTCCGAGAGGCAAGTGACCGAGTGCGGCAAGCGATGCGAGAATCGGCAGGGAACCAGAGACATGAGCGCGAACCAGTAGAGGATGAGCAGCGCCAGGAGGACGAAGAAGACAGCTCGGTTCGGCCGCATGCGGCTGTCGTTGGACCCCTCTAGATTCCGGGCCATGAAAAGACCGCCAGCAAGAATGGGTATGAAGATGGCTAGGGTGGCCATCAGAGAGACCGCCGCGACGCGCCAGTGTTTGTTCTTTGCTGCGTGATACGTAGACTGGAACGGGTGGCAGGCGGCGTAGTCCAAAAGCATGGAGCGGCCCGCCGGTGCGCCGAGTGCGTTGTTGAGCTCGGCCCACGGCTGCGTCGTGCGGAGGGACATGTCGAGGGAGAGGATGAACCTGTACAGCAGTAGGCCGATGAGACTCGGAACGAAGCTGAAGAGGAAGTTGGCTGCAGAAAAGTTGCCCTCGCCGGGATAGACAGACATGCGCCCTGGGCGGAAACCGCGCATCCAGCTAGCTCCCTGCATGAATGAGACGGCAATCAGAGCCACCAGGAGCAGCGTGCTGACCACTGCGAAGCCAATCATTTGGCCGTCTCGTAGGAACCAGGGGAGATGTTGGTGACGAATCTTGTCGTCAACTCCGGAGACCAATGATATCTTCAGTGAGTTCATTGACTCGCGTTGGCGAATATCTTCTTTCGGCATCTGCTCGAAATCGTTTCGCCCTCTTCTGCCAGAAAGATGGGAGTCGAGACCGATGCCGTACCACGGCGTGACATTAGGGTCCTCCATCATCCAGTAGCCAAGGCGATCAACTCGGCGGTTACGAAGGATGGACTGCATCTCCTTCTTAGTTCTGATCATCTCGGTCCGCTCATAGTCGCCGAGAGTATTCGATTTGTAGATCATGTGCGCAATGTCGGCAATGGATCGAGGGTCCCACAGGAGACCTGTGACTCTCTTGTGCCAGTACATGGCCAGCGTCATGACGGCTCCCAGGAGCAGTACATAAAGCACGATGGCCGTGTAAACAACACCCTGGACTGCTGACCAGGTCCATCGCCCTTCAACCCTAGCCACCGTGAAAGCGCCGCTCAAAAGCGGTATTGTGAAGGCGCTGAGCCAGATGGCTGCCAGACAGGCCCTCATGATGGCAGGCCCGGTCAGGTGAGGTATCAAAAAGTTGGTGGGGTATAGGTCGTGGAAGAGCGCGTCGCGCCTCTTTTCCGTCTCGTCGCTCGTCATGCATTTGAAAGGCAGAATTCGGATCGTGGTCGTCATGATGCATTGCGCATAAACAAAAACGACGGCAGCCAGCAGTTGCGGTAGGATGCGGAATAAGAGGTACTGTCCGTGGTGAATGTCGTCAACCCCAAAATCCAGTACAAGCAAGCCAGGCCGAGTTGTCGTGAAAATGGCGGAAACTATGAGGAGAACAATCATCATAAAGCATAATGCCATCATGGCTATCATTGATGGCAGTCGTAAGATTCGTGGAAGGTAGGTGATTTCGGGATAGTAGATCCTCAGGGGATCGATGACGTCGAGCTTGGGAAGGCCTTCCCTTCGAGTCGGGTAGACTTCACTAATGGGAATCCAACTGTTGGGACCCCACTGCTTTGGCTCATCCTCTCCCGCATAACGGGATGAGTTCATAGACCTCGGTTGCGAGAGAGGCCGCGTCGTGTTGAAGGCCTCAAGTCTGATCGGTACGGCGCTGTGGTCTTCATCCTCGTCGCGAGATTGCGGTACAGCGCTGTGACGCACGGAGTTGCGCGTGTAGACGGATGGCACCGGGGCTAGAGAAGGCACTAGGCTACGTGCTCTGCTGGTCCTCGGCGTAGAGTAGTCTTCATCGGAGTGCTCATCATAATCGTCATGCGGCTGGCTCTGCCATGAGGTTCCGGCATTGGCCCGCGAGGTGGCATCAGACGTGCCGGAGTTCCTCGGCCAAGTTTGTTGGGTGAGTGCGCCGAGGGCGTAGTTGATGAAGGGTCCGTCATCGACACCGGGAGTGATGGAGCCATTAACAGCGATGGTCATGTCGTCGCGGAAGCCCTTCGCTCGGGCGCGGTTGGCGACCTCGTCCATGGCTAGTTGTGCCTCGTTGAAGCGGACTGTCGTCTGAGACTTGATGTGGACCGTCGACTCGGAGTCGATGGGTCTGGACGGGCGGGGATCAGGGCGGTTATCGATTAGAGGCTCGTCCGGGTGACGACGGATGTCACGTAACGGGTTTCCGAACTGGGCGAAAAGACGACTGGGGCCGTAACTTTCGGTGATGGTCGAGTTGGAGTCGGTGTTTCCTGGCGGTGAGGGGGCGTGAAAGATGGCGGGGGCCTGTGGTGAGAGAGAGGCACGAGCAGAATCGCTGGTCAGGTCATCGCCGCGTGACGTGTCGCCATGCGGCCTGACTGTGGCCTCTGACTGCTCAGAGGGCGTCCTTGTGGACCAGAATTGAGGCGGCTGGGGACCTGTTATGCGGCCGTCAGTAAGTGAAGCTGCAAGATGAGCGAGGACGGCCGCTCAGTGGGCGGAATGAGGGGTAAAAGCATACGCTGTCGATCAATAAAGTTGAATGTGAGGTCTTGGAAGTTCATTCTTCGATTCGGAAGAGAGAGACGTCAAGTGAGGCCCACTAGGACTACTTTCTCAACGTTGGTCAAAAGACAGGACGCAATTCGGAGAAGAGTGGTAGTGTTACAAGACGAAGACGCGCGCCAATGCAGAGGTGGACTGAATGATGCATGATGCAGAGAGAGCGCCATGGTTGGGCAGTTCCGTCGTTTTGGTCAACGGCTTCGCCAATTGCCAGTGGCTGGTCACCACCCTTGCCATGGTCCAGAGGGGGAAAAAGAAGGACGTGAGCAGCATGGGGGACGCGGGAGGAAGGTTGGGCGGTGGTGGTGAGAAAGCCAGGGTGAAAGAGGACGGCGACTCCATCCCCAGCCTCTCAAGACGTTTGGGGTGGGAAGGCTTAGAGGGGAGCGGACCGGGGCCCGGAAGCTAGGGCCAGGCCGTGCCCCAATGCAGGTGCTAGGCCGTACGCTGGATAGTGTGGAAGAATAGGGACGAACTTACTACGCAACGGTCGGCAATTGAATTGATGGATCGTGAGATGATGGGAACGCAAAAGTCTGGAGTTGTCATTAAGATGCAGGAGGCAAAGTTTGTCTGCAGTCTGCCTGGCTGCAGGAGACGGTGAGGTGAGCTGCTTCGCTCTTGCCTACTGCCGTGTCATTGCCATGCCTTCCTGCAGCTGCAGCGCCTTAGTGGAAGGCGTGCAGCTCACAGGTACTCCTCCTGCCCTGACCTGCACGCACTGCTGGCGATTGACTTGCAGGCAGGGAGCCCGGGAAGCAAGGGTAGGCGCTTCCGGGGCACCAATCCACTATGATGCAGCTGCTCTGAAAAGCTGTGGCTGGGGGTGGTGGCCACTGATCTCGCGTGGCACGTGCGCTCGGGCTCTTCCTGTCCTTCCTTCTCCCTCCCTAGGCCTAGGCACCGGGAACCTCGACCTGCCGTCCTTGGGGGGCTGCTCGGTTGATCCGCCCAGCCAACCACACCGCACTGACCCATCTCCCTCTCGTCTGGCCTGGGAGAGGAGGACTGCCTCCTCGTCTGGGGCATCGCACCCGGCACTCCGGGCGCAAAAGTGGAGCCAGACACTTGCTCGGGTCCAGCCTAACGTTTGAGGTGCCTGGCAAGCCTGACTGCCCCATCCAAGGTGCCCCGGCTCAAGTCCCCCGTAGGTACCTTACGCATCAGTGACGAGCCGGAAAACCAGCCACTTCTTAAAC
The DNA here is from genome assembly GCA_000732205.1 of Verticillium tricorpus MUCL 9792. NCBI lineage: Eukaryota > Fungi > Ascomycota > Sordariomycetes > Glomerellales > Plectosphaerellaceae > Verticillium > Verticillium tricorpus. Next base: position 2,186,343 of record JPET01000002.1, read on the forward strand.
AAATCTCTTCGCCCGGTGACACCGAGCTGGGAGTCTGGCCACATCAAGCAAGTGTCTGTATCCACGAATGACGACGGTTTTCACAAGGGATGCCAGCCAAGGGTCGGAAGAAGGGGTCCATTTGATGTCACCTGGCCAAGCAAGCCCCTGCTGCCAAACTACCGGATACTGGGAGTTTCGGCTCAAGTGAGGTAAGGTGGTAGGCAGGTGGTTTCACGCAACACAATGGCAGGGCAACAAGGCCAGGCCAAGGCCCTCGCATCGTCCTCACCCTGGCATCGAGCCCTACGTCCTCGACTCGGATATCGACCTTGCATGCCCAGCCTACGCCCTGAGCAGATCTGAAAGCCCGGCAGCCGGCGGCGCCACATCCACCAGCAGCTCATTCGTCCTCCGAATCCGCTCGTACACAACCTTCTCCTCCGCCACCCACCGCGTTCCAGGCTCCTTTGTCTTGGGCGCGCTGGACCAGAAGCCCCCGAACTTGGATGTTGATGCTGGGGCGGATCCTCCCTCCTCAGCCTTCTTCCGTAGTGCCTTCTCCTCGCTCGCCAGCCGCTTGACCATCAGAGACCAGTTCTGCAGGCCCGTCCCGAGACACTCCCTGCAGGTTGTCTTCGTCGCCCGGTTGGCCACTGTGTCGGGCCCCAGCTCGCGGAGCTGCTCCTCGGCCAAGTCGACGCCGTCACGTGTCCAGGTGAGGCCTTCCTCGCGCGTCGGGAGCGTGTCGTTGCTCGAATAGAGAATCTCGCCAATGTAGAGATGGAGGGCCGCCTCCTCGCACAGTTGCTTGTTATCGCGCCAGGGAGGGGTGGTGCCATCGGATGGTGGGGGAGGATACTGCGGCGGTTGCGCCAGCTTCCACATTTTCTGCCAGAAGCTCGAGGGCGATCTATCGACCGCCCGGCGCGTCGTCTCAGATGGTGGCGTTGAGGGCAGAGCGCGGCGGGCCCGGAGAAGCGAGACGAATATCGGGAGTGCTGCCGCCACGTCGCCGCCGTGGGCTTTGTGCGTTGCTATCGCTGTGAGAACAGAGAGAACGTTCTCTGATGGCGACGCCGACTTGTCATTGAGGGTGAAGGTGCGCGGGTCGATGATTGGAGGTGACGACGGATCAACAGTCTCCAACGCGATGGAGAGTGCCCAGTCGTAAACCCTCGCGGCGGCCTCGGGCACCTTCTTGAAGTCCAAGAAGGAAGCATACGCCAGCGCCGCGTCCAGTCTCTGCTTGGTGGTGAAGCCCTTGGTCGTCAAAATTCGAAGGTATGCATTCTCCGCCGACTCGTAGGCCGGCTCGCAGTTCTCCTCCTTGGGCGCGCCAGGGGCGCCCGCCGGCATGGGCTGCGGCCGAGGGTTCGACGGCCCGACAACCATCGCCGGGGGGCACACGATGTTCCGTGTGCGATCCTTGACCCAGCCGTCTACCTGCTCCAGAGTAGTCGCCAGCAGCATCATGATCTCGTAGTACCCCCGCCTCCAGTTTTCGTCCTTGGCGGAGACATCCTTGCCCACGCTCCCCAAACCGTCGATGGACAAGGGCTCGTCTCCCAGAAGCTCCTGCACACCAGCGCCATCAATCTTGGGGTCCTCTAGTCTCTTGAGAGCGTCCCGGCACGACACGATGATTTCGTCAAAGTTCGTGCCCCGGTTCCCAGCGATGCGCTGCGCGCTCTTCGCCCCGCGGACGCCCATGCGCGTGAGGAAAGACCACTCGTGAGGCGTGGGGAAATCCTTTTCCAACCACTCCTGGTTGAGCATGAAGCCGATGGCAACGACACAGACGAGCGAGCCCCATATCGAGATGTTGTACCGGAGGAAGAGCCGCCCCTCGTGCCTCAGCCATAGCTTCTTCTCGGTCGTAAAGTAGCGGACTTTCCGTCGTGTGGTCGTCACCGGTATCGAGAGGAAGGGGAGTTGGGGCCGACTGCGCGATGCAAGAGATGTGTTGCTGGTGAATTCGCGAGCGGGGAGCTGGAAGAGCCGTTGGAGGAGGAGACGGCGGATGGCCAGTCGTTGCCGCGTTGTCGAAAGCATGTCGGCGACGTTTGGGATGCGATTACTGAAATATGGTCATGCTGCTGCCGAGTTCGACCAACCTCTGTTGCTTGGTGCAGTGTGGGACACCAGCCTCGGATCTAACAACTTGGATGAGGCAGGCGACTGTTGCTAAAGGATGACAGCTGTAGACGGTACGTAGGCAATTGTGGTGGTCACCTTTGATGCGTTCAACCTGACTGGCTCCCACGTCAGGTGCGACGGCTGGTGGAAATTCACGTCGTCGGCATGTCGGCAGATGATAATTCCGCCCTGAGCCATTGGCCACGCTGATTGGTCCGCGCCAGTCACGCAAGGCGGAAAGACTCAGCGACGGCCATTCGAACTTCAAGCTTTTACGATCTCTTTGGGAATTGTGACAACGGCGATCCTGAAGCGACCTCGAAAACCATAAATCTCTTCGCTAGCCCTTGGCAGTGTGTCGAGGTGTAGACCCGGTTTCTAGTCAGCCCTCAGCTCGGGCATGGTCGCCTGAAAATGGCCTCTTACCTTGAGCGAGCGGCGGCGGACTCACGCCTTCAGTTTGCCGCAACTGCCATCATCTCCGGACTCACCGTTGGCGCTCTCATTTTTGGCTATCAGGCGCTAGACAGAGAGGAGCGGCTTTATGAGCTGAAGCACTCTATCCCGCCCGTTGCGGACGGCGAGCACACGCCAGAAAAGGTAGACCGTCGGCCCTCATAACAGCGATCACCACAACCTAACTCTGCCCAGCTCACGTCATTCGGCGGCGTATCATCCACCCTCGACAAGGAGGATGCCCGTAACGAAGCTCTTGCCAAGAGGGCGCAGGCTGGCGACTTCGACGACGAGCTGATCCTCGAACAACTGGCCCGCAACCGCGTCTTCCTGCAGGATGAAGGCCTGAAGAAGCTGCGCGAATCCTTTGTCATCATCGTTGGCTGCGGCGGTGTAGGCTCGCACTGCACGGCTGCCCTGGCCCGGTCCGGTGTCTCCAAGATTCGCCTCATCGACTTTGACCAGGTGACTCTCAGCTCACTCAATCGCCACGCCGTGGCCACGCTCGCCGACGTCGGTATGCCCAAGGTGCAGTGCCTCTATCGTCGCCTCATCGCCATCGCGCCATGGGTTAAGTATGACTTGAGGCTGCAAAAGTTTGAGAATGGCGTGGAGGACGATGTCTTGTCCCCGTGGGAGGATGGTCAGAAGCCCGACTTCATTGTGGACGCCATCGACAACATCGACACCAAGGTCGCGCTGCTGAAGTACTGTCACGACCGCAAAATCCCCGTCATCTCCAGCATGGGCGCCGGCGCCAAAAGCGACCCGACACGCATCGTCGTTGGTGACATCGGAAGCAGCACAGACGACGGTCTGTCCAGAGCGACGAGGCGAAGGTTGAAGCTGCAAGGCGTTACGAGCGGCATTCCTGTTGTTTTCTCGACCGAAAAGGCTGGCGAGGGCAAGGCTGGTCTCCTTCCCCTGGCAGAGGAAGAGTTCCAGAAGGGCAAGGTTGGTGATCTGGGAGTTCTCCCCAACTTCCGCGTGCGCATCCTTCCTGTTCTTGGCACCATGCCTGCGGTGTTTGGCTATGTTATCGCGAATCACATCATCCTGACTATTACCGGTGAGATGACCTTTTCGGCATTCATCCCTCCGTGACGCTGACGTAAAGAAGGATACCCCACAGACTACATTCCCGGCAAGGGCCGTGACAAGATGTACGACAGCATCCTGGCCTTCATTCAGAGCACGGAGGAGAAGCTCGCCCGCATGACCGAGGATTCGAGCGATCCGGAGGTGGCCAAGGGCCTCAAGACGCCCATCACACCCGGAGACATCGCCTTTCTGGCTGAAGAGCTCTGGAGGGGGCGCAGTGCCATCACTGGCATTCCGACAAGAAACGTCCTCATCAGGTGGAGGAAACCGGAGGGTAAGACGATGGTGCGGATCGGAGAAGGTGTCGATGAGCAGAAGAGCTCCAACGTGCGTCTCGGCGACCTGGTATGCATGACGAAAGACGAAGCCACGAGGCACGAGAAGATGATCCTGAGAGGTGATGCCAAGTTTGAGGACCTGTACGATGCAGCGGTAATTGCCAAGATTGAATCCAGGTTAGAGGAGGCTCGAGGCTTCGAGCAGCACAGGTGATCGAAAATAGACTCGACGAACTTTCAAGCTACGGTGTGTTTGAGGTCTTGAGAATCACGGATCCGCTGGCAAGCAGACAAGCATGGCAAAAGAATGAAATATTCTAGCTTTTAGAACATCGTAGCTCGATACAGAAGGGTGTCGATTCAACACCAATGAGTCCAAATTTCCACCTCGCAGGTCCAGACGCCTGTTTGTAAACCCGTCGAAAGAAGTAAAGCCCAAGAAGCCCGTGTTCAGTTGAATGTCAACCTACTGAAATGTGCCAAGTCACAACGAGCCAAACTGACAGCCCTGAGAACGCGATTCTTTGCCTTGAACCTTCACTTTCCACGTCCCTAACGGGATCATCGCCCCGCGGAGCTCCCAACCAGGTTTTCGGGATTTGGGTGATATAATCGTACCAATACCTGCTCATCTCCTCGTAACCCTCAATTGATGGATGGATGCAGTCTTGGCGGAAGAAACTGTCAGAGATGGTCGTAAAGTCAGCGGCGAGAACTTGATGGCCGTCATCAAACCGCTGCTGTACCACGCCGGGGATCAGTGCCTGGTATTCCTTGGTCCTGACGACTCGAGTCGACTGGCACGAATTTACAATAACAGCCACGATAATCACTGCGTCTGGACAGGCTTGTATCATTATATCAATGAGGTTCCCGAGGCGCTCGGCTGCCGCTTGGGGGTCGTTTCCCTCCTTGGCAATGCGGTCGAGGGGAGCCATGTCATTCGTCCCTGCGTGGAGCAAGATGAGGTTAGGACGATGCTCCAGCGATGGACCGATGTGGTCCGCGATAAACTGTATTGTTTTCCCGTTCCACGCGGCCTGATAGCAGTCAGCGAAATAGTCGCCAGGCGCCAATCTGCTCCTTACAAAGTATTCGTCTGTCAGGGTTCCCCTATGTTCGGTTCCGGCAAATACCACGTCGTTGTCTGGTCTCGCGTTAAAATTTCACATACGAGGGCTTTCAAGAGACATCATGCTTACTGTTAAATAAGCGTTTTTTGAGATCGGCTCTGTAACTATCCCATTCTTCACTGCTGTGTCCCACGGTGATAGAGTCTCCGACACAGAGAATTCGAAGCTTGGTCTCGGGCTTTATCACCTGCTCGGGGGGTGCATCCGTGATAAGAAGCGGCAAATTCACTGACAGATCCGTGTTGGCTCTGTGTGATCGAGAATGAGCCAGGCAAAAAAGGGGCAAGAAGGTAAGGATCGAAAATGGTCGCATTCTATATGAATAGCGGGAATATTGTGCTCGAGATTTAGAGCTTTGCGTTGAATTTCAATAGACAGAGGCGAGGGGATAGAGCCAGATTCTTGAATACAAATAAATGCAGTCGAACCAGGTTCGGCTTGTGGATGTTGGGTTCATGGAGTTCTCAGAAGAGCTTCTGATATCTGTACGTGACTTGAGGCCAAAATCTAGCGCGAGTAGCAAGACTGCAGACTCTGGACCTGCTGGAGAGGTTCCATGTTTTAAATATCAACCCAAGAATTCCCAGAATGCCTACTCAATGATTTGGCTTTCCTTGCGCAGCTCGCATTAGCTGTACCTATCCATTCATAGTATAGTGGCACGACACCAAGCCTCCTGGGTATTCCGTGCTAGATGGACAAGCCCATGAACCGACCGCCGTTAACAATATGACGGATCTCCAGAGGGGTAGCCTCCACTCCCTCGCGGCTTGTATTCATTGGGACCACGAGACGTCGTCGAGTCACGCCGCGTGGAGGGCCTCTGCAAAAGGATCTGAGCCTCAGTATCACCCACGGCGCAGCATGCTGACGTTGTTCAGGCGAACAATACAATTTTCTGACGACACAGCCCACTGTGCCCAGGGCCAATGCCCAGATGAGCCAAGGTGCAGAGATGTGGCGACTACCGAATACATCGCCGCATACAGACATGAGCCCAATCGTCGAAAAAGAACCACCATGTTTGTCCAGAACCCCGGCATATCATGATGCGTGTTACTGGCTGACAGATTTGGCAACTTGACAATTTAGGGTCACGGGACTCGGATGTTTTCAATGACGTGGAGTGGACATCGGCAGTTGAACATATTGGCCGCGTGGGCCCAAGGGGCTTGGTTCGAAAACTGAGCCTCGCAGGTTGGAGATGTGTCCACCAATAGTGCAAAGCTTTGACCGCGCGGCATTGGCGAAGCGATGAGGCGGTGGTGTACGCCAGGTGTATCGCCAAGTTGATGGCTCTCAGAATACCACCAGTTGTCCCACCATGCACCTGCACGTCAAGATTTCAATATCAAAGTCGTATGTACGAGACAGCGCATGACTGTCATGACTTCGGGCCTCGAAAGTGTCACAAAAGGGGGCCCTAAGAGCTCGATGCATTCCCAGAGGAACTAGCGGCGTCGAGCATTTAGATACCGGAGGGTGTGGACAATATGAGGCTTGTCGTTACAATATCCTTCGGCTCGTGACATGAAGATCATCTGATTACATTGGCCACGCACCGGCTACCTGCATTCACATGACGGGAATTCAAGGCGGCCTGCCTATCTGCATGGACGAGATCTACGGGGTCCCGTCGTCACACCAGATCCGAGCAGAGTTCATCGGGACAGTTGAGCATTAAGCTAATGAGAGTCTCATCATACATAGAGGAGGGGTCCCGGATGAGTTTGTCATCGTGGCCAACACTTGTTGTCGGACCAGTCTGGCGGTTGGGAGTCAGGCAAGGTAGTAGGATAGATTATGTGGTGGTCTTTGTATAGAATGTGTGGTAAGTATCGCCAAAAGAACCGGAAAGTGAAATAGATATCCCGATACTCCCTTCGGTGGCAGAATGCCTTACAACGTGCGCCTGAGGAGGTGGATTTTGATGGACTGTTTCTGTGCCGGAGGAAATTATCCCCTGATCATTACACTTTGAATGGACCGAATTAGACCAACCATGAGCCAACCAAGAAGGTGTTGGTAGTAAACTGAAACCGGAACCTCCTTCAAAGTCGTGGGACCGAGGCGGCAGCTGAGCGACTGGCCAGTGCCTTGTAGCTGGCGATGTTGAGGAGGGGCGTTAGGATAACAAGCTCCCTGGCCTACAGTGACTGTGAGGGTTCGTTGCGGGCCGCTCCAGCCCGGGCCTCCTTAGTCAGCCGGTAGCGCACCGCCCAGGTCTTGTCTCCTTCAACTGGAGTCGCGACATGGACGCGTCCCCTTCTTCTCTCTGCATTCATCACCGCCGCCCAGGCTTGTTGAGAAATTCTCTATCGCGACATCCATCACGCTTGAGCCAAAGAGCCGTCACACCGATTGGACTTCTAGACGCGCTTTTCTCTCTTTCGTTTCATCCAAGACTTTCGCAACGACCGCCTGGATCCGCCCTGGTTTGGTTGCACTTACTTCCCTCCACCTGGAAGGACATTCCTCACTGTCTAGCTTTCTGTTGCCTCCTGCAACACCGACACCGACAACGGCTTCGGCACCTGGCACAGAGTAACGGAGTACGAGGCCGTGACTCTCGGATGTGTCAAACACACCAACCCATGTATCAAGTTCCAGGGATGCATTACTTCTCCCATCACACCTGACTGCACCATGGCAAGAGGGGCGTGTGCAACGCCTCAAAGTTGTGGCAAGGCCAGACCTGACCTCGAAAAGTGTCCTGGACCATCTCATTATGAACCCTACGTCCTGTATTGTTATTATTAGGCCTTACCTTCGTGTGGCCTTGGTCTCCTTCCTCTAATCCCCCTCCGTTTTTTTTTCTCTCGCATTCTGCTTTTAGGCTCTCCCTGGACCGATCCCACACTCACCTGCCATGACGAGAAACCTCACAATAGTCTAGGTATCGTCGCGCGTTGCGGCTCCTCTGGAGCCCTTCGGGCGATGAGAAGACCACACCAAAACAAGAACGGAAATCGGAGCAGGCACCCCATCGCGGGTGTGTTTGGACGACGCGGCTGCTCGGCGCGCCAGCGACTGTCGAGGGACAAGATCCCGCCGCCATGACGACGATCATCTACTCCCAGAGACGCACTGCCCCGTGAGCGAGGTCCGAGACTGATTGCTGGCTGATTCGGGGGTTTCGGCCGGCACAAGATCGAAGACGGCTCACGGGCGCGTCGATGACGGTCGAAAATAGTTTTCAATCGGAGCGGCTTGGGCTCGTCCGCCAGACGATCTGCTGCGCTCACCTGGTGGCAGCGCAGTCCAGGCAACAAACAACAAGATTTACAAAACCGCCCGGTGATGACCAAAATGACCAATAAGCCAAATTTGCATGACAGCACAGCCGGGGCTTCCATTCGGTTGTCCCGGGCTGGCCGTTGTCGGTGAGAACCTGAGAGCTAATCTGAGGGCATACGACATCACGAGAGTTTCCTTTTGTCTCTCCTCTTGTCTCTTTCTTGCTTTTTATTTCCCTTCCGTCTGCCTGTCACCGCTCGAGATCCAACTTCTCTTCGAAGTCGAAACCCCCGCACCCAGCCGCCATCCAGCAGCCTGATGACCCATTCACTTGAGTCCCATCGAGCGGCGACAACGCCGGTGATAGCCACAAAGATGAAGCAAGGCCCGACCTTCAACTCGTGGCTCGGAGCTCGGCGTCAGCAGAACCAGAACCGACGCCGGCCGAACGAATGCCATGTGCTCAACTGGGTCTAGCGGACACAGGCCAGGTACAGTACCTTAGGTAGGTCCCTGACATTAGGGACTGCCGCCTTATCTGCTCGGCAAGATCTGCGGAAAGCTACGGGAGCTTGGACAAAGCGGTGACTCGATGACTCTGTCAGATCGCCAATCAGGGTCTCGATCGACGCTCCAGACCATCTGCGACAGCCTGCCAAAACACCGATATCGATGAGCTCATTCCGACTAACCCATCGGATTCCCCATCTGAGGGAAATCTTTTTTTTATTACAGAGCACACGTGCATACGCGTGTGTCCCTCCCTGGTACTCCCTCCGCGGTACTCCGGTTCCCGATCTCTCCTCCCCGCCGCGCCCTTAAGATCGCGACATTCGCCCCGCCTAAAACCATGCCACCTTTCTCCCCCCTGCACCTACCGTCTTCTGTGTCTTTGCCTCTCGTCCCCATGCATCTCGACCCAAGCCGACCATTCCCTCCGACCGCCAGACCCCGACGATGACCTGAAGTCGCGCCACTTGCTGCCACCACTGCGCGTTGAAAGCGTTGCCAGTCTCAGCAGAAGCCTTGCTCTTGATCAAACCCTTGCCCCCCCCCAAGCCGACCTGAACCGGCCCCTCGGTCGCCCGAACCTGCAGAAGACAGGACCCCTCCTCCAATCGCCATACCGAGGCGCGATCTGCACGAAATTCTCCTTGTCAGCTACACTACCATGGACCCCCAGCTGGTCGCCGCGCTCGAGAAGAGTAACCCCGACGTCGCGTTTCGCGCGCGCGCCAACCACGTTCACTCGACATGGGCCAAGACCTTCTCCTCGCTGCCCGAGCTGTACATCCAGCCGCAGTCACTCGAAGAAGTCGAAAAAGTTGTCGATCTCGCGAGACGATGCCGCCGCCGCATCGTCCTCACGGGCTGCGGCCACTCGCCCTCCAACATCACCTGCACCTCGAGCTGGCTGGTGAACCTCGACCACTTCAACAAGATCCTGTCCGTCGACGAGGAGACGGGCGTCGTCGTGATGCAGAGCGGCATCAGGCTGTACACGTTGTGCGACCGTCTGGAAAAGCACGGCCTCGCCATGCCCAACCTGGGCAGCATCAACGAGCAGTCCATCGCCGGCGCCATCTCGACCGGCACCCACGGCAGCAGCGTCAACCATGGACTCATGTCGGAAGACATCATCTCCTTGCGCATCACGCTCGCCAATGGCACTACCGAGTCCTGCTCCAAAGATGACAACCCGTCCCTCTTCCGCGCCGCCCTCCTCTCTCTCGGCGCACTCGGCATCATCACCGAGATCACCTTCCGCGCCGTCCCCGCCTTCACCCTCGGGTGGCAACAGGTCATCGACACCGACAGGACCGTGTTTGACCGCTGGGCCGAGGATCTCTGGACGCGCTCCGAGTTCGTGCGCGTCTGGTGGTTCCCCTACACGCGCCGCGCCGTTGTCTGGGAAGCCAACAAGACAGACGAGCCCGAGCGCCCGCCGCCCGTTCGCAACTACGACGGCGCGCTTGGCTACTACATCTACCACAACCTCCTCTACCTCGCGCACCACGTCCCGCGCGTCCTCCCTTGGATCGAGTGGTTCGTCTTCGGCATGCAGTACGGCTTCGCCAACGGCTCCACCACCACGGCCGTCCAGCCCTCCGGCCAGGCCCTCCTCATGAACTGCCTCTACTCCCAGTTCGTCAACGAGTGGGCCATCCCCCTGCACAAGGGCCCCGAGGCCCTGCGCCGCCTCTCCTCCTGGCTCAACCACCTCACTCCGTCCGACCCGGACTACGTCCCTCACGGCATCCCCTTCTCCGCCGACGGCCTCTACGTGCACGCTCCCGTCGAGGTCCGCGTCAGCGACACGTCCCTCACCGCCAACGCCCGCCCCTACCTCGACCCTACCCTCCCCGACGGCCCGACCCTCTACCTCAACGCCACTCTCTACCGCCCCTACCTCACCGACCCCCCTTGCCGCGCTCGCTATTACGAGGCCTTCGAATGGCTCATGCTCGACCTCGGCGGCCGCCCGCACTGGGCCAAGAACTTTGACGAGAGTGCCCGCATCCCGGACCTCTACGGCGCGGACCTCGACGCCTGGCGCGCCGCGCGCGACGCCGCCGACCCCGAAGGCATGTTCGTCGGGCCCTGGCACCGTGAGAAGGTCCTAGGGGGCGGAGACAGGCTGGCGCTTGAGGAGATCGAGGTCGCGCGTTCCACGGCGGGGGATGGCGGGGTTCGCGTTGCCGGGAGCGTGTGAGTCGGGCCCGGAGTATGACGAAAAGCCAGCGGTCGTAATGCAGCGCAGTTCAATAAAGATATCACAGTACCACTTTCCCAGACGCACACATTTATTACTGCATGGCAGCGAGGGCACGTCAACATCCATTGCACCCATCGCTGAAGATGTTCGAAGATGTTCGTTGCTTGTTCTTCTCTTTTGTTCTGGGGGGGTTGGGTGGGGGTGCTGCCCTCGCGATACGGTCGAGGGGCTCAAGGGTCAAGAACAGCAGCGAGCGCACCATACGTAGATCACAAGATTGGTTAGATTCGATATCCTGACTGAAGGGGTATCCTGTAACGATCGCTACGCCCATGAATCATGACTACACCGGTAGTCCGCAAGTTGGCTCCGGGATGCCTACAGCGCCCGAGCGCAAAACAAATTCTTATGTAGAAAGAGTCCCAACGCAGGACACACCGGGGCACTGCCGCTTCTCTGGCACGGGGTGTGAAGGGGAGAGCCAACAACACCGGGCACACACGTGGTATACAGAAACAGGAACACGGACAAGGGGGAAGCGAACCAAAACTAGCCCGGAGGGCAACACACCAAGTAAAAATAAAGGAGAGAACCCAACTCCTGCGAAGGGCGCCCAAAATAGAATAAAAGAAAAGAGGAGCACCCGACGAGCCGTGAGGCTATTCCATCTTATCCCAGACAGCCGCGAGGCCTGATCCGTCTTCCGAGTCCATCGACCTGCCGTAGTTGGGCCCCGCGGTTCTGTTGTTCCCGCTCACGATGGATACTAGTGGTTTTTGCTGATTCTCGTAGTTGATGTCGGTTTTCGCGGTGGCCGTGTGGCCGTGGAATCTACCCGTTATTTTTGTTAACGTTTCGACAGCTGACGTGGCCCATCGGCCGTTTCCTTTCAGTGTCGTCTCCTCGAGCTTTCGTGGCCGTGTCGGTGACCGTGCGAGTGCGAATGCGAGTGGCCGTGTCGGCTGGACGAGGAGCGGTGGCCGTCCCTATGCCTTGACGAAGAGCCCCCGCCGCTGCGTTCGAGCTCCCTCTCCATCTGCTCCACGCGTGATCGATAGCCCACGACGATCTCTTTAATGTGCCGTATCCTGTCGAAGTCGAGATCCAGCTCATCCAACTGTCGCATGAGATCATTGTAGCGCGCAATCTCGAGGTCAGCGTTGTCGATGAGATTGCCGGCACGGTCGAACTGGGCCATGGTGAAGACTTGGCTCTGCTCGCTCAGATATCGGATCTGTTGCTCGATCTGGGCCATGACACGCTCGAAATAGCGTCCCAATGACGCGAGAGAGGAGCTGTCGAGCAGTAAAAGCCCCTGGCTAGATGCCCGGCTAGCAGCTCGAGATGAGCTCGACCCTCCTCCGGTTGTGCCTCCCTGGCCCAGTGCCGCTGCCTGTCCCTGTCGCAAAAGTTGGATTTCTTCATTCGAGAGCCCGAGCTGCGAGTCCGGCACGGCATTGGCGTAGGAGGCCGACATGGCTCGGCGCGACGACACGCCAATGTGCGGCAGCGCCGTGCGAGGCAGCGGGACTCAGCTACTCCCGGGCCAATCGTGTGGTTGGTGGTCTGGCGGACAGTGGACTTCAGGCGAGAGGAAGCTGGTGGTGCGGTTCAAGATCGTTGGCTGCGGCGGGCTTTCGGGAGGTAAGGTAGAGGAGGGGGAGGGGGGGTGGCTCGAGAACGGCCTGCAGCTTTGTTGAATGCGACGGCAACACGAACGGCGAATAGCGTGGGCTTTTCAGGTGTCGAGGAGGAGGGGTACAGCAGCCTTGGTTTCGGCGATTGCGGCGCACGCAGCGTCATGGTATTCGGTTGGTCTTGTCGGGCATGGCAGAATGGCTTTGGGCGAGAAGGAAATGCTGAGTGAGGGCTGGGCGAATCGAGACCGCGGAAGGTAGTAGGCAGGCCGTCGGCGTCGGCGTCGGTGTCGGTTATCGGTGTCGGTCCCGGGCCTGGCGATGCTGGTCGCTCTGGAACCAGCAGCAGCAGTTCTGGCGACAGCAGCAGGAAGCAACAGCAGCACCCACCAGCGACGCGGTACAGGCACAGCGTTTCGAAACGCTGCACGGGGGTCGATTCTGTTGCGGCACTGAACAGAGTGCAGGGGGTGAGCAGAGAGGAAGAGGGTGAGGAGGGAAGGAGCGTGTTGAAACAGATTGAAGGAGGGGGGGAGGAGTTCGGCGATGCAACGGAAGAAGACCACCACCGGTGAGCTCGGCACCCACTACGGGTCGGTGAGTGACGACCTCACGGACCACGAATTTCGGACGGAGGACAGTTCGTCGAAAAACCCGCACAGCCAGAGACGGCGTCTGAGTGCAAAAGATGAGGTTGTCTCAGCCCCGACGGCGTCGGTGGCTAGCTCTTCTTCAACCACGGTGCGAGCGCGCATCACCTGACTGTCATTTCGGCATCGCAAAAGGAACAAGCGCGGGATGTCGGGTCGTCGGGCTGGAACTGGCGGTGGGTGGCATCAACCATGAATCAAGAACCAAGCTAGACGGTGCGAGTCGAATCAAGAGCAGAGACAAGACGAGGCCTGGGACGTGGACTGCGATGCGCTGCGTGCCATATAACGTGATGCAAGACGAAATGTCGGGTATGGCAGGCCTTGACGTTGGCTTTTGCGTCTGAGTCGGCCTTCCTATTCGGACCGGCGATTGGCGCGCTCGTGACGACGAGGACGGAAGAACTGAGACAATTCGGGGGAACCCCTCTCTTGGGGATGTGAAGGGGTTCGGTAGTGGTGGGCAGGTGGACGTCCCGCGCGCGCGCGCTGGATGCTGTACCGAGGTGATAACGAAGGATTCGATGAGGGTGTCGTCCCAATGTGTGGCGACGATGGAGGAGGAAGAGTTGACTTGATCTCTGGACAGCCCACAGCCGCGAAGAGGAATCCGTCGAGGATGACCTCCCTTCCTTGTTGCGCCTTTGTACCTTTGTATCTTGATCACAGGCAAGACCGGCCGGCTCTACTGGCCGATGTCGATGTGAGGAGGGCAGGTGCAATGGGGGTTTACAGGGGCGGGGAAAAGGGGGGGGGAGGGGGGGCAGGAGTGATGTCGCAAGCAAGGCGGCAGGCAGGCAGGCACGCGAGAACCCGGACCGTCCTGCATTTTCTTTCTTTCGTCTCTTTGGCTTCAGCTCGTGAACCCTCAGCTGGAGTCCATCACAAATTTGCCTTGCATCCCTGATTTCAGCCTTCCGACGTATCGACCTCCTAAAATATGGCAGCCGCCTTTCAGCGCCGGTACATCCAACAAGCACGCCCTACGTTATCTCGATCCCTCACAGCTGCTTCGGCAATCCAACCAAAGGGATCACTTCCAGCCCTCGCGCCTGGGTTCATAGGCGGCATGAAGAGGCACTGCCCCGCCCTCTTCCCCCTGCTCCCCTCGCGGCCGACTCCCGCTTGACAGCGCCCAGCAATCTGGGGAACACACGAGCCTTGGGGGCGCAAGCCATGGAACGGACCTTAAGCTCCCCCAATGACCGAAGCGGACTGACGACGACGAGCAGATGGGCGCGAAGCGAAACATGCACCCTCTCGAATCGACATGAGACCGATAGCGGCCGCGTAGGCCCTCCCATTCCCTGATATTGCGACCACGCAGTATATCTGCATCGCGTCGGTGTGAGCTCCAACATGTGCATCACGCATATGCCGACTGGCACCGCGGTCCATCCACCTGACTAAGTCGAGCTGCCGAGTGGCATCCACCCTTCGATCAACCATCACTACTCATGTTGGTTTCGCGAGGCACAAGAGCCGAAATACAAGACGGGCTATGCCTCTCTAGCCACTTCCAGGCCAAGGTTATGGCTTGTGCTTTCACAGCGCTCGCATCACCGCCCCTCTACGCGCGCGCCTCGAGCAGCCCCCACCACATGTTCGCATACGCGCACGTCACCCGGCTACGTGGGGTTCATTACCGCATATACGTCTCTCCTGCCTCCAGCTTGGCTCTTCTCGCAGCTTGTCAAGACTTCCATCCGCCCGAGAGCTCACCCCCCCCTTTGTTGTGTGATCCGGAGCCTGATCAACGAACAGCGGACGCCTGCTTCCCGCATGACACTCGGTCGGCTGGACTGCGCCTGCGGGGCCGCTCGTGCTACAATTCAGCCTACGGCTTGTGGGCGCGGAAGCCGCCCTTCCGCCCACTTCAGAGCCCCGGAGCCGACTCCTCACGGAGAGAGCGCCACCTCCTTAACAGCCCAGTTCTTGTCAGCATGATCAACCACCGATCTCCTTTGCTCGAACACCTGATAGGGTTCCTAGAGAGGACAAGCATCGACGAAACCATGGACGAGCTTCCAGATCCCCTGTACATGCAGGACACGGCAGGTGCATCGCGGGCCAAATGATCCAGTCTCCCGCTACGTGGACTCGAGAAACTACACGCGATCTGGAGTCCTGTCGATTTACCTTTGATCCGTGAAGGGGTGAGTGCAAGATGCGACTGAGCCTAGGGCTTTATACGAAAGCCTCGGGGCCTGCTATGCACCTCTCATCGCCACGACCACCGAGAACGAAGTGGTTTTCAAGCTCATATACGAATCGCCCCGTTTACATCTCTCTTTGCTTGCACAACGCTGTTTCGATCTTGTGCCCCTGGTGTCCGCCGTCATTCTTGAAAATGGTCGACAGCGTGCCGTCAACTTTCCTGACACCAAGATCGACCTCGCCAACGAAACTTATAGAACCTACGATGCCGATGCCGAGGAGACTTCCTATAAAGATCGTTGGAACTGGAAGAAGATCTCTCGGTGGGCGTGTGTGTCAATAGTCTTTTATGACGATGCAAGCCGTATCTGACAGATCACGGGGCCCAGGTCTCAAGTTCAGGCTGACCGGCCACACTGTTGCTGTCACATTTGGCGAAGAGACAATGAAGAGAACTCTCGTCGCATATCAGATCGTAGGACTTGACTGGCAGCATACCAATGTGACGGCTGGCGGAACGCACTTGTTCGTTAGCCTGAACATCCCCAGGATTGAACTCGATGGACCCATTATCCAGACAACCCTTGAGATAAGAGTCACGAACTGGGCCTACAGAGTCCAAATCGACAAGAGCCATGTGTCTGGCTGTAATAAACTCGTCAAGATTGCGGACTAGCCGCGTCACGTTGAGTTTATCAGCGACAGCCTCTCCGCTGGCATGTACAACACGTACAAGGCTCTCGCGGGTTTCGCCTACGGCATAGGGGCTGGCCTTGGCAACATCGAATACTCCAATACTGAGTATCCGGGAATCTGCGTCTCTGGCCAAGACTGCTGGGGCAATCCTGGTGGACAATCTCACCAACGGTTTTACACCAGCGACACGGGCGGCCGAGCTGTCAATGTCTAGGGGTTGGGGGGTTATGGTCGACGCATTCGCACTGATTGCGAGTTGACTGACTCTGGACATAGATGAATCCGAGCCTTGGGATTCCAGCAGAAATCGTGATGATGACATCGTCATCATCAAATTGGGTACGGACTACGCCAATATTGCCAACGAGGTTGAGAAGTCGACTTATGTTGCACACTACAAGAGGCTCATTCAATTTGTGCTCGACAAGTGGCCGGAGGCCCAGATCATAATCATGGGAAGTCGAACACCCCTGAGCAGTCGAGCTCATGGCTCCCCGGTTAACCTTACTTGCAGCAAATATGGCGAGGCTTTGGCCCGAACGGCAACAGCTATGAGCAGAGTTCGGATCTGCGAAAGGAAGCATACAGCGTCTACCAGTATTTTCACACGGAAGAATTTCTCGGCAACCTGGTCATTTGAGATGCTGTTACAGACAAACCCGGGCATGTCGGCCATAAGATCAAGCCTTTCATACACTTCTTCAACATCACAAGCACCCTTCAGCACAACCCTATGCCTCCTCAGTGGCACCCTATCGATGTTGGGCAAATCGAGGTTGCCAGTCACCTCATCCAGTGCATCACTCTGAAACTTGGCTGGTCGCTGAACGCCACCGGGCCTGAATACATGCAGCATTGTCCTGGTTACAGCATTCTCCAACTATCACTTGCGATGCTTGTCCTCTGGATCTGTTCTGACGTGGAAGCAGGATTCACCACGAGACGCTTGACTGGAAAGATGAATCCGATTACTAGACTAAGGCAGGTTCGATGCGGACCGAAAGATCGGGATCGAACGGAGCTGAGAACGAATGATTCATCACTAACAGGACCCCGTCTCATGATCCCAATGCATTCTTGTATGCGGGCCTCATGCCCGTTGTGCGTTTCTTAAGACCCCTATGCGTTCACTGTTTTCGAAACAAAGTTACTGATGCCACGCCAATCATGACACAGCCATGATGCTTGAAGGCGTCAGATCATGACATGGCCCCGGGCTTGAGGCTTTGGGCGTCGGAAAATGTGTTCTAGAGATCCGATGACGGACCGTGCCATCTGACACGGGACAATAATGCTGATTCCGTCGCAGATCTCCCAGGGCTTTTCCCAGACGACATGCGACGATGACGAGATGACGAGCACATGGCCAATATACACTTCTCCTGCAATGACATTTCTGTTCTCAGGGGGCGACGCGGCAATGTCTGTGTCACGATGCCGCACACCAAGTCGAGTACAGAGAACGGACGGCGCTTGAGCATTGAGTCGTCTGATGTGTAACGTGACACGTTGGGTCGAACCTTAGAACCCAGCCGTTTGGCACGATGTCACCTCGGCTATGCATCGTCTCGACAACGACGACGGTAACGACGAAGGCGATGGCTGGCTTTCGTCGAAGCGGAGTACCGGCGGTATTGTCGACTACTCGTGAGACTCTAGTCGTCCTGTTCCAGCTGCAAAGTAGACTGTTCCAGGGTCTCAGTAAACTTTCGGGATTTGCACGCCTCCCCGTCGATCACGGCCAGGGTGTCACTAGGTGACACAAATGTCCACTTGCATCCCAAGCCGTGTGTCTGCCCACCGATCCGGGTTTGTCAGCTCTGCCGACGGCCCTGGTGTGGTAGCGCGACTTGCGAGATATAGCCACGCACGGATACACCACGACAGCAACTAGGCGTATTACGAATAGCTGATTCACCCGTGGATCGCCCAATTTTTCTTGCACCTTTCCATTATCAGGGAGACGGTCGTTCGCTTCCACGCAAGGCCATCGCGATGCCAGTGGCGGCCTAGTCTTGCCAGGAGACCCTAACGCCCGACTCGCAACACCCTCGGAGTTGCAAGATCCGAAGTCTTGGACAAAAGGCAACATCAAAACGAGCGGCATCTTCCGTCGCGTCCTCCACGTCCTCGTCCCACACCGCACATGGCGGGCGTCTTCACGACACTAGACGGCACTAGCCGGGTCGTTTGCAGTAGTGCTGTGCGTGGAGTACTACCCAGAAGCAAGGAGAAATGGGATCGGCACGGCTCTTGCTGCCACGAGGCAGACGGGAGTGAAGATCCATCTCGGTTTGCTTCGCCTTGATGATGCTCCGAATGTTTCACCGCCGGCCGTACCGTCATGGTTCGGAGGGCTTCCGGCCGCATCTTACGGATGCTGAGAAATAAGCTGGGCAGCATTTTCAGCCACCGTTGCGTGCCTCTCGTCCTTGTAACGTTCGTTCGCCCATGGGTTGCACAGAGACCGGACCCCTGGGCCAGGACCAACCATGATGGCCGTTTGTCCTCATAGGAAGCAGCCTGCATCGTGTTGCGCCCCGTCCTCTGATGATTGACGGAGGAATAGGTGGAGGATTACTATCCCGAAGTTCCATCAGCCAGAGCCTCGCCCGTCGCCCGCCCGTCATCTGGGTCGCAGCCACCTGAAACGTACGAAGGGGGGATCTCTGGGGGACCCGGTCGACGAGCACAATGCCGGAGTCGGCGTAGCGCTCCGACACCCCAGCGAGCGGGCAGGCGCCACTGTTCTCCTGGCCGCCATCCACTGCCGTGGCCGTGTTCCCTTTCGGGCCACCCTCCGAGGAACCCATGCCGCCGGCGAGCACAGGCGTGACGCACTCCAGTCGCCAACGTTGCGCATGTCTCGGATGACACGCCGCTGTTGACGGAGCCGAGCCAGACGGGCCAGACGACAGCGCCAGCGTCTGAGTGTCAGACACTTTAAGATGAGGGTCACCGCCCGGCGCCCAACTTGCTCTAGCAGCCGCTGACGTCCGCCGGTGCTGTTGGTGCTGCTGGTGCTGCTGGTGCTGCTGGTGCTGCTGGGCGCTGCTGAAGACCAGAATCTGTTTGTCTGCCCACTCGTCCGGCCGTCCGGCCGTCCGCCGTGTCGCCCGCCGGCGAAGCACGCGACAGCTTTTTTCTTCTTGCAGCATTAACGACCGTGCCAGCACGCATCCAGACAACGAACGACATTTAATGGGACCTGGCTGCTATGATCACTTGGTGATTCGTTACACAAAGAACGCATGCCATAGGCTAACGTGGTCCTGATCATCACAGGGGGTAATTCAGATTGGGGGCTTGAGATCTTATCCGTTCCTCTACGCAGGGGTCGATTACCATCCCTTAACACTTTCCAGTAGCCCCCCGGTTGGTGGGTGGGCAGCTTTGGCGCAGAGGACCGTGAGGTTGCAATCCAGACAAAAGGATCCCCGTCCAAGCGCTTGTCCCATCGTACCCATGCGCTAAGTACCGGTATACGCGACAGAGCAGAACAAACGAACCTCTAGACAATAGATGGTTCGCACCTCGCTTAGAATGGAGGCCCGACGGTGCGTTTTGGCCATCTCACTAGCAACTCTGACAGCTCAGATCGAGCTGAGCGCAAGTCATGAGCGCTGCCATCGCGTGCACTGCCCGGCAACTAGTCTGAACTCAATGCCCCGTTGCCCTCCCCGGGATGGCGGGACAACGGCAACGGCACTTTGCGAACAAGTGCCAGTACCGGCTTCGTCCAAACCTACCTAACTGGCACTTACTTACTCAGGTGGGTGTGGTGTGAGCCCTTGGGGCCCAACCGCCTCGCTGCAGAGGTATTTTGCCGTCGCGTCGACGACAGACAGGACGATAGCTCAAATGAAGATGGGCCCCGAACTGTCGCGTTTGTCCCGACGCGGACAAGATCGCTGATTCGGCAGGCATCGAGAAACGTGCGGCAAAGCGGATGATGGTACGCGCACCTCCTCCACCTTCGCAGGACCGAAAGACACGAGGCCCGACGTGTTGCGAGTCTTCAATGGATCCGAGGCTTCCCTCCCCCTACCGTATACTAGCCCGACTCAAACACAGCCACTGCCGTACGTTGCATCGACAGGGTCGAAAAATTGCGGTGGACGCCCCTGTACCCTTCGCATCAACGACGACGACGACGACGAGAACAGCATCGCCATGTTGTTTTGCACTAAAGCTACCCTTATGAACGCACGTCCGACTAACCTAAGAAACGAGATGAACAATATTTATGCCCAACGCCTGAACAGACCCTTGGAGTGACGCAACACGCTTTCTCGCCTAGCCGCGTCTGTGTGTCTTCTCTCGCCGTCCTTCTAGCGGGAGACCAACGAGACCGGGGGCATGCCTGTTGAACATTCTTGACGTCCCGAGAAACCGCAAGTCAGGGCACCGCTGTCGCGGGAGTCATTGCTCAGCAGGGTTTTTCCTACTGCCGCGCACGCCACGCTCCGCATTGGCACCAGATGGACTGCGACGCTTCTCGCGCCAACGACCGAGGCGACGTCCTAGGGGCCAAGCTAGACATGTCAAAGGGCAGCCGGCGCGCGCGCGAACGGCAAAAAAGGAATGCAAGCAACACCCCCGCGGTGTTCGGGCGGTCTTCATCTTCTGGGCCGCTTCTCCCTTTTTCTCCACAACTCCACGACCATCAGGCGGAGTCTTACCCATCACACCCCCCTCCCCTCCCCTCCCCTCTGCTCCGCCGTCCCAGCCACGGTCGTCCTGGTAGCATACACGTCGTCCCAGCACGGGTTCCTGCGTTGCTTTGGGGCAGGGCGATGAATGTCAGCGAACCGTAACATGGATGGCCCCTCGTGCTTGTCGAAAGTGGTACCTGGAACCCCAATCTTGCGCGAATTGAGTCCTGTGCTGGGCATAGAGGATGCTTGAAGTCATGGTTGATGCCATGTCCTTGATCTGGGGGATGAGAGATTGCGCGATGTGACAACGCATCGCCTTTGCAATCTCGCAATGCGACGACGGCAAGACCGAAGACAAAACAATCAAAATCGGTACACTTTACTTTTCACGTGCGCTTGACGGTTTAGGGTCAGACCGCCGCCGCCCGCCGCATACGAGGTTCAGACAGTCGTGTCACTCAAGGGTGCTTGGAGCCTGCTTAGCAGACGCTGATATTGACGCAGCTCCTCCGACCGAGCGTCTGCGTCGACACTCCGTGATGGACCGCCGATATGTTTCCCGTCTCAATAGCAGCGCCCCCGCCATGCTGGGCCCTCCCTGGGTGATCGGCGTGCAAAACAACCCTATCTGCAGACCCCCTCCCTCTCCTGGGCCCCTGGGCCGGGTGTCGCTCGCTCCTCGTCTCGTTCGTCTCGTGGCTGCCACGCAGGGGGGTCAGTCGCTTGTATCCTCGCCAAGGCCCCGACGACAGATGTCTCGCCACATGGGATGACGGCGCCCTGGAAGGTTCATGCTGCGGCATGAGGAGGCGAACTTGTCTCGTTTCATAGACGACGTGCAGGAGGAGAAGCCATGCAGAGAAGAAGGACCACTGTCATGTTGCAGGCCACGGCCGGCACGACGAAGGGATAGTGCCTCCTACCCAAGGTGGGCATGGTGGCAGGAAACGGTCTCGCAGGCCCTGCCCGTATTTGCACCCACAGCAAGTCCACCGGGTCCTTGTGGGCCGTCTCGTCTCTTTGTCCCTGTGAAGGCACACATGTCCTGAAACCATCGGGCCTGTTGGCAGATCCCTGACGTTACATTCTGCCAACGTCTCATGTTTGTCACTTGCTACTCGACTTGACGAGACTTCGGAGCATAGTTGTACGGCTCGTGTCAACGAATGCGAACTTTGTTTTGCGGCTTGGTACGCTTTGGTATTGTCGGCTTGGTGGCGCCTATCTTGCTCCCTTCGTCTTGAGCCAGCCTATTCTGCTGACCCAGTCCCGCCCTATGATACAGATTCCTCAGATTCCAGCGTACAAAAAAAAAAACCGTTGCTATTCGTAGCAGAGTGACATCCGGCTCTCCTGTCTGGAGAGGCCCGTCAGATAAACTAGTGTATGAAGCAGTAAAACGCCTGTAAATGCTCATCATGCGGGGGGCGTATCCCGAGCCGACAGCCCTCGTGAGGCCTTCGCTCGTGCCCGAGTCCCCCAGCGTTTGGTCTTCCCCGGTTCGCCGTGTTAAAAGCATGATCATCCTCTTTGTCCCAAAGAACTCATGTCCATCCATTTGCCCTCCCTGAACGCCGCTGAATCCCCCAATTCCCCCTTCATCTTGCGATGATGATGATTATGTACTCGAGTGCTTGTTGGTATCGTTGTCGTGACTCGCTCCCTGAACAGACCCACTGTCCTCAGCTCATGACATGGGCGCGGCGCCGTCGAAGCTGTGGCAGCCGCGCTCGTGGCGCTTCATGTTGCTGCGGACGCTGAAGGCCTTGCCGCAGCCGGTGTGGGGGCACTTGAAGGGCTTCTCGCCGGTGTGGGAGTGGGAGTGAATGCGGAGACTGCTGGGACGGGAGAACGCCTTGTTGCAAGTCGGGCAGACGTAACGGTCCTGGCTCTGCGGGAAGCTGGCAGCGGCCGAAGGGGAGATGTAGTGGTGGTGCTGCCAGGGGTTGGGCCCGCCGAGCATGGTGGGCGGCGGCGGCGGCGGGAAGGCCTGGGGGAGGGGTCGCTGGTAGTAGAGACTGGTGATCTGGGCCTGAGGCGGGGGGTAGAAAGGGACGGCGCCGACGGCGGCGGCGTGGTGATGTTGTTGTTGCTGGTGGTGATGCGGAGGCAGGTAGGAGGAGGCGGCGGCGGCGGCAGAGGGGTAGTGGGAGGAGGCCGGCGGCGGGTAGGGCGTCGTCTGATGGATGGGCAGGCGGGCGGCCGGGGCCTGGGACATGGCGCGGTGGTGGTGGTGATGGGCGTCCTCCAGGGGCGGCGTCGTCTCGTAGTAGTAGTTGTGCGGTTGGGGCGCCGAGACAGCGGACATCTGACTGACGGAGCGGGTGGAGGGCGAGTTGTAGCCGTCGAACGAGGCATCAGTGCTCATCGGCGGCGTGGGCGGGAAGTTGGCCCGGGCATGGGACGGGTTGCTGCCATAGTGGGAAGAGTTTGGCCTCGTTTCCGGTTTGGCAGAGTTGGAGTCTACTTTGGAAGCTGTGGTGGTCGTGTTAGATGGCGCCGGTGTCCAGGTCTGCTCGGTGTTCTGTCCTTACCTTGTTGGTTCTGGGGATGCGTCTCGCTCGTGGGCGACCCCTGGTCTGCCAGGCCGAGGAGGTTGGAGATGGAGGGCAGGGAGCACTTGGAACTCTCGTCCATGGGGGGCGATGGCGGAGGTTGAGGCACGTAGGCGTATTGTGTCGTCGGAGCTCCTTGGCTGTTGCTGAGGTAGTGATGCATGATTCCGGCGCTGATGTCTCTTCTCTTGCCACTATTACACTTCCAAAGTTTGAGATGTTCCTTATTGTGTGGTCGTCTTCTTCAAGAGGTTGGACGGTGTGATCTAGCCGATGGACGTAGAAGCTATCGTCGTCGTCGTCGTCTGATGTTTGCGAGTTGGTGGTGTATGTGTGTGTACGGGTGTATTAAGACAGTGAATGTGTAGAAATTAGGATCGGGAGTTGAGTAGATTATACCAAGAACCAGCTGGATGATGTTTGTTGTTGTATACGTTGATGTACTGTTGTAGATTTCCCAAGAATCAAGGCAGATGGGGGTGACCAGATGGGGTAGGATGGGAGGATGGGTTGTTTAAGTATGTCAGGGCAGGCAAAGAAGCTTGTCGAGGGGTGGGTGTGCGTGTGTGTGTGTGGTGGGTGGGTGTGGTGGAGGGAAGCAGACAGGCCTGGCAGGCATATCAGAGATCTCCCGAAGCAGAGTGCTATGGATGATCGAGCGTCAATCCACTCGATGATCCCTGGGTCGCGGCCCTGGTCCTGGCCCTGGTCCCAGTACTTGTCCTGGTCCTGGCAGTGGGTGGGTGGTCCTGACCGATGGACGATGGACGGGGGGGGGGGGGGGGGGGGGGGGCACGGAGAGACAGTTGCCTGTCACAAATTGTGTGTGGGTCGGTCAGGCCTTGGGATGGTCAACGTTGGAGACCTGGGACGAAAGCATGGCATGGACCGTGGACCGTGGAGCATGGAGCTTAGCCAAGCATGGAGACGGACGACGAGACAAGCAACGAGCTCACTCACTGCCTGAGAAGAGTCTGGTCTCTCGCGCCCGTCCCGTCCTGGCTTGGCTCCATGCGCGGTCCTTGTCTCCTGGTCCGGGGGGCGGGAGGGCACGTACCTTGGCTATAGCGCCTCCTCTTAATGGGTATGGCGTAGGGACCTGTCCTCTGACTCGGGGTGGAGGTCAAGGGGGGGGAAGGGGGGGTCCTGGACGATGCACCGTCGATGCTCCAGGGAATGGCACAGGAGGTGTGGTGGTGGGTACCGGTACCGTACCGGACGGTCAGGACTGCGTCTGGCAGTCAGAATGGACGGATATGTGTGGGCGGAACCAGTGCTCTGTGTGTTTTGACGTTGACGTCCCTGACGGATCGACTGACGTCTTGGAGCGTGTGTCGTCTCGTTGTTCTCTCGGGAGTCCGGATGAGATCGAGGGATGATGAGATGAGCGTCGAGGATCACTCGAGATCAAACAACTCTGTTGTTCATGCGTAGAAAGATATGCTTATGATCCCGGCTGTCCCTCTGTTTTGATGTGAGGCGATGTGCGGTCTGGTTTCTCGGTCAGGCGAACCGATCCCTGTTGCATGCTTTTGGCTTTATGAACGAATCTCCTGACCGAAGAGAGAGCCGAAGAGAGCCTAAGCTCAAGTCGAGGCTTTTGCCTCTGTCGACTGATATGGTACAAAGTTGCCTCTAGCTTAGCAGCGGTTTGCCGGGAGCTCGCCGAGACCAGTGCGCGTGCTTGCGCGCCCCCTTCATCTTCTGTTAAGGCCGCGCCCTCTATATTCCCGTCCACCCCCCCTCCAAGTCCTGGGTGACGGCACGCCCCCGACAGCCCCAGCAGACTTCCAAGACGGCCCCCAAAGGCCTAGAGAACCAAGACACCCCCGCCCTAGCCCATCCTTCCACGGGCGTGGTGCGAACAAGTGAGATGGGTGTGGGTGAGTGGGCGGGTGTCTAACCCGAATCAGGGACTGCTATGCATGACCGCACTCGGGCCACGATTGCCTAATCAGGGCCCTGTCGCCGTTCCGAAGCCTGGGATCTGCCATCCCTACCCCCTGGTCCTGTCACGAAGGCTTGTGTGTTTGGGACAGGGGGGCTGAGGTTCGAGGTTCGAAGTTCGAGGTTTCGAGGTTCAAGGGGCCGCAGTGGGAACACATGAATGAAGGGAAGGCGAACGGCCGGCCAGACTTGAGACGATCCAGGACTGAACTTCGTCTTGTCTCTTGTCACCAGAGAGAGCTTCTCAATGCGCGCCCACCCACACGCCCCCTGCTCCCCATAGGATCTCTGCCTTTCTGCCTTCAGCCCTGCAGACGCTCCGACCGGATGTCTGGCGCTGCCATTATGCCGACCCGCGGCGTTTGGCGCCTCGTGCTCTTCCTGTCCCTGATCGCAAGAGGTGTCATCCCAAGGTCTGCTCTGCCTGGCGTTTTGACGTTCGGACGACCCGGTCAGTGACTATTCTTGGCCTGGGCATCATCATGGGACGCAACGCTGCCGGGGTTCTCCTCTCTCTCTCCACGCCTCTCGTCTCCTCTTTACTTGTTCATCAGTGACGTGACGAGCTCCTGTGCCAGGGTTTGAGTTGCTGCGGACCGGTACGGATGGCAAGCAAGGCAGGTAGGTCGGTCGGTCAGTCTCTTGCTGCTGGCCAGGGTGGGTCGAGATGAATTCCCCGTTCCTGTGTCAGGCCTTGCTGCCCATCTAAGGGTTTCCTCCGACGAGCCAGGCCTCTCGTCCGGATCGCAGCGCAAATCTTGTAATAATGGAGAGCACTTATGTTCCGGATTCGCAACAGGGTTGTCGGCATGTCTGGTGCCTGATCGGCCTGGCTGGCCTGGGATGTTGGCGTAGAAAATTTGTTTCTCACATCGTCAGAGCGCCCTGGCGAAAGGGGCTGTCCTCTCAAACTCGCCTCCCTCCAGTTTCCGAACCGAGAGACATGTCGAACGGCGTGCCGATGTTTTGGGATCATTTGCCCCCGCCTCCCTTTCGTCGGCGAGCTGCCGATGCTTGCCAGAATGAGACATCAGCTCGTCAGTCGCGCTGAAGAATGCCGAGCCGCCTCTGCTACTACGTGACTCTCCTCGTGTGTACTAGCTAACCGGCGGTCCGTCGCTTGTCCAGTAGTCATACTTGCTGACACGTCCGTCATCGTCGAAGGCTCGGGTTCGGTCTAGCCCAGGCCACCTCTCCTGTTGATCAACGGGGGAGAAGGGGGCGGCAGAGACTAGGCGGCGACGCCTAAGAGGACCGGTCGGCACTGGACTGTAGCTTTGCCGGGGGATGCAATCACAGCGACAGCGGCGCACAACTTCGCCGTACCAGCGGAGCCGACGCCCCCCCCCCCCCCCCCCCCCCCGCTCCTCTTCTCTCTGTGGCTTCCCAGCAGGTACAGAGGCTAATTTCCAGCATGATCTTCGGTCTACGATTAGCCTCGACACCAGGAACGTACATCCTCGCTTGGACGCCGTGGCTTGAGCTAGACGCCCGCCCCTCACCGACTAGGAGCCCCAGTCGTGATCCCCTGGAAAGCAACCTCAAGAACATGGCCAAGGCGACTCATGGCAAGGGTCTCGGGATCGTCTTGCGTCTGGCAGAAAATCGAAGCACGGAAGCGCGGGCGGGACATCCTCAAGCCGGCGTCGACCCCCCCCTACCTCTCCCCCTCCCCCGTGATGATCCATGGGGTGGCATGAACATGAGCTGAAGCTCCGAGAGCCTCCTCGTTGCGTCAGCTGAACCAGACTCTCGGTGGCCAGGCTGCGAACCGGGGAGGCGGTCGAGAAGGGTCTGTTCGCTGGTGATGAAGGGATGACAGGCGTGATGGACAAGTTTCGTGACTGACAGGTGACGCTCGTTTGTAGTTAGTACGGGGGTGTGGC
This sequence comes from Verticillium tricorpus MUCL 9792, assembly GCA_000732205.1. Classification (NCBI taxonomy): domain Eukaryota; kingdom Fungi; phylum Ascomycota; class Sordariomycetes; order Glomerellales; family Plectosphaerellaceae; genus Verticillium; species Verticillium tricorpus. The sequence goes on from JPET01000002.1 coordinate 2,213,568, forward strand.
GGCAGTCCAGCGGCGGCGGCGGCGGCGGCGGCGAGCAGGCCCTTGTCCCGGTTGCCGGACTGCCTGGAAGACGAGGGAATGGCGTGAGGTTGAGCGAGTTTTCCTCGCCCCCAGTCTTCGTCTGTTATCTACCTTACTTTATTAGGCCCTTGGCAACCCCGTGGCCGTTGAACGCTCCCAGCGTCTCGGGACCCCGACCGCTCGAGTCGCCAGCCCGTGACACATCGAAGGCGCTCGCTGATGTTCTCTCTCTTTCTCCCCCCTACCTACCTACCTACCTAATGCTAATGGGCGACGACGGCGCCTCTAGCGTCTGGATATTCAGCACCATGTGTGTGGTGTGGCGTGGCAGCTCCCGCGGTTCCGTCTCGGGTTGACACGTGAAGCATGTGATGAGCGCCGACGCCCTTTGATCAAGACTGACTGGTTGCTGCGCTAGGATAACGTCGGGAGGGAGAGCCCATCACTGTGCCTTAGTTGGAATCGAGTGCGAATCCTACGGAGGCTAACAGAGACTTTAGAGAGAATGGAGAGAATGGCGAACGTGATCTGAGGAGAGGCTGGGAAAGAACACGATTCGTCCTCGGGTTCTCACCAATCGGCAGCGTGGCATGGCGATGATCTGTTAATCTGTTTAATGGGTGCACTGTTCCCTCTCTTGGCCCCCGTTCCTGTTCCTGGCGGTAATGATGAAGGGCGGCGGGCATTCACAAGGTGCCTGGTAGCATGGGATGCCTGCCACAGCTGGATTCCCCAGGGGGCCCACCGTCGTCATTGCTGGGCTACTTGGTGGACTCCTCTGACCTCTCCTCTCGGCCTTGCGCCCAGTGGTGCTCAGGTTATTACCGAGCCGTGCAGCGTTGCTGCGGACTGGGATGGTCACCACTTGCCTGCGCACTGCGGGAAGTCGAGATCAGCACACACATGAGGTGACCAAGCCAGACTAGGCCATAGCTTCGAAGTCAAAGGGCCGCGTTCGGGCTTTGAAAGCACGAATCTCGGGGTTTGCTCTGCACGGCCACACTGAAGAGTGAGGTACCTACGAACCTCAAGCCCCAGCAGCCGCAGCTACCTAGACACTACTGCACCTGCACTGCACTGCGCTGCTGCACCGTACCGCACCGCACCGCGCCGCGCGACGTGCGCTGTGCGCTGTGCCCCCCCTCCCCTGTGGCTCTGTCGTATAGCAGCTCAGCAGTTGAGCGGCAGGTACGCAATAGCGCATGCAACGGGCGTACCTCGGGGCCACTGGGGGGGGGCGCACGTTATACCGCTCCGATCTGCTATACCCGTGGCCTGCGCGCACACTCACCACCACCTCGCCTCGGCATACCTGTTGGTGCCTCGTGATAGCGGCGAATAGACTGCATAGCATGTTGATCGTGAATGCGGTTTTCACATTCTGACGTTGTCTGGTATCTGGGGCTGATGCCATGGAGTTGGGTCGAGATGAACCGAGGTAGGCCGTCAGCAGTCAGTCAAGCATTGTCATAACTCATGCTTTGTGCTGGCAACCCGTAGTCACTCCCCGAGGCGTCTGATTAACCGTCGCAATGTTCTGCCCAGCTGAGGGTTCGGCTGAGGCTTTCCCAGGGACACATGCTTCAGCCATGCATCCCATGGCTAAAGACCAGAACCGCCCAGGCCTGACGTAGCATTTCCCTCTTCAGGCTCCATGCAACACTCCTCCCAGGAGGTATGGTACTGCTTCGGAACGACAGCTGGCACACGATCAGGCTCCGTGCCTCGACCCTGACAGCGGGATGCATTCAGACGACAGATGCGCTTTGCTACTTGCGGTGCCCTCAGCGCCCGTCCATGCGGCTGTCGAGCGTTCCGGCACCTGCGTCGAGGGGAGCGACAGTCTTGTAACCGTTGCAACGACTTGGCGTTTGCACGATCGACCTGAGGCGCGGAGGTGTCGCGGAGTAACCAACCGAACACACCCCCATGCTTCGGCTGATTAATGCCGGTCGCATCATCTGGATCCTGCCCTGTCCTGGCCGCCCACCCCCCGCCCCCCTCCCTCGTCCTCTGTCATGTCGATCTTGGGGTTGGCAGGTCGGATGTCGTCATAGGCTCGGTGGACGGGTTTATCTCTTCTCCCCTCGAGGTGAAGAAGGCCGGCGATCGCTGCGGGCGAAACCTCGTAACCTGCTTGGGGCTGGGATGGACCGCAAGCCCCCGCGCAGGGCCTGGGCAGAAGACTTCGACCACATGGCAAACATGCGCTGAACTCATGGCACGGGGGAGCTAATCGCGGGCATGTCCGTCTTCAGGATGGCTGGCGCACACTAAAGACGGTTCGCCGCCGTCATGCCACGGGGTTTGGCACACCTCAGGGTGGTGAGTGCTGATGTATTAGGCGCGGTCACGGAGTCCCGCCACGCGCGGCATCGTCGGGGAAGCTACTCCTCGGGCTTGCATGCAGTTCACTCTCATGGACACTAGACGGGTCGAACCCGACTCGCCTGCAGTCATTCAATCGATGCTTCCGCGCGCTGCCAGGGTGACACCGTGCCGCAATGGTAAGTGATGTACGGGCGTGGCCGGTGCTACATCACAGCACCGCGGCGAAAGGTCATTTGTTAACCGGCGGGCTTGAATGGCTTGAGTGGCCTGTCACTTGGGTGATCAGCCACTGGGGTAGAGTTCCCAAAAGCGATGAAGAGGGTGTGAAGGATCTGTCGATCAGCACATGGGGGGATCCGCCAGACGGCATTGCCTGCCATCGAAATGCTGCCAGCAAAATCAACTGCCACCCAGCTCAAGAGGGCACTCAGCACTCCAACAGGAGTCGATGAAGTGCCTCGTCATCATCGTTGCATGCCTGAGGCGTGCGGGTGACCATGACGATCTGGGCAACCGCTACGAGCTGTCAACGGCGATGACGCCCGGGATGATCCAGGCGAAGCTGAATTGGCACTCGCAAGCAAGTCTGTCCTGGTTCAAGATCGGGCTCGCCAACGCGCGGCCTAACGCGGTCGGCACACTCATGGCTGCGGCCCTAGAATGTCCATGGAACCTTGCGACAGGGTTCAGCTGGGCTCGTAACACCTACACGTCAATGTTCAGGGTACAGCGGACTGCGCCATGGGGATTTCCGAGGGCAGGGGGGGAGGGACTCCCTAGGGCCGGCGCAAGCCATGTCAGCATCACCGACGTCAATTTCCCTTTCCGGGGGGAGTAATACTTGATGGGTACGTGAATGAGTCGCGGTAGTGCTGGCAGCGGGGTTGGTAACTTGATCCGCAAGTCATGGATCCAAAACAACAAGAAAGAACAGTAACAGCAGCTCGTGAGAGTCTCGCATGTGCCATTGTGGCAAGATGTTTGTCAAGAGGCTTACACCTCGGCTCGCACTTCGCACTCAGTCGCCATGCCGAAGCGCTTAGGCTGATGATGGAGAGACAACCACAAGTGCGCCCGTTCGCTGAACACTTGAGCTACCGGCCGCAGAGCCGACCGGCCGAGAGAGTTCGGCTAAGAGGGGATAACGTGGAGGCACGAAGCGTTCGAGACCATGGCCAAGATTGAAAGTTCCCACCCACGTCACGAACTAAGGAGTCTACTCGGCACGCTCCTGTGGCCACTGTAGCTGATTGATTGTGGCGATCACGAGGGAAACCGGGATGTTCCCGAACTCGCGCTCGAATGCTCCTCGCCTTCTGGGTCTTTCTCTGTCTCTCCCTTCTTTCAAGCCAGAAGCAGGAGAAGCAGACGGATGACCCAGATCGCTCATCTCATCTCATCTCGCATCTGGCATGTCCCACTGGATAAGCGCGCAAAAGTAGCCCCTTTAATTGGTGATGTGCGAGAGCTGTGCCCCACGGCTCACTCCTGTGATCTCCAGCGTCCGCGACGATCAGCCGGGGACCCCCTTGAAGTGGATGGCATGACTGGCCACCCTCGTTTTCTGTCCTTCTGGGTCCATGTTCTTATGCTTGGCGTGATAAACACACCCCTGCCACGCGAGAGCGATGGTCATTCTCATCCCCTGGCGTTCGTTGACCTTTCATTAGCCAGCCCACAGAAGAGAAGGAGAAGCAGAAGCAGAAGCAGGCGAAGAAGCAGGAGAAGGACTAGGGCAATGATCCTCAACGCAGCCAAGAGCCCAAGTCCAGTCCCCCCCTCCACCACTCCCTGCCAAAGCCGGTGAAAGAGCACAATGTTGCTTCTGCCCTGCGCTGCGCTGCCGTTCTCCCAACCCTTGCCATGCACTCCAACGCCCGCAGGCGTCATTATGGGCTGACAACAAGTGCGTCTAGCCCTCTCGGTTACAACCTGCCAACGCTGTCTGGAAGTGTGAAGGGTGCGCCAATGTCGAGTTACCCACCCACAAGCCGCCATCTCATCTACATCTAGGACGGTCACATTGCATGCTGTCGTTGGTTGACGGGCCAAACGATCACGATGGGGGCGGCGACGATGGCAATGAGCAAGCCCGGCGAGATCCTCATTTGGCTCCATCGCACGCCGGTCTTGCCTGTCCGTCCGGATTGGCACGGGATGTAATAGCATGATCCATGCTATTAATGAATGGACCGCTTTCGCAGACGCAGGGCTTCCCCGATGCTTGGAGCCGGATCACAGCACCAAGAACAGAGTACAGACCCACGAGAGGATTACCAAAAGCGGCATGGCGGCATCGCGGGGGCCTAAGCACGGTTGACTGAACGTCGTGTTCATCCCATTCCCTCCCACGGCGTCCCAGGTTTATCCTTTGCGCAGAGGCCACAGTGAGGCGTTCGAGTGAATGAACCTCATGCTTGCCTCACTCGAAGATTCTCGTCACGCTCGTCACATTGATTTGGTCATTTGCCGTCATTTCGGAATCCAAATTATCATCGAGTCGAGCCAGCTGCCCGGTCGAGCGCGCCACCGAGGGAGGGATTTGTTGCTGCTGGGACCATGGCAGGGTCATCGCCGTCGGTGAGACGAGACGACAAGAAACGACTCCGTGCCTCGACTCAAGACGCAGGCGGCGCAAGTGCGCGTTCGGCGCTCAGCGCATCCCCGTCTGGTGGGATCTGTCAGGCATCATGCCAGCGGCCGCATGCACGATGCAGCTCGTCGTCGCAATGTGCCACAGCCCTGTGCCATTGCCTGCTGGTCTCGCCAACACGAATGACGAACGAGCCTGGTAGGGTCGCAGAGCCCAGACCGGGCCCTCCCCAGCCCAGCAGCATCTGCGCGCGGTTGTGCGACCTTGGTCAGCATCTTGATCAGCTTTGTCCACCAACGACGGAACGGCAGGGTGCAGCCCCCCTGGTGATGGTGGCTTACGGACGGTCCGAGGTGTGACCCAAGCCTCGGGGAACGGCGCGATCACAGCTCACGCGCCGCCGCTCGATATTCCGTGGAGGCAAGCAAGGCACCGTGAGTCAGTTGCTTCTTCCTTTCTGCCAGGAGATGCTGGTCGAAGTACACAAGGTGATGACCGGGTAGTTCAGAGGGCAAGGAGGGGGGCGTCCCTTGGCACTGCGAGATTTGGATCTCACGTACGATTCTCTTCTCACGGTGTCTTCGCGCGCGAATGACCCTCTTACCCACGTCCTTGTTGACCGTCCTCTGTCGGTCCTTGGCCTCTTTCTATCCATGCGGGGACGGAAAAGGAAGGAAGGAAAAACCACTGCTGCCTCCGTGACTCCTGAGCCACATGGCTGTGAAGGGGGATCCCTGAGTAGGGAACGAGGCTGTGATTGCCAGGGGGTGCCGTCCAAGTTGGAAAAGGGTCCCTTCACCAGTTGCGACCAGGGCAACATGGCAGCTGTCAACTCTGGCACGTATGGAGTATGGATTTCTCGTTGTTGTCTTGCTTGCTTCTGGTACAATTTTGACAAGAGATTGATGGGACGCGACCCCTGTCGCCTGGACAGACGACACACAGGACTGACGGTCGATCGGCGGCCGAGGATAGACGACAGACAGAACCTGATTGACGCCTAAGATTGGAAATAGATGAACCGCTCCGGGTTCAACCTGGTGTTGCTGCTCTCGACAAGTAGCCTGATATCACCCAGGCGGGGAACTGCCTGTTCTCTCTGGAAACCCGGAGGTTCTTGAGCGCTGGAAACCCTAGAGGGGAGTGATGAGCATACTCTGTCCAGGATGGATGGGAAGGAGATGTTTGGGTAGCATCCTGGTCGTTACTCCTCTGCAATACGACGCAACCCGCAGCAATATCACACCCCTCCCGGCGCAAGCGAACAAGCACCGCACCCAGCCTGTTCCAAACTGTCGGGCAAGATGCCCGGAAATCGTTTCTAGAGCCCCCCCCCCCCGGCTCCGAAGACGGTGCCCGTGTGCATGCCGCCAGACCCAAATCAACAGAGTACCCGCGCTCATCACTGCAACGCGCTTTCCCTCAAGCAGAAGCAGGAGTAGCCACATCGTGTTCCCCGAAGTCTCCCCCGTCCCCTGCTCAATATGTCCTTGCTCAGCGTTACACAGGGATTGGGGTTGATCGAGACCGCCATGTCCCCCTCCTCTTTCTCGTTGGGGGACCCCCGCCCTCGTTTTTTCCCAGCTCCTCAAAAAAAATGATGCCAGTGCGTTTGGCAGGAAACGGTGGACGAGGATGGATCGGCCGAGATTTCCGAGTCATCGTACTTCTGCCCCTGTATAGGAGGGGACTGGCCAGGCCAGGCCAGTCCGTAAGGAGTTCTCCGACGCTTCAGCTTCGTGGCCCCCTCCCTTCCCCCTTTCAGGTGGACTCGTCAACCGGCAGACACTGTGATCTTTTGATCGATCTGTTACTGTTCGATGCTCACAGCTCTTTAGCTGCGCAGTCATCGCCATCAGATGGGGCCGCGGCTGGACCCCTTCGGTGGACTTGCGGTGGGAAAGGACCCAGGTTTTCCGGGTCAACATCACACCACTTTTGAGGGTTATGAGACGGCATGTTCGTCTTGGCCTCACCGTTGATTGCCTGTGCGGCCCCGGCTCCCAGAACATCGAATCTGTCGTCGATCGTGGCGGGTCCCAACGAGGAGATCATTTCCAGGGTTCTTGAGGGATTCATGAGCTACCAATGTTTCAATGTAGCATCAGCCAGGCCGGTGCCCCGCCAGTTTGGTTGCTTTAGCCTCCAGAGGGTACTGGCTGGAGGGCAAGCTTGCTAGCAGGCAAAGAGAAAGGAAGGTTCAAGCCAGTGTACTTCGCTATGGTCATAGGCGGGAGGTTGTGACGTCGGGTCCAACTCGCCGGAGTCGTCCTGCCATCACACACAAGCAGTACTGCCCATGGCCAGTCCTGCTTCCATGGATGACACTCCAGAGGCCGCGATCCTGCTGGGGGTGCGGTCTTATGGGGATCAACAAAGTTGTAACCTCGTTTTGTCGCCAACCTCCATCCCTCCGAGATGACATCAAGAGATTCCTAACATTGGCGAGATCTCCTCCCTGCCCTACGTCTTTCACTCCCCGTTCCTCCGGCCTCGTGAGGATTCTCATCGCAGGGTGGCCCTCCTCCGTCAGCACCTCCACTCTTAGAGCAAGGGTGGATGGAAGGGGGCCTCTTCTGACGGTTGATGTGCGCGACCGACTGGGCTGTTCGTGCTCACCCCCCTCCCCAATCCCCCTCCTTCCCTGATGATCCATGTCTCCCATCCAGGAAGAAGTGTCCTGGCGAGCGAACCAGCTGGGGGGGGGGGGGGGTGGCAGAGCAGAGGGAGGGGTGAGCGGGCTGGGACGCGCATGTCTGCGAGCCTAGACACCACAGATCACCGGATGATCAGCTGCGAAGCAGCATGGCGGGTTGACGGGAGTGGTCAGCGCGTGAGGGTGTGGTGGTGAGGCTTCGCTCCGTTTGGTCCACACCGGTTTTAGTGTCATAAGTGAGGTAACATGAAGGCATCTACCGCACCAAGTACGTATCGGACTGCACTACGACGCTTCACCAGAAGAAGCACATTTCACACGAGTAAGGGGACACTCGGACAGCCCCATTCATGGGCAACATGAATCAAGGAGAACACAGCCCCTCCCCATAAGCTTGGCTATCACGATAGCACTTTGGCCGATGTCACCCCCTCCCCTCTCTCGATCGGAGCTGGGGACTTGGGGAACAAGGTGAGGAAGGGGTGTCATGGGCGGTGGCTCGTACCAAAGTCCCTTGCCCTCTGCAGGCACGATTCAGCACGGGAATGTCCCCCAGTGATCCTCCTCGACTTGGGCGAGCCCGTCGGCCCATTGCCTGTTTCCAGGCTAGGGCTATCACTGCCGGCCAGACATCGATCTTGGCCCTGCACGAGCGAACCACTGAACCAATGTTTCTAGTGGTTCTTCGGTGCTTCGCCGATGGGGTCACGGGCATGGTGTGTTTGGAGGTGGGTGACTGGATGTAATGGGCCGGGGATACTGAAGCAGGCTGGGTCCTGACGCTTTCACACCCATTCCTCAGCCCGTAAACCGACGGCCACGTTTCCCCCCCGAGACGGCAATGGAGGCAGAAGACAATGAACGTGAATGGACGCCACCCACCCCTGAGGTATTCCCGCGCCGTACTGGTTCGATATTGATCGCCTTCGCTTCTGGCCCGCCTGGCGGGAGGGGAAATACCACCCACCGATGTCCGCCCCCCCCCCCCCTGACTGCACCGACGTCTTTCGCCCGCGAGACGTAGTTGTCCAGTCACGATGGGTCCTAGTACGAGGTGTCCTCGTCATGGACGGATGTTTGTTCCCGCGGGTGGTGTCATTCATGAGAAGCCCCGAGCCTGCGAGAAAATATTGAATCAACAATAACGATGGACGCTATGATCGACCGAATTTGGACAGGGCTCCAGTACAATGGGATCTTACACTGAATTTCAGGTTGCCGGTACGGTGTGATTCTATTTTCTTAGTACGTTCCATACTTGGTGGACTGGTTGCTACCCTGCGAGCTTAAGCGACGCACAAGTTGTTGGATTTGGGGATCACTGATGCAACATGGCACTCATCTATCGGTTCACAATGTGACCCAGGCGCCGGCACGCATACGCGGCTGATATCCCAGGAGAGATGAGAAGATCCCCGGCCTCGGCACTCCCTCTGGAGTAGGAAGGCGGTGCAACGCAACCAAGGTTTTCTAATCATTCGTGTCTTACATCCATCCCATGGTCCGTCCACTCACCTGAAAGAAAGGCAGAGGGGAGGAAAAGAAAGCCCCTGACAGCCTCAGGTTATATCTCTCCCGGAACGTCATTGTTTGCGGCAGCGGCCATGTCAGCTCAGCAGCTAGCCTTCACCGGTCTGGCTGAGCAGACGTCTCAACCGGCGCGCAAGCCCGGTTAAGCCGCCTCCCGTTTGCCATGTCTTGTGCTTCACGTGGCTTGAGACACATCTGTCTCACATCCCCATTCCGATGCGACACTCGGCGGGTGCGATACAAGCCACGCTCCGTCCTTGCTAATAAGACACAAGACACGGACGGTACTTGCTGCCTTCCTCCATATAGTCCGGAGGATCAACGTCACGTTTCTCCTGGAGCTATGGTGAATATAACGGCCCGGACTTGGCTTTCCAACTGACGCCTGCTAGCGCGTCTGTATGTCTCACCCAGTCCGCCGAAGCAACCGTTATCATGACATCGTGGCTTCTCCGTCCTTCCGCGCCTAGCTTCGGTACCACGCGCATGTAAACTAATTAGAGGGCCGCCGTTGAGCAGTGCCGCTCGCTAGACCGACTCGGACCACCATCTCGCGGTCATCCCTGTGATGGCTGCGTCCTCCTACCTAAGCGATCAAGTCGAGTCTAGTATGCCTTAGTCTTGCCAGCCAGCCCACCCCAGCCATCGTCTCGAATGCGGCTCACATTGCTTCTCCCAAAGCCTAGCACGTTCCTTTCATCCATCCGTTCGAGCCACGACTGCCGGCGCTTTGCCAAGCGGCGCAGGAGCCCCCTTCCCCCAGCGCGAAAAAAAAAAAAAAGCAAATATCAACGTGCGCCCGGCCCGTGTACGTTGTGCTGACGAGAACATGACCGCTCAGTCACTTATGAGAAAAAGCAGCGGACTAGGCTTTTCGACCACCGTTCCCCGTCCATCCTTGTGGCCCCCATGCCGCCAACGCGCCGTGTCGATCTGGACCCGACGTATCACGGGGATGTCGCACGCTCACAGCATGGTGGGCAGCGTGGCGTTGAGACACCGCCCCCCCCCCCCCCCCCGCCCCCCCCCCCCGTCTAAGTCGAAACCCGGCGCTTGGGATCGTCATCCTGTGATCGCACGTCTCTGCCGTGCGTGCCTTGTGTGGTGTGCGTCTACAGCTCGGTAGAGTAAGGAGACTCAAATGGATGGGGAGGGGTCGGCATAGGGCACACAAACGTCGCTACCTTCTGACTGATCGTATTGGGACGTCCATCTCACGCATGCAGGTCATGGCAGACTATTGACGTCGCTTAAGCCCCAAGGAATGCTGGCCAGAGGCCAAGCGGCGGAGATCCGCCGGAGCTTCCAGTCATTTGTGATACATCGCAGCCAGGAGGGCCATGCGTGAACAGAAGGCATGGGAACATGCGGGATGATTTATGATGGATGTCTCTTGTTGCGGGTTTGCTGTTGCCGTAGACCTCCAGAATAGATATAAGTGTACAAGTAGAAGAGTGAGCTTGCTTGTTGTCCAACGCCAAACAACAGACTGCGATGGCAGTGATGCAAAACAGGGCAAAATGCAATTCTCCCGAGGAAGTCCCAAACACAAAAACGCCTCACGCCTTGCCGTACTATCCCCTCCGCCAGCGTTTCTCTCATATGTTCCCAGCCGCGTCCCCTCCGTTTTGAGAGATAGAAACCCCCCGGGCCGGCTTCTTATGAACATGCTCCCCACCGCCCCTCCCATCCCTCCCCATCTAGACCACACTGTTTTCGCGCCAACGACAAAAGAAAAGATGGACGGAAGAGCCTTCCTTCCAGGTAGCGTTAAGTTGTGGTATCATCCCTCTTCATCCAACAGTTCGACGTCCTCATTATCTCCGTTCACACCCCTCCACAAGTATGGCACACCCTACGGCGCGGCACGGCACGGCTCAGACGCGGGTCATGGGTTTCCTGCGCACGAGGAAGGGGCTGGGCATTTCGTCCCGCTCGGGGTCCCAGACAGCTGCCGGCTCACCGCCACTAGCACGACGCTCCGCGACCCTCTCCTTGAAGTTGCGCTTCGGGCTCACGTTCAAGTTCGCGTTCTCGCCACCAGCAGCGATCACCGCGGAAAGGGGGCGCCCGCCGGCGCGCGCCTGCTGTAGCTCGACCAGCGTACGGCCCCGGATGTTGTTCTTCACCGCAACCTTACCAAGGGGCTCCTGGTCCTTCTTGGTGACGGAGGGTTTGCGAGACAAGTTGCCGGACGACGCCTCGGTGGCATTGTTTGCCTGGAGGTTGGTGGCCGAAGGGATCTTGCTCAGTCGGCGGTTCGGTGATGGGCAGCGTTCTCCGCTGCCACGAGGCGGGTTGTGGCCCTGCCCAGGGAGGGAGGGCAGAGTCTTGTTTGAGTTCAGCCCGTTGGCGGATGACATCGTCTTCATCCGCGGCACGGGAGCCGTCTTCTGCGATGTGAGAACGGGCCGTGTCTTGGAGGTGAAGGGGTTCTGTCTCGACTTGATGTTGCGAGTAGGTGACGGGATGATGTCCTCATCGTCCGAGTCCATGAGCGTAGACTCACGGGGCACATTCCAGAGAGCGTTGGCGGCAGCCGTCGCGTTGGCGCTGAAAATGTTTCCCGTGTTGGTGGACGGCACCTTGGTCGCCTCATTGCGTCTGGGCGACAAAGACAGCGAGGCAATAGCCATCGGCGAGGGCGAGACCATCTCGATGTCCATGGGCGTTCCGGCGTTGCCAGCAAACATGGTTTGGGCGCGGCCAAATGGAGTGCGGGCCGTCTTTTTCGGCGCGTCGTTGGCCGCCTCTGGGCTGTCATAAGAAAGGTCGGTGAGATCTGTCGTGGAAGGGAAATCTCCGTCGCCCTCTCCGTCCCCGGTGCCGACCGAAGACCTGTTGTAATCAGGCTTATCCACAGACACCGATGAGGACATGGCGCTCTCCTGTGGTGGCGGCTGCAAGTTGAAGGAGGGCGCCTTCTTGCGAAGCTCTTCCTGGACGCGCGACTGCACCTCGTCTTCGAACCTCTTGTTCAGCCTCTCCATTTCCTGCTGTACCAGGCGGTCGATTTCTAGGCGAGCCTTGACCTCCCACTCCCTGCGCAGAGCATTGTCAATCTCGTGTCGTGTGTACTCCTTCTCGGCCTCCAAGCTGTCGATCTTTTGCTGCACATCCTTCTCCCGTTGGGTCAGGGATTCCTCCTTTGCCTTGAGCATCTTGTTGAAGTCGACCGTCTCCTTCTCCTTGCGCATCAGGCGCACGATGGGCAGGTGGAGAAGCTGTGCCGTGTCGGGACGGCGGTCGGGGTTGACGCGCAGGCAATCCTTGATGGTGCCCATGAGCTCTGGCGAGTAGATGTCGGGCAGCGGGTTGACCTTGCCCTCCTTGATCTTCTGGACGAGCTGGAAGTGGGTTTTGGCGTTGAACGGCGGTTCCCTAGCGCACAGTTCGTACATGATGCAGCCGAGTGACCAGATGTCTGACTTGAGAGTGTATTTTTCGGCGGCGCAGATCTCGGGCGACATGTAGAACGGTGTACCGACGTAGGTGGAGGCAAAGTCGTGCGACTGAATCATTTTGGCGAGGCCGAAGTCGCCGAGCTTGACGGAGTTGTCCTCGCCGAGAAAGACTGCGCATAATGATTAGCTTTCGACTCCGCAGAACTGTACCACCGGCATGACATACCGTTTTCGGGCTTGAGGTCGCGGTGGAGGATGGTCATGGTGCCAGCAGGAACCTTGGGCCGGATCACGTTGCTAAAGAGACCCATGGCGTTGTTTCCGGCCTCGGGAGGGTTGGTGCCGTAGTGACATCGGTAGAGGGCAGTGACTAGCTGTGAAAAGATGCTCCAGACAAACGACTCCTTGGCGCGCTCGCCCTTGACCGTGAGGTTCTTGATGACGCGACCCAGGTCACCATTGCCGCAGTATTCCATGTACAGGTGGAGATCCTGACTGGACTTGAGGTGCTCGCGGTGGAAGTAGCCGACAATGTTCTCGTGTCGCAGGTGGGAGAGAATCTGGAACTCGGCGTGCAGTTGTTCACGCTCCTTGGCGGACATCTTCAGGTAGCTGATCTCTTTGCGACACATGACGAAGTTGTCGGTCTTTCGCCGAACCTTTCGAATGACTCCAAAGGAGCCATGGCCTATGGAAAGAGTTGTCAGCAGCGGCGCGGGAGTCTAAATGTTAGTGGCAAGGCGACGAACCGATCTTCTCGAGCACCTCATACTTGTCGCCCTCGGTCGTCATGATGGGCGATGCGCGATGGGAGTTGCAAGCAGGAAAGACAAGCTCCTAGTTTCCATAGACGTCGGAAAGTGCTGGATGATGCTCTCTTTTCTGCTGGGGTTAGTATCTGCCTGGTGTTGTGATGTCGAGGTCGGAGTGGAAGGCTGGTCTCGTGGTCATGGTGGTGCAACTTTGTGATCGCCGTCATTGGTCTCCATGAACCGCAGGCAGTAAACACTTGGCGTCGGTGCCATGGCAACGCCGTCCCGCGGTCCGGAGCTAACGTCGGCCCGGGCTTATCGCGATAAGTACCCGCAGGGTTTTCTGGTGTGGCAGACGTTGGTGGGGTTCATGATGACATATCGAATCGGATGGCCCGTGCCGTTAGGTGGTGGCGTACCGGCTCAGGAACCCCACCATCCCATCCCACCTTTGACTGTCACTGACAGGGCGAGCAGGCCTGCCGTGATGGATCGTTTTGTCATTGTCAGCTGTGGAAGAAAGACCTGGCTCGGCAAAACTTTGGCTTTATAGGACTTCATCACCCTATTTACTTACCTGCCTTGTATTTTCTGTGTTACAAACTGCGGCAGCCCGTCTGGATATCATCCCCTCGCCTGAGATGGTACTACACAAGGGGGAATTGGAAGCCCAGTTGAGGGACGAGAACGCTCTCATCAAGAATGGCATCCTTCGAGACGAGAATCCCTTGGATGTTTCCGAAGCATTTCACGATTTCTTGCAGGCTTGCAGGAGAGGAGACTTGAGGACCTGCCAAGAGCTGATCTCGGCTGGTGTTAATATCAACGGGAAAGACAGCTTTGACTACACACCCCTCATCGTCGTAGGCAAATCCCCCGCCCCCGGCAAACACAGCTGCTGACTCGGGAACTCCAGGCGAGCTTGTGTGGCCATTTTGACTTGGTTCGGCTTCTTCTTGAGTCTGGTGAGTATCACGCAACGTTGCTGGTCTGGTACCCATGGAGGTGTGCTGACCGAGGGGCAAGGCGCACTGGCGGAACGGAACACATTCCAAGGTGAGCGGTGCATCTACAATGCTCTGAACAACAAGATCCGCAATCTCTTGCTCGAATATGACTACTCAAAATCAACCGATCCCCTCCAGCCTTGGGCCTCTCACATCACATCGCTTCTCTCCAAGGAGATGCCCCAGACTGCGGACATTGGACTGATCGCAGCCTCCGAGTCGTTTCAGCTGCACAAGTTCATCTTAGCCTCAAGATCACCTTACTTCCGAAGAAAGCTGTCGGATGCAGCGGGGACTAAAACGTGGAACCTGCCACCGACCATACCAGCGGACGCCTTTCGTCTCGTCCTGCGCTACCTGTACCTGGGCGACATCCCCAAAGACCTGGTCGACCCACGCAGCATGGCCACCGAGGAGGAGGTCCTCACGAGTGCCGACAAGATCAGCAAGCAGCTTGAGATTGAGAAGCTGTGGGAGGCCCTGCTCACGACCGACCGTCGACTCGCCCGGCAGAGGTACCAGGACGAGGTCGACAGGGCTCAGAGGCAGATCAACAGTTTTTACCGCGAAAATGTTCTGACGCATAAGATGGTCATCGACACTGAGCGGGTCCACGAAATCAAATGGCGCCACGACAATGCCATCTTCGCTGACTGTCTGTTGCGAGCCGACGAGCCCGACGACGACGACACGTCCGACGAGTCCGCGGATGAAAACGCAGGCCCGGCGACCAGCAGCGCCATACCGATCGGCCCTCTCGCCAATGGGGATCCGAAAAAGGTCAAGCGGTCTGTCGTCTACCCGGTGCACAAGGCCATGCTGCTGCGCAGCCTCTACTTCGAGACCATGTTCTCCAGTGAATTCAAGGAGGCGCAGGAGGAGGAGCACCTCCACATGATCACTATCGACTGCGTGCCCGAGGTCCTCGAAATCATCCTGACCTTCCTGTATACCGAAAAGGCGGAGTGCCCGCTCGACCTGGCCCTGGACCTCCTCTACGTGTCCGACATGCTCTACCTCGACAAGCTCAAGACCAAGGCGGCCCAGGTCATCAGCACTCTGGGCAGCGGCAACAGCAACGTTCTCGTTGACCGGACGCACGGCACGGCTGAGGAGGACGAGACGGAGCCCATCAATATCTACGACGTCATCCACGCGGCCTGGGACCTGAGGGTGCAGCGCCTTGAGGAGTTCGCCGCGCGGTACCTGGCGTACCGGCTGGAAGACTACATCGACGAGGCGGACTTCGCCGACCTGATCCAAGAGAGCGCCGAGCGCATCAAGAACCGCGAGGAGACAGATACAATTGAGCTGCTAGACGATATCCGGTATTATCTGTCCGAGCGCTTCCGGCTGCGGTTCGAAGACGCCGGCCTCGACGAGATGATGGACGAGCAAGGTGAGATCAACGCAGAGGTGGCGGCGACACTGGCGGAGAGCGGCGAGGAGGCCCAGAAGAGAGTTGAGAATATCGATGCCTACGCCGTGGAATCAGTCATCGAGGCACGCCGAGCCGAAGAAGCGGATGGCGTCATGACACTGGATGGCGCCGTGGCGGAGGATGAGTTTGCCTCGGATGCAATCAATTACCAGATCTTGCTTGGAAAGATCGATACCATGCTAGAACGTCTGAAGCTGGACGCATAGATGTAGAAGCATACTTAGAGTAGGCACACAGGATCATTACGACGATAGCAGTTTTCACGAGAGTAGTATGCATGTTACCACACTGACCTTTTGTGGTTTTCGAACCGCATCTCAGTTTTGGCAGTATTTTTTGAGTCAGAGCTCACGGCTCGTGGCTGATGTTCCATTAACGCCGAGCATGCATGCAAATTTCATCCGAGTGTAGTGATCCAGAAGACAACTATTCGAAGCCCTGGGATGTGTGCTGGACGGCAACCGAGCCAAGAAAGCGCACTGATCGGATGTACCCAAGTAGCCTCAACGCAAGACGCTCTTGTTGACTTTTGTCCTTCCAACGCCGAGCTTCCCATCCATTCCAAAAAACAGCAAGTCGTCTCCTGAACCTGACGATTTGAACCAAGCCGCCGGCGAAGCAGTATACGCGCTATTTGGCTTCACAAGTCACGGCGTCGGCTGGTTGGGCCACCTGGTTGTGGAACTGAACGCCGTGCGGCTCTTCGTACTGGACCTGGTTGTTCTCGCGCTCCTTCCTCAGCGTCCGCTGAACGGCGGCGTCCCGAATCTCGGCCTCCAGGTTGAGCTTCTTATTGGCCTCCGTGGTAAGGCAGCGCATCAGGTACCGAACGTCCTTAGTGTGAATCTGATACCAGCCCTGGTGCGGCTTGCAGCGCTTCTTGTCGCAGAAGTTGCGGTCGGGGCCTGTCAGGATGCTGCCGTACTCGAGGCTGCCGGTCTTGAAGATCTCCTGGGCCTCCTTGGTGGCCATGAAGGCGGCGAAGGGGTGGCGGACGCCCACGGTGTCGAGGCGGAAGTCGTAGCCGCAGACCGAGTCGTCGAACTTCTTGGCAGCGATGAGGGAGGCACGGCGGCGGCCGGCCATGTCCATGAGCTCGAGCATGCGGCTGTAGGCGACAGTGTCCTCGCCCATCTGGTAGCGCTCTGCGGCGTACTCCTTTAGCTTGAGCTCCTCTTCGGCTGTCAGTGTCCCGGCCGGCAGGGTCTTATTAGGTTCCGCGCCATTCTCTGCGCAGGACCGACGTCAGCAAACTTTACCCGTGAGATTTCCAAGACAGTTCTTACCTCCGTCGTCCTCGAACGACGCGAAGGGCCGCGCGGCCAGCTTCCAGGTGCCTTCCTTGTCGGTCTTGACGACGGCATCACCGAGCAGCGCCATGATCTGTGCCTGCGTAATGTCGCCGTGGTATGCCTTGGGACCGGCTGAGTCCTTCTTGGGCATGGAGGCGATGTACTTCTCCCACCACATCTGGCGGTGCTCGTCGGAACAGAAGAGGCTCTTGGCATCAGACTTGCCGTCGCCCTTGTCCTTTCCGTCGTCCTTGCCGTAGAGGCGCGCCTCAAGAGTACAGTCCTTGAAGGAGCAGGATTTTTTGTAGAGGGTGCGCACGTTGTTGGTCAGATCTGTGCAGTTCGGGCACACGAACCGTTCCACGAGGTTGTTGCCGACATCTATATCCATGTCGACGCACTCCCCGTGGAACCAGTCCTGGCAGATGTCGCAGAAAATCATGAATCTGTGGTCGTCTGGGCCCCGGCACAGACAGTAGGGGCCTGGGTCGATAGAGTCGTCGTCGTCGGGTGAAGGACTGGCCTCGCCACGATGCCCGGGCTGTGTGGCGGAATCGTCGTCGTCCTCTTGGTCGACGATGGGCTTTGGAGCCGGCTTCCTTCCAGGTTTGGAGGGACCTGTGTTGCCTTTGCTGCGCTTTGTAGGTTTCTTGACGGCGGCTTGGCCACGCTTCTTGCCTGTGGTGGGGGTTGCCCTCTCGGTCGAGGGAAGGATGGTGGTGGAGGATGGAGCTGCAGCGTTGCCTGGATTGGGTTTGTGTTCAAGTGAAGCAGAAGATGGAAGGTACGCATCAGGCATTTCGTGATCCTCATGTTGTTGGCCACCGAGTTTGGCGGGAGGCGACCCGCCGCTCTGATCATCGCCGGGGCGACTCATCGTGATATACACCTCGCAGTCGCGACGCGAGGAGCAGACTGGTGAGATATTCCCTTGCACTCAAGGCCGATCAAGAGCCTGATAAAGTTTTACTGTGAAGAGGCCCTTTCTTGGTTGCAATAACTGAGTCCAAGCTGTTGTTTGGTGAAGGGTGTTTTCAGCATGAGTACCGCGACTCCCTGTTTGGTGAGTGTGTAGACTGCATAGAGTGTGTACGCAGTGTTCGGTGAGCACGAACTGGAGTCCTGCTCACCGAGATAGGGTAAACATCGGATATCTCTTATCGTCCCGGATTTTTGGACCTTGACGCTCGGACCAGGTTCATGCTGAATGGCAGCTTCGGGAATCTTACGATGACGGGCTTTGCCTTCACCTGGCACGAAGTCAAGACACCAGTCCGCGTCACTCGCCAGACCGCAAACATCATGTCGCATGCAATGGCACCAGCAAGGACGCTCTTGAGGAGCTTTCTCGGGGCGTCCAACCAGCAATGCCGACGATGCCTCTCGCAGGCTACGACACCGAAGCAGATCCGCCCGACAGTCGCGACGAGCCCTCTGCAGGCTATGCAGAACCAGAACACCATGCAGAAGAGAACCAAGGTGTACAAGTCAATCGCGGAGCAGAAGAGCAGATACCGATCAGGGGTGGGTACAATTGGTCCTTGCGAAGACGCAACCTCTATCCTCACGGCCCCAGCTAACCTGGTGGTCAACAGCCCTTTTCTTGGAAGGCCGGCGTGTTGTTCGTCGCCACGGCCGGCGGCCTGATGTGGTACTTTGAATTCGAAAAGGAGCGCATGCAGCGCAAGCGCATCGCTGAGGCCACCAAAGGTGTGGGCAAGCCCAAGGTCGGCGGGCCTTTCGAACTGATCGACCAGGATGGCAATAAGTTCACCAGCGAGGACATGAAGGGACGATATGCCCTGGTGAGTTGACGTCCAGTCCCGAGGCGCGGATTGCGAGTCAGTTACTGACATGCGATGGCCAGGTGTACTTCGGCTTCTCCCACTGCCCCGACATTTGCCCCGACGAGCTCGACAAGATGGCCCGCATGTTCGATCTGGTGGAGGAGAAGCGACCCGGCTCGATCCTGCCTATCTTCGTGACCTGCGACCCGGCGCGCGACACGCCTCCGATTCTGAAGGAATACCTCTCCGAGTTCCACCCCAAGTTCATCGGGCTTACGGGAACGTACGACGAGATCAAGGCCATGTGCAAGAAGTACAGGGTGTACTTTAGCACGCCACAGCACGTCAAGCCGGGCCAGGACTACCTGGTGGACCACAGCATCTACTTTTACCTGATGGATCCGGAAGGCGACTTTGTCGAGGCGCTGGGACGCCAGCACTCGCCGTCGGCCGGCGCGAAGCTGATGCTGGATCACATGAACGACTGGGCCGGCGAGTGGAAGAAGAACTGAGGGGAAACGTCCCTCGGGTGTATGAGAGGTGTAACGCTGCATACAGTATTTATGTAAGAATGTACTTGTATCAATAGGCATATGCGACGAGCATAGCAGCATAGCACCGTAAGCAAGGAGTCTGTATTGTCTCTCTTTGCAAGAGGCAAGGCAGGGCAGGGCAGAGCTCCGAGACCACCACTCCGTCGCTTGTACAACACGGCCACCACGGTCGGACCTAAAATAGAAAGAAACAAAATGTTCAACATACGAACCAATGAAGACACTCTTGTCAGGAGTTGTTGGTGTCGCAAAGTGAGGGCGTGTTGCGTCTGGCGTTCGAAACATCAGTAAGAGGCCTGGTACTTTGCCCGAGTGCGAATGCGCGGTGTGGGGCTCTTTCGGCCGGCAGTCCAGCGGGCCCTGGTCCAAGTCCCTGATCCGAGGTCCCTGCGCATCTAAGCTCCAGGTCGTGACAGCTCAACATATCCCCGATTCATCAACCATTCAACAGCACGTAGCTCACTGGAGCACCCACACAACTCAACGGTCTGTTAACTGGTCTGGCTCGCAATGAGGACTTCGACCCGCGCGCTCAGCCTTGCCTCGGCAGCAAGGGCAACATCACGGTGGCTTCCGACCACAGCACCGCCCGCTTCTTTGGTGACGACTCGAGGCCTTCGAATCCCCTCACGATGCGCGTTCAACACTTCACCCTGCCACAAAGAGAGGACCAGGCCATCTCTGTCTCTGCCATACGAAAACAGTGGCCGTCGGCCAATCGCAGCCACTACGACACGACAGCTGAGTGCAAAGACCACTAGCAGCTCACGCGTCCCGCCGTCGTTCGCCTTTGCCTTTGAGTGAGTGGCCATCTCACCAAGCTACTGACATGCCAAGAGCGACTGACGGGGAGCGGGAACGCAGCATCGATGGAGTGCTGCTGCACGTGGCCAAACCCATCCCGGGTGCCCGCGAGGCGCTGGAGTACTTGCAGGACAACAACATACCGTTCATCCTCCTGACCAACGGCGGTGGCAAGCACGAGCAGGACCGGGTCGAGGACCTGAGCCGCAAGCTGGGGGTGCAGCTGACGGTCGACAACTTTGTGCAGTCGCACACGCCGTTCCAGGAGCTGGTGCGCGAGGGCCCCGAGAGCCTCAGCGACAAGACGGTCTTCGTGACGGGCTCCAACGCCCAGAAGTGCCGCGAGATCGCCGAGCGGTACGGCTTCAAGAGCGTCGTCACGCCGGCGGATATCCTGCAGGCGCACCCAGAGATCTGGCCGTTCGAGCCCCTCATGGAGACGGTCTACCGGGAGACGGCACGGCCGCTGCCCAAGCCGCTGCACCGGGATTACGCGGGCGGGGCCGGGGCCGCCACGGACGGGGACTCGCTCAAGATCGACGCCATGTTCGTGTTCAACGACCCGCGCGACTGGGCGCTGGACGTACAGCTCATCCTGGACCTGCTCCTGTCGCGGCAGGGCATCCTGGGGACGTACTCGGAACGCAACGGCGACGCTTCGCTGCCCAACGAGGGGTGAGAGCGACGTCACGCCGGCGGATATCCTGCAGGCGCACCCAGAGATCTGGCCGTTCGAGCCCCTCATGGAGACGGTCTACCGGGAGACGGCACGGCCGCTGCCCAAGCCGCTGCACCGGGATTACGCGGGCGGGGCCGGGGCCGCCACGGACGGGGACTCGCTCAAGATCGACGCCATGTTCGTGTTCAACGACCCGCGCGACTGGGCGCTGGACGTACAGCTCATCCTGGACCTGCTCCTGTCGCGGCAGGGCATCCTGGGGACGTACTCGGAACGCAACGGCGACGCTTCGCTGCCCAACGCGGGGTGGCAGCAGGACGGGCAGCCGCCGTTGATCCTGTCCAACTCGGACCTGCTGTGGTCGACGGGGTACCACCAGCCTCGGCTGGGGCAAGGGGCGTTCCAGGAAGCGGTGGCGGGCGTGTGGGCCAAGGTGACCGGGGGCGTAGAGCTACAGCGGACGACGTTCGGCAAGCCGTCGCCCGAGACGTACCGGTACGCGGAGAGAGTGCTCAACGAGCACCGGGCGGCCATGCTCGCGCGGCAGGGGCGCGAGGCGGCAGCGGCGCTCAAGACGGTGTACATGGTGGGTGACAACCCAGAGAGTGACATCCGGGGCGCCAACGAGTACCGCAGCAAGCAGGGCACGGCGTGGGAGTCGGTGCTGGTGCGGACGGGGGTGTGGAGGGCGGACCGCGGGGAGAGCCCGTACCCGCCGACGGTGATTGTGGACGATGTCAAGGCGGCGGTCGAGTGGGCGCTGGCCCGGGAAGGATGATCGCATGCAGCACCGCATCGCGGCTTAGAGCCAGATGTCTTGGGATAGATGGCGCTGTGTAGATGTTTTGAGCGTCCAGCTGTTAGAACACCATGCTTAACCCAGAGACCCGAGGATCGTTGAATTTGGCCATGCGCAATACATCCTTGAATATTTCACATGAGCCACTTGAAGTTTGGACACAGACTGTCGAGCAACAAATGATAAGCGAAGGCATATGCATATGCAGCAAGGCCTACAAGCGCCGCAGGAACCAAGCTTACCTCGGGCCACGACGTCGGGGTGACTTACTACGAGAGGGCCCCCTCTGTCACAAGCCAAGGTGATGGTTCTCACGGCGCTAAGTTAGAGGCCCGACATGGCCTGGAGGCGACCTCGTCAGGCGCTCAGTCAGGCACCTAGGTAGTTTGGGGTAGGGCCGTAATCAGGGCAGGTCACAAGGGGCCGGCAGCGGCACAGACAGTCCAGTGCGCTCTGACGTCAGGGCTCCTGTTGCAGGGTCGTGTCAGGGCCGTGGCAAATAGTCGGGCGCAGCCTGACAGGCGGCCGGCAACTCAAGGGTCTCGCCTGGCAGAACGCCTCTGTTTGCGGTAGAAGCTGCCTACGACAGCTGGCAAGCGGCAGCCGGCAGCCGGCATCGTTACTGCCTTCTCGTGGGCCAACTACCTGCCTCGACGCACCTGCACCGAACATTGAGGCAAGTGCAATCCAAGTTCCCACACCACAATTTCCACCCGAACGTCGACTCCTCCAAAGAACACGAACCACTTCTCACGAGACACGAGACGCTACTTGCCCCTCCTTGTCCCCCATCCCGTTCCCCTCTCCACCCCCCTTTTCTCAATGCACACCGGTTGAGGCCATCTGTTTCCCCTGCAGGGTCACCTACTGTGAGCAGCACAAAGCAGCAATTCGTCCCTCGATCGTCCCACCCTCCCTCCGTCTCATTGCCCTCTGTCCCATTCTCGACACGTCTCGTCTCGTCGTATCACCTTGATCGACAGACGCCGTGCTCTGTGCCATCTTGGTCACGCGACAGCAGATCGACCTCGCACAAAAGAAAGAAAGAAAACGTGCTCCTCGGATCGCTTGAACACGACTTCTTCCCGGCGCTGTCTTGCATGCGCCCCGAGCCAACCCCCCGGTTTCGTGTCTTCGTCTCTTCTCCTCCGCTACAACACCACCGTCGCCGCCATCATGTCTGATTCGCCTGTCCCCAACACCGCCAACGGCCAGCCTCTGCGGTCTGCTCTCAAGACCGACGACGACAATGACAAGGCCACGCCGCAGTGTGGCACCCCTAAGAGTGAGTTGGCATCTTGTGCAGCACGATTCCAGACGTAGCATTTATTCCCAGGTGCGCACAACGAGCACCGCCATGGTCGGCTTGTGCGATGACTCGCTCGTCGACATCCATGACCCGAGCGAGCGGTGATGACCTCATCTGCACTGGAACGCATGCCAAGGCCTGCCCGGAACACACAGACGACGACAGCTAGACCGCCAGGGTCTCTCGCCGTGAGGTGGGCGGATCCACACGACAATGCGTTTACGGTCTCGGTGCTTTCGCGACCCTGATCAAGAGCTTCAGCTAACAAATGGCACAGTGGTCCAAATTCTTGATCCCGAGGAGGCGCCCTCGCTCGAACAAGAGCCGGAACCGCTCCAGCCTGGAGACAGCTCACTAAAGAGGCAGTTCTCCGCCGGCGTCGCTAAGAGACTCAGTGGCCGCAGCCTGCCCGCCAGCTCATCTCGCACGTCGCTGTCAAGCCTTGGCGGCCAGGAGACCGCAGACGCCCCCGACGAGTCGGTCGAGTACCAAGGAGGTCATGATCGACGAAAGCAGCACTATGTCAGCCAGAAGCTCATCGCTCAGGTGTCCGACTGGCTCGACCACGAACGCCGCAAGCGAGACCATCACGGTGGTCACGCCTCGTCCCGGAGGAAGCGGCCGCAGCCGGCCCCATCGGCCGAGAAGACCACGGCTGAAGAGCAGAGCGAGGAGGGCTTTCCCTTCCGCCATCGAACCGATTCGATCGACTCGCAATCCAGCGACATGGGTTTCGACAAGCTGCAGCGCATTCTCGAGGAGAACATGGCCGCCCTGGGCCTCGATGCTATTCCCCGCCTGGGTCCCAAGCTACCCCAGCGTCCTTCCGCCAGGGGCCCCAAGAAGTCCGGCTCGCGGAGCCTGCTTCAACGCTCTGCCAGCTCCGATACGGATTATTCTGACGGCGACGTTATCGTGCCGTCCTGTGACGCCATCCTCGACAACACCAAGACCATGGGCTATAACACCGGCAAGAGCTCTGACAACCCTGCGTCTAGCAAGTCTGACGCTAAGGAGAACGAGGCGTGGTCGACCTTCCGTAACGAGATCATCCGACTGGCGCACACGCTGCGCATCAAGGGGTGGCGCCGCATTCCCCTAGATGCGGGCGACCAGATCTCCGTCCAGAGGCTGAGCGGCGCGATGACCAACGCTGTCTACGTCGTCACGCCCCCCCAGGACCTCGACTCCGTTCCCGGCAGGAAGCCGCCCAACAAGGTCCTGCTGCGCATCTATGGACCGCAGGTCGAGCATCTCATCGACCGCGACAACGAGCTCAGCGTCCTCGGCCGGCTCGCGCGAAAGCGGATCGGGCCCCGCCTGCTCGGGACCTTCACCAACGGCCGTTTCGAGGAGTACTTCAACTCGGTCACCCTGACCATCAAAGACCTGCACGACTCAGAGACGTCCAAGCAGATTGCTAAGCGCATGCGGGAGCTGCACGATGGCATCGAGCTTCTGGAACACGAGCGCAAGGCCGGCCCCTCCGTCTGGGCGAACTGGGACAAGTGGCTCGAGAACGTCGAGAAGCGCATGCTTGCTGTCGATGAGGAGACGCGTGCAAAGGCTGCGGGCGACGCGCGCAAGCCAGTGAGTACGTTCCAGGGCCAGGGCTTCGTGTGCGGCGTCGAGTGGCCTAAGTTCCGGGCCATGGTCGAGAAATACCGAGAGCATCTGGCGAGCTTCTACCGGGACGAGGAAGACATCAAAGCCCGCCTCGCCTTTGCACACAATGATGTGAGCCTGCTTCCCTTGCAAATCGTTACCCACTGACCGTCACTAACACACCTTGGTAGACCCAATACGGCAACATTTTGCGCGTCCGGCCCGACGACGAAAAGTCGCCCCTCCTCAAGCCGGCCAACGAACACAAGCAGCTCATCGTCATCGACTTTGAGTACGCCGGTGCCAACACCCCCGGCCATGAGTTTGCCAACCACTTCACCGAGTGGACTTACAACTACCACGACGAGGCCAAGCCGCATGACTGCACGGTGGAGCTGTACCCGACCGTCGAGGAGCAGCGGCGCTTCATCCGCTCGTATGTCGAGCACCGCTCCAAGTTCCCTCACGCCAGCTCGACGCCGCGCCTGACGCCCCTCGACACGCCCGGCGGCAGCAGCGCGCCCAGCCTGCAACCGACGAGCTCATCGAGTTCCATCGTCGACTTTATGCTCGACGCGCGCGTGCCGGCGGGCCAGTGGAAGGAGGAAGAGCGTCTTCGCGAGGAGCAGACGGAGAAGATGGTCACGGAGCTTATGGAGGAGACGCGGCTGTGGCGGACGGCCAACAGTGCCCAATGGGTGGCGTGGGGGATCGTGCAGGCCAAGGTCCCGGCCTGTCTTGAGGGGGACGATGTCGCGGACGAGGGGGCTGATGCGAGCGCGGAGGCCTCGGCGGGCGGGGAAGACATCGACGAAGATGATGGCGAGGACGAGTTCAACTACTGGGGTTACGCGCAGGAGCGGGCGCTGTTCTTCTGGGGCGACTGCGTGCTCCTGGGGCTGATCAAGGCGGAAGAGCTACCCGAGGATGTCCGGGGGAAGCTCAAGTTTGTCGAGAGGTAGTGGTGCCAAGAGCAGGACATTAATCACGTAACTTGATTTTGTTGATGTTGCTTGACCAAATTGTGGTGTTCCAAGATGTTTCATGTACAAGTCTCCAAGCCGCCTTCACTCCCCGTCCTGTCTTTCCCCTGAGCTTGTTCATCCGCTTTCGTTCCCTCATCTGGCTGAACCTGCTTCAACCTGTCTACATCATCGCCAGCCCCCTTGCCCGCCTCGTAGACCCCCTGCGCCCCGTCCCGGTTCGCCCGCCAGACGCCCTCCTCGCCGAAGAACTCCTCGCGCTTCCACACCTCGACACGCTCCTTGACCAGCTCGAGGGCCTCCTCGCCGGCGCGCCACGCCGGCCCACGGTGCCCCGCGGCGACGGCGATGAGCACGCTCTCCTCGCCGATGGGCACGGTGCCGAGGCGATGCACGATGGCGACGCCCTCGAGAGCGTGGCGCGTGCGCACCTCATCGGCGACGGCGGCCATGGTGCGCAGGGCGCGGGGCGCGTAGGCCGTGTAGTGCAGCTCGCGGACGGGCTTGCCGGCGAAGGAGTCGCGGGTTGTGCCGGCGAAGAGGACGAGGGCGCCGGCGCGCGGGGAGCGGACGAGGTCGAGGGCCGCGGTCGGGGAGAGCGGGGCATGAGTCAGGGAGACGTGGGTGTGCGGCGTGGAGAGGTGCCAGGGGCCGTCTGTGGGGTTTGACATTGTGGTGATGAGGAATATGTGAGGTGGCGATGCCGTCTGGCGGAGTGAGATGGAGGGTGGCCAGAGGTTGAGAGTGCCTCGCCCGGTTGTATAGGTTTCTTATCGAAGGTGATCGAGATGTGGTGCGAAATTGGAGTGTAACACCTCTGCGCAAGAACGTCGACAATGAAGAAAGGTGATTTGGTGTAAGATGACTGAGCAGAGGTGAGTCGCCGACGGGTCGCCGATGATGCTTGGTTGATGTCGTGGAGTTGCTGGAATTCCCTCACCGACATCACCGAGGGGTACTGACCGAGCCCCTAACTGCCGTGCTCGACACTTAATTCCCAACCCCGATAGAGGACTCGAATGGGATGTCTTCAAAACGACTAGGCAATTTTTTCAATAGGGTCAATCAATTTGATTCTTTTTGCAGAGACCTAGCTTGTCGTTCATACCACTCGCAGTGCTGGACCATCCACCTCGCCAGAGATAGGGGTAGCCTGATGGCCCTGCACACACCTCGGGCGCTTGGCATCGTAGGATTGAGGTCTGGGTCGAAAATATTCGAACATTGAGGCAACGTTCAAGGAATGAAATATTGAAGGCCAGTCCATGCAAGGTAACTGGCGACACCAGCAAGCCTGGCCGGCATCCTCCCCCTGCCTTAGTTCTTGTCGACCTCCCCGGCATGTGAGCCACTGTGCATAAAGTGATTCCAGCCCTGGGAATCTTGCGCTCCATCTACCTTTCCTTTCCGAGCTCCGGGTCAACCTTGTCCTCGCCGTCGATCTCGTTATCGTCCTCGACAAGAAGAGTACTG
This sequence comes from Verticillium tricorpus MUCL 9792, assembly GCA_000732205.1. Lineage (NCBI taxonomy): Eukaryota > Fungi > Ascomycota > Sordariomycetes > Glomerellales > Plectosphaerellaceae > Verticillium > Verticillium tricorpus. The sequence continues at coordinate 2,240,588 of JPET01000002.1, forward strand.
TCAGCCTTGGTCCCCTCATGCTGTCCCTCAGCCTCCCCATCATCCCCAAAACTAATCGACGGCCTCACCTCAACCGGGACGTCCTTCCATTCTGTGTCGGCACTAGCCCACACATCGTCGCCGATCTCCCCAGCCTGAGGCGCGACGTCGACGACCGTGATCTCAGGGTGACGGTACTCTTCAGAACCAACCGCAGCGACCTCCCCCAGCCAGCCCAGGATCGCCTCACGCGCTCGCACTAGGATCATCTCGACGTAGTACGGCTCGCCCGAACTATAAACAGCAGCTGTGCCGTGGCCGAGGAAGGTCGAGCTCTTCGTATTCCCGCGGGGGCCGGCGAGGGGCACGTCAGCGGGTTCATCGGAGGTGACGAAGGCTCGGGCGCGCTGGGGGGTTCGCACCCATGTTAGCACAAGAAAAGCACCCCGTGCAGAATATAGACGTACCTTGGCGAGAAAGTCTCTGAAAGGCTGGCACGTGAGATCAGAGCCGGCGGTGATGCCCCCGAGGATGGTGAGCGTGTTGACGCGGCTCCCCCATCGGGCCCAGACGGCCTCTTGGTCGAGATACGCCTCGAGCATGTCGGCACTTAGACCGATCCCAATGAGGTCGATCCGCACGTCTTCCCTCGTCAGGGCCGGCAGAAAATGCTCAAAGATGTACCGGATGTGCTGATCCGATGTTTCCATCCCCGGAATGTGGTTCGCGGTCGTGATGCGGCGGCCGTGGTGCGCCAGGCTGGCGAGGGGCATGTCGGCCATGCGGCTCAGCGTCAGAGCGCGCTGCTTCTCCGGCCACCAGAAGACGGCGCCGATGTTGGGGAGGAGGATGCCGAGGGCGTTTTTGTCGGTGGGAGTCGATGTCTGCTTCTTCAGATCCCGGACGACTGAGACCATGGTGCCCTTGTTGATGCCGCCGGGGCCGTTGGCGACGCGGAGAGCGAGGTTCCCGAGGTCCTGGTTGGGCTCGCCAAATATGATGACGATGCGGGACTTGGACTGGATGTCTGCGCTCGCGAAGATGGGTACGTGGGGCTGGTCGGCGGATGTGCCGAGAGGTAGGAGGATCTTCTCGAGGCCTTCGGCCTCGAGGCGGGCGTAGACAATGTCCTGGATAGCATCTGGAAACAGTAAGCATCGGGTCCTGGTAGCCGGGCACTCGTACGGACCGTTGAAGTGGAAACGCTGCCGGCCGTTGACGCGCATGTTCTTGTTCAGGTGAAACTTGAAGTAGTGGTTGGTGTCCATCTCATTGCGGATCTCGTCGTCCTCGTTGACAAGGTACCTGGGCGCGTCAGATGGGATGGCAAGAGCGGACGCTGGACTAACCCGAGATCCTTGAGGTTAGAGGGGAAAGCGGGATCCTTAGGAAGACCCGACCACTTGCGGCGGAACATGGTGTCTGGCGGGAGAGTAGTCACTGTGTACCGTTTGATGTTGTGGCGATCCAAAAGCTCTCTTCTACGAGTGCAGAGCGAACGAGGCCCTCAAGAAGTCTTGGTCGTGTGGGGGTTCTGCAAGTGTGCCGATTGAAGAAGATGGCTCCTGGCGGAAGGAGGCTTGTGGGGAGTTGGTTGTTTGCTGCCTGCAACTGCACAAAGCCAATGCGGCAAACTTGACGAAGAGCTGCGTCTCAAGAGACCAAACAAATTCCTTCCGTTCCATGCGCTGTATCTCAATTTTCTCGAGACCCAGTCATCTGCACGCGATCGCATCATCATCTCCTCGCTCCCGTTTCAGCAGGCATTCCAACAGCATGGAGGCATCACGCTCAATTGAACCAGATCATGTCGTCTATTTTCGTCGGATGGTAAAGTGTTGTACAGCCAGAGCTTCGGCGCGGCATTCGCATATCCATACAGGGCCCCGCCTCCACCCCAAAAAATCGCGCCGTCGAGGTATCGTTCCAGTCCCACGGCAATCGCCAATCCTAGTTGTACAGTCGCGGCGTCCCGGCAAGCGTCGTCGCAATTACCAGCTCGCCTTCTTCACGCCGGGCAGGTTGCCCTGGTACGCCTCCATCCTGAACGCAAACTACGAAGCATTAGCAGGTCAGTCTCGACTCCGGCCTCCCGTGGCAGAGGTGACGCACCCTCGACATCTTAAAGTCTCTGAACACACCGCGGCTCTTGCCGCCCATCACGCATCGGTTCCGGATCTGCGTCGGTCGGGTGTAGGCGTGCATCTGCGTCAGCTGCAGCTGGGCCTCGGCCCGCACGCGCGGTGGCAGGGTCGTGTTGCGGATGAGGTAGCGGAGGGCTTGCCTGTTTGACGTCCGGGTGGTTAGCATGGGTGGCTTTCTCTCGGAATGGACCTGGCGCCGAGGGTGTGCTACCTCTGGGTCTCGTGCTCCTGGAAAACCTGGCGCTTGGCGTGGTCGCGCAGGATTCGGACGTTGGTGAAGCAGCCCAGGTCGAGCTTCTTCGGGCGGAACATCGACATGGTGGGCGGTTGTGGCGGGCTGTGCTGCTGCTCATAGGGTGCGTGTCGGCATGGAGAGTTTGCGATGCGAATGATGGTGGTTGATTGCTCGAATGATGGTCACGTGGGGTACGGCGGGCTGTTGCAGCCCATGTGACACAGAGCTCTTCGATGCACGACCCCACCACTGACTCCTGGATCTCCTTGGTGGCACTTGTCAGCGCTCCAGGTGTTATAGTCATCAACCTGTGTACGTTTTGTGCCGGTTTCCGTCTGCTTGTGCTGAACAATCAGAACTCTCAGAGGCATCGATTGACTATGGCGAAGCCGTTCATGATGCTTACTGGATTGCCAAACCCGCAAACCAGCAGCTCTCAGTAATGATTATGAACATAATATTCCACAACACCACAAGACGCTCATGTGTCACGTTTCCTGGTTAAACATCACACATTCTTCTAGTTCCTTGTGCAAAGCATTTCGTTCCAAAGGCCAAGTCAAACAGAGCCGCGGTGACCACTAGACCCGACACAACCGTCCGTCATCAAGTTCCTCCCACCCCTCATTGCCGACACAGGGCTGGCACCAGAACACATCATGAGGGTCGACTTCCTTCTTGATCTGCGCGAGCCGGTCGTAATGTTCGCCCCAGAACGCCTGCTGGAAATTCGGTTCGTACTTGAGGCCCTGGTTGCGCTGTCAGTCTTTGCTCCCAAACCCGGCCAGGAATAAGAGTGTACCTCATTCATGTAGGAGCCACCGCCGGGCGTTAGCTTTCGAAGCGGCTCGAAATTGGCCGACAAGGTTTCGATAGCATCATTCTCAGCCGTGGTGTTAAAATGTGGGAACCCCATACTTCCGACTGTTGAGAGGTTAGCTTGAACAAGAGCCAAGGTGGAACGTGGGACCTACTCGTGTGCAGGTAGGCTTTCCGCCAGGCTGGATGGACAGCATCCCCACCTCCTCGCGGCTCTGCGTTCGCGACACCCTTCCCGGCCACGAGGAACGCTGACAGGCTACCCCTCGGGCCGCCAGCCGTCTCCAGCGCATCTTTAAGCGCCGTCTGGTCACCCTCGAGCACGTCTTTGGGGAGCAGGCGTGAGACCAAGTAGGTTGAGTTTCCTGCAGTCCCCTGGTCATAATTCACGTCATACCAGTCGATGAAGGAGTCATAATGACTCTCCTGCGCAAAGAAAAAGACCAAACCGGGCCACCGCTGCTGGAGCGTCTCATTGAGGGCGCCAAACAGCTTGAGCATCTCGTCGGGTTTCTGGTCCTGTAGCATGGTAACGCCGATCAGGCCGCCAACTTCCTTGGGACCTCCCGGGATGGGAAGAGGGCTGGGCACACGAGCCGAAGAGAAGAAGTAGCCTGATAGGCCTGCATCGCCCCAGGTTGGTAGATGCGAGAACGCCAGGGTAATGAGATCCCAGAGGAAGGGAGCGCCCGCAGCGGTGCCAAGCATCATCGTGAAGCTGACGATCTTGGGGCTTGGGTGTGCCTTGAGGGTAATGGACGTGAGTACGCCAAAGGTGCCGCCGCCGCCCTGGATCACGTTAGCTTTGATCTGGTTCATAGATGGTTCCCACGTACGCCCCGGATAGCCCAGAATAGGTCTGAGTGCTGGCGCTCGTTGACAGTAAGGATATCACCACTGGGAGTCACAATCTCCATTTGTAGGACCTGGTCCGTGGCAAGGCCATGCTTGGCGCTCAGGATAGAGTGACCGCCGCCTGTGACGTAGCCACCAAGTCCAACGCTCTTGCCACCACCGCCAACGATCGTGTGATTATGCTTGGCCGTAGCGAGGTAGGCGTCGTAGACTTGCACGCCGCCACCAGCCGTGATGGCGCTGCCGGGGACGGTGATGTCGGATCCGTCGAGCTTGAATTCGTCTGCGTGATACGTGATATCTTTCAAGTTATGGGTCCAGATAGACAGGGCACCAGGGGCAATGGAGCGACCAAGATAATCGTGACCGGTGCTCTTGACGATGAGCCTGACATTGTGCTTGCGCGCTGCAAGCGTGTTAGTCGAACCCCTGACAGGTCCCGAGGAAACTCACCAAAGTCGACGCCCAGCTTCACGTGTTCGGCGGTGGTTGCGTTGACGACGTACGGAGGGTATCCGTCAGGGCTGCACGGATAAGAGGGGTCAGGAAGGCAGGTGTCATTGCTGAAGTTGTCCCACATGACCGAGGTGGGATTGTCGGTGTGGAACTCGTAGACGCTCCAGGCGGCCTGGACATTGGGACATGTTGCTCGGTTGTAGGTGGGCTGTCCGGGATGACAGACAGCTCCCGGAGGAGCTGGCTGCAACAATCTACCGCCGAGCGAGTGGTTGAGCTTTTCCCACTGCTTTGTCGAAGGCCAGTCGGGTTTCCCTGGGTATGCCTTGCAGGTCTTCTTTGGGACGCAGGTTCCATGGCCCAGAGAGGTGAGACACGAGAACACAAGCAGTAGGAGACATATGGGATACGTAGGTGGAAGCATCTTGAGAGACGGTGTGACGAAGGATTAAATGGGTTTGCGAACATATGCTGGAGTCAAGGCTTGTTGCCAGAAGCCTTTCCTTTATGGCTCTCCGGACCTGGCAGGCCTCCATTGTCTCTACTGGGCCTCGAACGAGGAAAGCGATGTACGACAGACGCGAAGATCGTCGGTGGCATATCATTGGCTTTAGTGCGAGACGGTGTGCAGAGTTGATCCAGTTTTGGATGCCAGTGACGGTAGAGCTGAACGAACAGAGTCAGGGCACCTGGCCGTTGCCAGTTGTTCCCGCACTCGTCGTGGTGGACATGGCCAATGAGAGCGTCCCGTATTGCTCGGTTTGTGTTTAAGAAGCACTAGAAAAGTAAGCCTGCAGGAACAGCCTTATGAGCCTCCGCGTGGGCATAGGCTAGGCGGTGGGGATTCGGGCTGAGCGGCATCGTCAACCTGGATCAGCGGAGGTAGTTCGATTTGGCAAGGCTCATTCATAGTCTGAGGAGGTGACGGAAAGCCATGCAGCCAACATGATGTCCGGGTATGGTGTTGCCTAGAGAGGGTCGCTGAATAGAATTTGAGCCCGGCATCAAGTTGCCGCAAACGTCAATAGCAAGACTGAGAGTGCCGCGGAAGTGTTCAGATGATCGGTGTGGCTAGGTGCAGGGTGGAAGCATGTTGTAGGGACGATTGTGGTCGATGTCCTCGACTGAGACCCGGAATCTGGGACTCGGCAGGGGCTTCCAGTGTTGATAGAATGAGGCCAACTTGGCCGTGTCATTCCCTCCCCAGACACCAGACTCACACTGTGAACCCCAACTGCAGCTTCCCAAGAGATCGTCTCCACTAAAATATTTCGATGCCGGGGCACGCGCTCTCGCGATGCCTTGACATCATCACCCACCGCATGCTTCAATAGAGATATCGTCTCATTGTCTTTCGCCCTCTGGCTTGGAACCGGGAGTGTTGTGTATACATATCTCCTAATCTCCGACAACACAACAATCCGTCATGTCATCCAAGCGAAGCTACGATTCAGCCAGCGATCATTCCGCCGAACCTGCGACGAAACGCTCCAAGAACCAGTCCAACAAGGCGCGGCAGCACCAGAACTCCCACATCGATCCCACCTGGGGCCAGAAATACGTCTTCGGAAATCATGCCGGCGCTACGACAGTTCCGGTCGACCCCGAGCTTGACTTTGAGGACGATGGAGATGCCATGGCCTACTTGAAATCCGTGAGGTGAGCTTCTACCCGCCGAGACGTGTCTCGTCGACCTTGCGCTGAACCAAGTTACCCCCCTAGTTGTCTTGAAGACCGCGTTGCTGACGTGGTGAGTATGTAGGCAAGAGGCCAACGGCATTCCGCACCTGCTCGTCGCCCCCAGAATACCCATCGGACCACAGCTGCCGTCAGGCTTCCAGCCTTCAACAGGCGACGAAGAGCTCGAGGAAGGTGAGGAGCAGGAGGAACAACACCCGGACCCAGACCTATACGACCGGGGGACGGGCGATTTCCGGGGCCGTTACGTCGATGGTGCTTACATCGGTGCCCCGGAGTCGTGGGACGACGACCCGACCGGAGACGACGACGATCCACAATGGGACCCTGACGCCGAAGCCGGGGACGAACCTGCTGCCGAATCCGCCATCCACAAAGCCTACTTCACCTCGCTGCTCTCCCACTACTCCGCCCTCCGCGCCCTCCTTCACACAAAACCCCCCCACGCCGCCGTCCTCGCCCTGCCTCGCACACACAGCCCCTTCGTCGGCGACTTCGGCCCCCGCTCCTCTGTCTTCAAGATCTGGAACCACCGCCTGCACACCGCCGACCCATCTCCCGTTCAAGTCGCCAGCATGGACAAGGATAGTGTGCTGAGGGTTCTGCGCGTCTTGCTCTCCGGCAGCTTCTTGCGGCGCGGGGGCGAGCTCGAAGAGCGTACAAGCCGATGGGTGTGGGCGCTGCTGGCGCGGCTCCCGGATCGGGGCGAGCTGAATCATGTCGAGATCAGCTGGATACGAGACCTGGGACGGCGCGCCGTGCTGATGAACCAGAGTCTGGCGGATATGGCGAATCTGCGCGAGGCGTTGGAGGGCGATCTCGGGGTGCACGATGCTATTGACGACAACTCAGACGATGAGGACGTGCTCCAGGACATGGAGGTCGACGAGAACGACGGGGAAGCTGGCGGGATCGAACACAGCCCGACTCGTTCTAAAGAGAACGACGCAGTCGATCTCGAAGTTGCTGATACTAATGGCCAGGAGGTAAAAGGACCCCCTGTTGATCCTCCGAGTCAAGCGACGACGAAGCCTGAACCTGAACCTGAATCTGAAGACGGGGAGATCAAAGATGGCGACGCCCAATCCGAACCCATGGACTGCTCTGAAGACGGGGAGGTATCCGAAGGAGAAGTTCCGGAGGACCCTTCCGTTGCGGAAGAGCCTGAAACTCTGGAAGCTATGCGAACTAGGATTCTCGCACAGCTGGACACGGTAGAGGTCAGCGCCGCTGAGGAGAAGGCCGCAGACGCGAAGGCAGCCGATGACCGACTGCGCGCACGGATGAACATGCGGGCCACGCTCAACATGATCCTCACCGTTGCGGGCGACTTTTACGGGCAGAGGGATCTGCTCGAGTTTCGAGATCCATTCACAGGTATGTAGTAGCGGAACACGAATCATGGTCGATCGGTAGGGAGGGCAGCAGATGCTGTCAACTTGTATAGTCAACTTGGATAGTATAGCAGAAGCGTTCCCAAATAACGCACGTAATCAAACAGACGATGATACAATGTCCTCAAAGCAGCTCTTGCAGAGTACAACTCCTCCCAACGCCTTTGCCGAAATCCATTCGGGTATACCACTTCTCTCGGCTCGTGTTCCCGACTTTGCTATCGTCGCCTGTGTTCAAGCCTCGGTCAAGTCCATGCCATCTCCGACGAGGAAGTCCGCTTCCTCGAAGTCTTCGAGATTCTCTTGCTCCGAGCCAGAGGTCTGCGTCGCCGCCTTGCGGCGTCCCGGGCGCCTCGGGACAGCCATGGGCCGCGCGTTGGCCCACCCCGCCGGGGTCAGGCTGCGCGGGCTCACGTCGCCGTCCGCCCAGGCATCCCCGCCCTGGAACCGCGACGGCACCTGCAGGCCGCCGGCCGCAGTGTCCTCCTCATCGTCGTCGTCGTAGATGCGCTTCCGCGACGAGATCGGGGCAGTGCTCTCGACGCTCTCCTGCGAGCTCGTCAGGCCCGGCACGTCGTCGATATCGGGCACGTCGCTCCTCTCATCGTCCTCAGTGACGGGCTGGCTGGCGAAACCGCCAATGTTGTTGATGCCGCAGAAGGGAAGCAGCTCGCGCTGGGCGGGTGCTTTGAATGCCGGCAGAGCTTTGGTGGCAGGGACTGTGGTGGCATCGGACCAGAGCTTGAAGGCACTGTAGGAGCCCGTCTTGTAGCCTTCCGGCACACTCTTGCGGACGCGCATGCCGACGCTGAGGAGGTTGGTCTGGACGTTAGAGGGCAGAGCGGCGGCCTGCTGGGAGCTTGGGGGTGGGCTGGCGGAGGGCGAGGAAGAGGTGGCGAAGAAGGAGGTGATCTGGCGCTGGGCGGGATCGGAGGCCGCACCGGCGAACTGACGCTTCGTGCGTGGGGCAGACATGTTGAGTGCGTGTCGGACGGTGATCTTCAAACCAGTTGGCGTTGAGGGTAGGTGAAGATGAGGGCAGATCGTATGGTATAGATATGAAGCGTTGCTGGAGAGCCAGGATTTTTGACCAGACGTCGGTAGTTGACGATATCGATGTCGTGCAGCGAGGTTGCAGGAGTGGAGATGAGCAATCCGGTTCTCAATAGAAAAGGATGCAAACAGACAAGCAACGACGAAGGGAATGAGGAGTGCAGCAAGGCTTTGTCGCAATGACGCAAATGGAGAGGGGTTTGGTTGTTAGGGAGACGAGGAGGGAAAAAGGGCAGGTTTCCGTTCCAGGTTCCCTGAAGGTTGAGGGTGCGGGCTGGCCAGGGGAGACAAAGCCCAATCAGAGTGGGGGGGTACGAGGGCGTCGTCACAGTAGCAGGGGCTGGGCCAGATCGCCGGGTGCAACTGCCCAAAACTGCCCTGATGCAAGGGAGGAAAGTGGGTGGTCCCTGCGTCCTGTCTCTCCCGCGTCGGGCGTGTTTTTTCGCGCCTGTCCCGCGTTTTAGCGTCTTGATTTTCCGGGGTGACAAAGAGCTTGCAGCCATTGGCCCTGGGGTCTATCCTGTATTCGTACTATGGCGCTACGCCTAACAGTAGCCACAGTCACGTGAGGGCTGAAACCAGCTGTCGAAAGGTGTGCCAAGCTGCGAACAATGTCTACTTTGTCTATTCATCTCACCTCGTGATCCTGATCTACTATTTCTCTCGAAGGATGGGTCCATGGCCGCTGCAACATGAAGTCATCAAGCCAATTTCAAAGCACTACTTCCAGGAGAACAAGCTGCTGAAATCCACATCCTTCGCAACCCCTGCGATCGCCACGCTCCGCTGGTCTGCGGTGACATCACGGATATCCTGGTCCAACTTCCCCAAGTCGTCCGTGTTGATGTAGCCGGCCAACGCTGTGCTGTCACTCGTAGCCTTGACGCCTCGGATCTTCTGCGTAGCACGGGCCGCTCCAGCCTTCTTTAGAGCTTCCTCGCACGCTGCCTGAAGCTGGCGGTTCGCCTCTCCAAGGAGTTCGTAGTCTTGCTTAAGGTCTCGCCTGAGTTCAGGCATCTCGCCTTCGCTGTCTTGACCCGACAGGGAGCTCCCGCCATCGAACAAGACGACCTGGTGTCTTGCCTCAACATCTATTGCCTCCAGTCTAGCGCGCTCGATTTCTTTCCAAGCCTCCTTTTCGAGGACTCGCAGCATTGTTCTCTTCTCGTCCTCTGTTACCACTCCTCGCCGAATCGTCCGCGTCCTTTGTCATATTAGTATTCCACTCGACGTGATACGAGCTACGACGGCAATGCAAAGAGGGGTGGACTTACACAGATTCGGCCTGCAAGGCCAGAGCGAGTGTTCCCTTGTGGTCCGCCAGCCGCTCTCTGAATGCTTTTGTTCTGCTCGCGCCAAATAGGCCAATCCGCCACCTGTCATACCAGAACATCTGGTCCTGTGTCGAGTGTTTCAGCCAGTGTATGAGGAGGGCTTGGAATTCGTCGCAAGCGGCGCGACACCTGTCGGTGGCCGACCGTATGGTCGGCATCATGGTGTTGCCCGGATGATGCTCGCCGACGGCTTCCAGGTGAAGGTCCAGCTGGTGGAAAATAGGGGCCAGAGCCTTGAGATCGCGCTGAGCGTCTTGAACTTCGTCGGGGACCTTGTTGATGCGTTCGATAGTTTCGGTGAGTGCTCGCACACTATGCATGGCCGCTACCAAAATGCCTACCACTGAAGCTGCTGCGCTGACGCCGTCCATTGTGATGGCCTTTTTTTCGCCGGGGCTGGTGTCACTAGTCGTGGCCGTTTGTCTTTTCGAATCAGGGCGCTTCGTCTTGAAAGCGACCGACAGTATGGAACAGGAGGGTTTTTCATGATCTGAAAACCATTTGCGTCATTCGCATCATGCTCGGATTGACGGACAAGTTGCTTTGCCAGATGGGCCTGCCAGGCTGCAGCCTGACGCCCGGCGCGTACACCGAGACCCTATAGGGACACACGGGATCTTGGCTGCCCATCAAGGGTCGATCGATGGTGCTCAGGCTGGGCCGCCTTGCATAAGACCTGAACTGCGCCTCATATAGCCTCGTGCGTAGTCGTCTCGCGTAACTTTCATGAGATCAAGCCCTGCATCGAAAAGCCAGCCGTGATCTTGTTCCACTAAGGAACCGATCGCCCAAACTCGTACTGCTTTTACTTCAGCCATTAAAGGCGACGAAGTCGTTTCCGCGATATGGCATCAGAATCAGGTCAATCGTCGCCTGGGGATCCATTCGGCTCGGAGCGACGAACGCGGCAAACCATACGGAATGTTTCGGCGACCGACGGCTCAAGCGCAGTCGCTGTGTTCACGACCGGCAATGTCAATCTACCGCACGTCAGGGACCCTCAAGGTGTGTCCTCGGAGTCACGCGTGAACATAAGACTCCTAGTCGAACACTCAACCACTATAAGTCCCCGGGGAAATATAGTTCAAAGGCTAACATGTTGCTGTGCATCAGTTCATCATGCCAACCATGCCACCAGCGCAAGAGCCATTCGTCACAGTTTATTCCTTACCGACCCTGAAGTTGATCGAGAACGTGTCGTCACGGCGAAAGGGAACAGGGCCCCCGGAACCTGCGAGTGGATCCGACAGCACGAGCTTTACAAGCAGTGGCTGAAGTTAGACGGCCAACGCGTCCTTTGGATATCAGGCGGCCCGGGCATGGGCAAGACGATGCTTTCAGTCTTTCTGACTCACGAGCTGGAGAAACTGTGCGCGCGAACTGGCGACGAGATCATATACTACTTCTGTGGGCATGACGATGTGGATCGCAGATCTGCCGTTGCTGTTCTTCGGGGCCTCATGTATCGGCTTCTGACGCAGCGTGAAGACTTGGCGTCGACAGTCATACCTCATGTCCCACTCGACGCTTCTGGATATCCGAGACAGGGTGTCCTATCATTGTTCGAGACTCTCTGGGTTATGTTTCGAGCCCTGACGGCCCACTTTGATTCTTCTCGAAAATTGTACATCCTCTTGGACGGCCTCGATGAGTGTGACGATGAATCCATCAGGCTTTTGACCAGCAGATTACGGAGACCAGTCTCGCTGGGGCCAAATTGTGGACTGGTCATCATTAGTCGCGATCTTCCAGGCCTTCGTGGCCTGCCGCAATTGAGACTAGACCCGGATAATCAAGTGCTGGTGCAGTCCGATGTTGGACGCTTCATCTCGCACGAAGTCGATCAACTATCCGTCACGCACAACCTCGATCTCAGGGTCTGCAATAAGATCAAGGCCGGGCTCCTGGAAAGAGCAGAAGGCACGTTCTTGTGGGTTGGCTTGGCCGTCCAAGAGTTGACCAGGCAGTCGACCGCAACGCAAATCATGCGCGCTCTCAAAGCCCTCCCCCGTGGACTGGACAGCATATTCATGCGGATTCTGCTGCGGATCGACGAAAATGAGAAAACTATTGCCGCCCTAGTGTTGCGGTGTGCGGTAGTGGCGGTTCGTCCTCTGACCGTAGCGGAATTAGCGTCGATTTTAGACTTTCAGTCCGTCTCCGGCATCTCTGTCGAACAAGCGGCACGCGACGCGATCACCCTTTGTGGGAACATTCTCACATGTATTGAGAACCGAATCACATTTGTCCACTCGTCGGCCAAAGAATACCTCCTGGAGTCTATCTCAAACCGCATCGCTGAGCAGCCTGCACTTCATCACTTTCAGATTGACTTTGAGAGTGCCCATCTTGAATTGGCACAAACATGTTTGCGAATCATCGAAGGCAGCGACTTCCGACTGGAGGGCTTCGGTCAAGACTTGGACGCCGACTCACAAGATTGTTCATCAACTGCTGCTAATTACGCCGATGACGATGCCGAGCCTGACGCCATTGAGCTTCATTACGACCAGTTCCCGCTTCTCGAATATGCCACGATGCACTGGTTACACCATGCGATCAAGGTGTCCTTGAACCCGGACCGTCTGTTCGTTCTCCATCGTCCATTCTTTCGGGAACACTCGGTCACAAGAACGAATTGGTTGCGAGCTTATGTTCACCATAAAAGCTATCGCGGCCAGAGTCTATCATTGGACCCCGCCCTCCTTGTGGTGGCAGCCCGATTCAACCTCTTGAACCTAGTCAGGACCATATTGGGGGACTTCGGCCAAGAACTCCCAAGCCACCACATGAACGGACCACATCATTCCTTCAACACAGCGCAAAAGCCCACCTTGAATGAAGCTTTGTGTGCAGCCTGTGCCGAAGGCCACTCAGCTGTCGTCGACCGCCTTCTACGAGGTGGTGCAGATTGTAATGGCTATGGTTACACAGGATCCACGCCGCTGACCGAGGCGGCTTCCGCAGGCCACGAGTCTGTGGTGGTGCTTTTGGTCGATCATGGCCTCGACGTTACTCAGAGAGAATACGGGGCGTTCTGCAACAGCTGTTTTCTCAAAGCAGCGAGCCGGGGTGACGAACAAGCTGTGAGAATGTACCTCGGCACGTCAGTGAATATTGACTTGGAGCCCGACAAGTCAGAGCAATCAGCTTCTGTTCACGACTCTGCAGGGAATGCCTCGCCGGGATCCCGATCCCAGGTTCAATATAGGATCAACCTTGAGACGAAGAACTCACATGATCGGACAGCTCTGCATGCGGCAGCAGAGCAGAGCCACATTGGAATCCTTGAGCTTTTGCTTGACAACAAGGCACATATCAATTCAAGAGACTTTTACAAAAAGACACCACTCCACCTGGCTGTCTCTCAAGGCCATGAACTAATCGTCCGCATTCTCCTCAAGAGAGGCTCGTCCTGCGACGCTTTGGACTTGAATGGCAGGGCACCACTACACTTGGCTGTGGAACAACGACAAGCGGGCATCGTTAAACTACTCATCCTTGGAGGTACAGATATCAACCTGGGATGCAGAGACGGAACCACGGCGCTGCTAATGGCGGCGAGATCTGGCTGTGAAGACATGGTCGCACTCCTCCTCGAACTAGGCGCTAATGTCGACGACAGTCCGGCGTTGGTAGTGGCGGCCCAGATTGGCCATCGACGTCTTGTCGAGCTTTTATTTCCTCGTGGGGGGGCCGCCAGCCAACACAATGGAAACGAGGCATTGCGCGTAGCAGCATCATTTGGACACGAAAATATCGTTCAGTATTTACTCGACAGCCGAGCATGCATCAACAGTCAAGGCCCTGACGGAAGGTCAGCTTTACTTAGTGCCGTATATGCAGGCAACACAGATATCGCCCGCCTCCTGCTTGACTATGGCGCGGATGTCAGCATACCAGGTTATGATGGGTGGACACCACTCACGTACGTGATGCGAACTCGCAATTATGAGATGGAATATTTGCTGCTTCAGCATGGCGCTGTAGTGAGCGATGAATTCAAGGAAATCATTGATGAGTCCGAGGATAGACCATATGCTTCCATTACTTCGATAACCATTTTCCCATGTAGGTCGCCAATAGGATAGTTAGTCTTACTTCGCGATATCTTGCCCTCTCGATTGGACATACATTAAACAAGTCTTCATGAAATTAGCGCCCCATCTGAATGAATTGGGCTTGCGCGATGTGCCTAGGTCCAAATTGAGCATACTTAACATGCCATGCCGCTGCAGTATTGCAAGAGCTGACTAGCATGTGTTGCCGAGATTAGAACAGGCTGACACACACGTCGGCGTTCGATCTGCTTACTCGGGGTGACGACTACCTGGTCGTCAATCAAACAAGAAGGCGGCCTGCACTTGACGACTGTCAAGCCGACAGGCGAGCGGCGGTGTAGCAACTATAGGTGTCCATAGGTAGGGCAGCCTAGACTGGTTACACATCTCCAGACTTACTTAGCCTAGGAACTGGTAGACGTCACTACATCAACAGAGCGCGCCGGCAACATCACATTGGCACGTTCACCTGGGGTCTCCGGACTTGCATCGCGTTCGTGGAAAACCGTTGAATTCGCAAAGCACAGTGCTACCTCCTGTCCACTGCACTTGGGTATGTAGCGATCCTCAATCAGCGGTTCCACGTCCTCACATCGGGGGGTGATCTCAAGATCACACCGAGATGCTCATGTGGAAAGCCATCTTCAGCTGCCCACCCAGGCCATGCAGACGCGTCCCTCCATGGGACAAGGCGGAAAAAAGAGGAGGTCGATCGGCGTGGAAGAGAGAGAGAGAGATAGAGGTGGACGAAACGTGTGCGGGAGAGAATGCGTCGATTGTGATGCAAGATATCCGGAGACCCCAAACGCCCCTTGTTGGTCAAGGATTTTTTTGGATGTCCCATCTTCTATCCGCAAAGGGCTGTCTGATTATGATCGGGAACAGCAGGCTCTAATAGCCCCTGTCAGGGTGTTGTCTATACGCCATGTCGCAGGTGCTTTTTGCAGATCCGAGATGAGAGCCACCATCGTGAACCGTTATCCGTCGTGAAACCCAAAAGAAAGGAAACCCGTCAGGCGACGAGTTTACTTCCTCCGGAAGGAGCAGCCCTCGGTGAGCCTAGCCTTGCCACCAGTGGGCTGGCACAGGACGGTGGTGCAGCCCTGGCAGATGACGACGGTCTGGGCGTGCGAGAAGACGGTGGTGATGGTGAAGCAGCCGGGGCACTTGACGTCCATGAAGAAGGAGCGGGGAGCGGGCACAAGGGTCTATTGCAGATGTGTTAGCACGGGGGGAGGGTGTCACGCGAGAGCGACGTGAGGTATGGCGATCGTACCTTAAGCTTGTGCTTCTTAGCCTCGGCGGCAGGGGAGGGGTTGAGGAGGTCAACGGCGAGAACCTGGCGACAATTCATCAGCACAACGTCCAGCCGTAGTCAAGCATGCAATCCAATGTCCAGTCCATGTCCCTTTCCTCATATCGTGTCCATCTTTCCCCCCTCTTTCTTTCGTGGTCGAGCGGTGGTGTCGTGGTTGTGGTAATGATCGTAGGCGTCATAGAGTTCGGTCGTCGTCGGTTGGTCGTCTTCACACGTGTCGCCAGAGGATGTCGAGGGGTAGCAGCAGGAGAGGTCTCACCATCTTGACTGATTTCGTTGATCGATGCGAAGAATCGGATCGGTGCGAGTGCGGATTGTCTTGACGGAATCTGGAGGGGTTGAAGGGCAGATTTGGACACTCGCAGGGTGGTGGTGAAAACAGAAAACTTCGGTGTTGCGGGTCGGGGCCGCCTTCGCCTCCTCACTCGCCAGGCTGCACAGGCATCGTCGGGGCTGCTGGATAGTGCGGATAGGGTTCGCTTGCCCCCGAGGATTGGACCCGCACGTGACTGGTCTGTGCTCCCATGGACCATTCCATCACATTCGGTGTGTTCGGTGAACAGCTCGGTGAGGGGAGCTTAGTGGGGTAGTTACATGTCATAGCTCGATGGAGGGGTTTCGCTGGAATTGACGCGCTGGTGCCTTGTTGTCCTGCCTGTTGCCTCAGCGTCAAAAAGGCAACACCAATTGCCCCGACACACCCTTTTCACCCAATACTCGAGTCTCAAACCATTTATTTTCGCAGCAACAGACCGCAGTACTGCACAATGGCGAACCCTATGGACCAGAGGATAGCGGTCCCCATCGACGACCCCAACGCCGACACTGAATGGTAGGTTGAGCGCCTCGGGCCGTAACCTCAAAGCAGCAGCTCATATGCGGCCACAGGAACGAGATCCTGCGCAAACATGGTGTCATTCCCGAAAAGCCTCCGAGTCCGACGCCAATGATCGAGGAGGCCATTCTTGAGGGTCGACGGTTGGCGCACGAAAATCGACTGGAAGGCAAGGATCTGGACGAGCTGGATGAGCTCGAAGACGACGAAGACGAAGCCTTCCTAGAGACCTATCGACAAAAACGCATGCAGGAGATTTCCTCCATGCAGACAAAGGCAGTGCACGGAAGCGTCTACCCTGTTTCGAAACCCGACTACTCGCGCGACGTCACGGAGGCGTCACACAAAGGACCTGTTCTGGTCAATCTGATATCGTCTCTCGGCACAAATATTGAATCGCGAGTCTTGTCGGAGCTCTGGAGGATGGCGGCCCAAGAGTACGGCGATGTCAAGTTCTGCGAGATGCGAGCTGACAAGGCCATCGAGGGGTACCCCGAACGAAACTGCCCGACGATTCTCGTCTACAAGAACGGAGATATTGCGAAACAAATCGTTACATTGATGACGCTTGGCGGAGTCAAGATGAACATGCTCAACATTGACAACCTACTTGTTGAGGTCGGCGCGGTTTCCGAGAAGGATCTGCGAGTCGTGAAGCGTAGGAGACAAGCCGAGGACGCAGAGGAGGAGAGAGCCATGGGCAAGGGCATTAAGACGGGCACCATCGGGAGGTCGAAGAAGGATGATAACGATGACGATGATGACTGGGACTGAGGGACACACCATCCAAAATGACACACCGGAAGAGGTGCTGTTGGCCCATCACAGCCACGAACTGCAAGCCACGGCACATAAAAGCGAGCCCAGTGCAGACAGGCAGCTGTCGTGGACCAAATCAGAAACAAGCCAAAAAGCTCGTTATACCAGCCGAGCTTCATTCACTTCACTACATCCGCTGCATTCGCTCCTGCAATTCAGGGTAGACTCAACCTTTCGATTGTAATTTGGTCGAAATGACTTTTGGTACGTCCCTCGCGTCAGGTCATGCGAGCGAAGCTTTGGAGCAAGTAGGAGCTTGACCCCGCTAATACCGCCCGATGGACCCTGAAGTTTGGCGCGGTACACCCCTGGAAGTCGCGTGGGGGGCCGCCCATGTCTCGTGTTTATTCGGGGGCGGGGGGGCACTTGCGTCACACGAGCTGGACCTAATAAGTTGAGTCGCGTCGCGTTTCCCTCCGTCGACTTAACTTGACAGCTTCACACCCACCACTGCGATCTTCGTAGCTGCAAAAAGCTTCCATCAAAGCCAGCGACTGATTTCATCATTTTTTTCTTGTTTATTATTTTTGTTCACTTTGCGGATAACATGTCGGACGACCTCGCGCTTCCACGGCTGCCGGCGATATCCTGGGACGAGCATACCCAGAGCTTCAGCAACAATCCCAGGAAACGCGGTCGCGCGAGACGCTCATCCAGCGCGGCGCCTCTATTCAACAACTCGAGCGACCCAGCAGTGTTCTCCAGCGACGATGATCCCGCCCTCGACAATTATGTGGAGGGAAGACGCAAGAAGCGATACATCGGGACTTGGTTCCAACAGCAGCCCGCGTCAGACTCGTCCTTTGAAGAATCCAGACCGCTGCCAAAACCGAAGCGGACCTTGAGACGACAGCTGGACAGTGGCGTCTGGATGGGGAGCGATAGCACGGACGGTGACGAAATGCTGGAGGAGCTGAGCGTGCCGTTGCAGCCCAAGCTGCCTCAGCTGAACCGGGCACCCATTCAGAGGCCGACATTGTCTGCAGCCGAACGTCTTGCGCGGGAAAAGATCCAGGGGTGCCTGGATGAAGGGGACGAGGACGTGGACTTGTCGTGAGTATAGCTATTTGTCCACTCGTAGACTTGTTACTAACAGATGACAGCATGATGGGCCTTGAAAACATATCGGACGCGACAATCAGGCCGTTGGCGGAGTTCGCTCTCATCCCGCTCGTGGCACAAGATGTACCATTCGAGCAGAGGGATCCATCACTTAAACTCTTCCTTTTTGGCAACCCCCTGGCTCTGGTCCCGGCCGCTCTTTTTGATCTAGAACACCTTACTGTCCTCAGCCTTCGGGGCTGTGGCCTCCGGGAACTGCCGCCCGCGATCGCGAGGTTATCTCAACTTGAAACGCTTAATCTTGCTCAAAATTCGTTAACCCACCTTCCCGCCGAGCTCCTAGATCTCCTGGCCGCTCCAGGCAAGCTGAGGAATCTGCAACTGCAGGGGAATGACTTCTGCCTGCCAGTTGGAATTCCTTCGGACATCCCTGAGGGTGCGAACATCCGACATCCAGCTTATGAGGCTGAAGATGAGCCAAAGACCGATTTTGAGATGCTCGAGGACCGCTTGGTCGGAATCCTCCCTCCTCAATTCGATGGTACCTGCGCCATGTATTTAGCACGATCGGCTGTACAGTTTTCCGACACGTCTGGCTTCATCTACTCCGATTTTCGTTTGGATGACCACAACCAAGGAACCATGCCCATTGAGGATCCCGATGTCGATATAGTTGCACACTGCCCTTCGTCGTCGGCGCCGTATCAGTCAAAGTCAGTGAGCAGGAGTATCGACCCAGCAAGAGCGAGCCGTGTACCCAGCCTTATGGAGTTGGCGGCGCGAAGCTGCTACCGGAGTCCTGATCTGGAAGAGTTGAAAGACTATCTCCCCGAATCTCCATCACACATGCGGGACTTACTCGACCGCGCAGTTGCGCAAAAGAGCATCGGTGGATACGAGTGTACGAGATGCAAGAAGACGATGGTGATGCCGGCTACGCAATGGCTGGAATGGTGGCGTGTGTCGCAAGTGAGAGCGTTGTCCACCCCGACTCTCGAAGGTCAGGGCGCGACGTTCGTTCCTTGGTGCGCGGATCCGGAGGAACAGGGCGTGCCGTTTCTCCGGAGAGGCTGCTCATGGAGATGCACACCGGAAGCGAGGAAGATTGGACTATGGGCACTTCGAGATGTTCAAGATGAGTGATGATGGGAGGCCAAGGGCGCAAGACGTAGGTATACTGGTACAAATTGCACATGGCTTCGCGAGAGCCACTACATTTTAAGCATCCTGGTCTGAAGAGCTGCTATTAACGCTTATGCCGGAACCCTCGCAGATTGTACCTTTGTTATACCACTTGACAGTTGGTAGCATTTCCGAGGCAACCCACCTTGCCGTCTGGGAGTGCAAGCTGCCCTGCCCAAAAGGCTCGTGCGACTTGTCTCTTCTTCGCCGCTCCTCGATCTGCAGTCCTGCGATGTCTTGGCCAACCTGGTGCACATCCGAATACTCCCCTTCCGGGGATGCGTCGTCCCTCGGGAAAGTCGTCTGCCCCTCAGCAAGTGCCTGGAAGATAATGAGCTGATCCTGGAGGTGTTCGTCGCAGACGCCCGGCCTCGAGGCCTCCCGCGCCAGCTCCTCCGTCAGCTTTCTTGAGAGGGATGAAGGAAAGTCCTCCTCCTTGGCTTTGGTCCTGCCTCTGGCCTTGCCCTTCTTCGGCGTCGACGTAAGCACATCCCTGCCCCAGCGCAATCCGCCCCCCGACCGCGCCACGAGGAGGACATACACCCGTGCGTCGTGGCCCGAGTCCTCGACGGTGCGGAACGTGACGTCTGCGACCGGGAAACGGTCCCCGATGTCCTCGGCAAGCCTCTTCTGTAGGTCCTGGTGCAGGTGGCTGGGCGCAACGATGGTCACATCCACGGCGGTGATAGCTCGGTCCCCTGTGTCGTCAACCTCCCGCGGGCGCAGCGTCTGCCCCGGCGCCAGTGGTGTGATCTTGAAGCGCATGGCGCCGCGACTCGACGGGCCCAGGGACCAGCCGCGCCGGGTCAGAGCGCGGCTGACTTGAATGCCAAAGCGGGTCTCGAGGGTAGGGAGGAGGACCTGGTCGGCATAGTCCCAGGACAAGGAAAAGCTGACGTTGGTGCCGGCGGCGATGTCGAGGATGATGGGATCGCCAGCGGCGAAGAGCAGGTAGGGGAGGAGCGCCTGGAGGATGAGGAGGGCGCTGGCGCTTGGCGACTCAGGGGTCACGGTGATGTGGCGCTGGACAAGGTCGGAAGGTCGCAGGGAGGGGGCGAAAGTGAGGGATGTGGTGCCAACGGCGAGGTCTGTGGTCGTCGCGCCTGTTGCGGTGGCCAGATGCTGGATTGATGTGGCGTGTTGCGACTTGAGACCTGGAGAGTGTTAGATTGGGGCTTCCCTGCTCCCCTCTGCATTTCTTTGTTCAGGGGATTATTCGGGGGGTGGCTTACCACCTCCACGGGATCGGTTGCCCCTAATGTGGGATACTGTGACGGGTTGAGAGGTGACGGCCGCCAGAGCGATGGCGACACGTAGGATCTGGCCGCCCCCCTCACCGGTCCGACCATCGAGTTCGATTGGTGTGACGTTTTTTGCCATCTTGGTGGAGTGTTTTCTTTGTCGTGGGCTGTTGTCCGGACTAAAGGATGAGCGTTTCGAACGAGGATCCTCCGAGGGGTTGGCGCGGGTGAAGATGGGAACCCGAGATACCAAACCAAACTGAAGCTGTACCTTCGGAACTTTTGGGAGATAGATCTGACGTGGAAGCAGAGCAAGCATCAGGTATCATGCACAAACAATGTCGATGATTTTGTCCATGGGGGTCCTACGAGGTGCTAGGCTGGCGTTGCTGCATCCTCAGGTGGGCTGTTGAGTCATCCGGCGGCGTGAGACCTAGGTGTGATGTCTGCCACCAGCAAGCAAGCCTAGGTTCGATCGAGTGCCGACTCTGGTGCCCGAACCACGAAACAAGATGCCAAGCATGCCGAACTATCGTCTCAAACAGGTGAGCGATTGTCCTTTGATTGCGACCAAGACATGGTTTGACCATGCGTCCGAGTGGTGGCTTGCACCCAGGAATGCAACGTCTCGCGCCACACCCTCTCTTGATACTTCTTACCGCCATTTCCCTTCTGTCTGGTCGACATTCTCCCCAGGCCTTTTGACCTTCCTTATCGTCCTCGGAGGTGCCCGGGCTTCTTTCGGCGCATCACTGTCTGTCAGGCATCTGGTGCCTGGCTTATGAGCAGTGGAAGACATTGGGGCCGCCAGGGGTCCCACCTCGAAAGGATAGGCGGAGGTGGGTACCTCAAGGGTGGACCTTTTCCATCGGGAGTTCAAAAGGATACCACAACGGCTGGCTGAGATCGGATAGCTCCTGCCTGGGTCCTTGAGAGTATCCACCGACTCTCCGGCATTCGACGACATGTGGCATGAGTTGGGCTGCTGTTGCCTTGACTGCTGTTGCCTTGACCGCTCGTCGCTTGGAGAGGCACGGAAACGCAAGCCCTGGTGTGGCGCCCTCTCCCCTTTCGTCAATAGACTCTCAGAAAGAAAACCTGGCGACATGACTCGAATTCCATGAGCGAGGACGACAATTTGGCCGAAGACTGCGGCGAATACAGTCGTCCTACACCTCCACATTTTGGACTCGCGATACGTCTCGCAAAATTCGGGTCGTACGTCTTGCGTGGCGACGACAAGTTGCACGCGGCATCTGGACCATTACTCCTGGCTCGACTGCACAAGCTGCCCGGTTACCTGCCACAGCCGAGGCCCACGACCAACGACGCATTGGTGCGACGCAAAAAGCCTTCGCCCAGCCGGATAACCCAGACAAGGATCATGACCGCGGTTCGCCGACTTGCCGTTGCTGTATTTGGCGAGTAATCGCCGCTGAATGGCTCAACGGCAATGTCGACCCCAGCCGCTCGTGTCCGATCTTTGAAAGCGATGCCGGGCGGGTTTGCCGTGCGTGGCACAACCTGCGTTCTCCGAACGTCGCGCCATGACATGAGATGGATAGGGGCCGAGGCAAATTCGAACGTTCTCGAGGCAGCGAGGTCATAGACGGAGCATTCGGGTCGTCTCCTCTTCGACTCGTCAGTGCGTTGCGCGTCGTCAAGCTTCGCCACCTCTAATCCCAGTGGCAAGATATAACCCTTTCCGTACCTCAACATGAAGCACCAGGCGTACATTTCTTGCAGGTCAGGAGCACCAACGTGTTTCGAACCGAATTCTACCCATTCTAAACTACCTAACAGAGGTACACAGAATCTGATACCATCTATATGACGACGACAACCACGACGACAAATATCAGCGCCATAAAAACGACACAGCGACACGATCACGAAGCAACTGACAGCATATCCGAATAGTCACTCTCATGTGACTCAGCATATACGACGACACTTCTCCTCTCGCCTACACGGCCACAAGGCAGCCGCCGTCTCGCCCATCTTGGCCGCCCCAGGCACAAAGCTGACCACGCCGTCCTACCAAATGGCTATCGATGGTCCAACCCCGCCCCCCGGAGGCGAGGCGCATCATCGACAGGAACCCCATACTTCATGGGTCATCTAGCCCGCGTTCGCCATGGAGTTTCCTTGCCCACAGTCAGCACTTTTCTAGGCAGCAACGGGATGGGTCATCCTACCATGACTAGCGCCTGCGTCTGTTGCCCGAGCCCTCTTCATAAGAAAGCCCTGCCCCTGATCGGCGAGCCTGTTGCTCTCTTGCTGCGCGGCCCCCTTGGGCGACTATGTCGTCGATGGTCATCAGGGTGCTGAAAAACGCTGGTCCTTGATGATCATATTTCGGATGTACAGCGACCCCGGACGAGGTGCGGATCGCATCCGCTCGTCGAGCCGACTCCTCAGCTCGCCTCCGCTCCTCCGCTTGCGCTTCAGCTTGCATACGGGCACGGGAGCCATCCTTACTACCACTCGACGAGTCAGACCTGTGAGGTTAGTTCATACATTCGAATATCAGACGGACAAACTGTCACACATACCCGCTTCCATATTGCGTCTCTCTGGTAACATACGACAGTCTTGCGCTGTGTCCATCATCCCGACGACCACCTGTCGAAACCCCCTCTTCATACATCCCGTTGACCCCACGGGACGCAACTGGCTGTTGATGCATCGCTCGATCCGATGAGACAAAGATTCTCGGCCTGGACGAACTAGTCGACGAAGACGCGCTGTGTTGACGACGACCACTCGAGGCCAAGCCTTCTCCCGTTGCCGAGTTGTACTTTCGGGTTCCACTCATCGCTGGTCTTTGATCGTCGAGATTCGGGAAGCTGCTGGTAGGCAGTTACTGTGACTGAGGTCAATGTTCGATTGTTTGATGGCCTTGAGAAGCAGTGACGGGAGTGGGAGAGAAGAGCAGCGAAGTTGCTCGGTGACTCCCAGGTGAACGCCAGGACATCCCCCTTTTTTAGGGTCGACTTCTGAGAGCAACTTGTGGATCCCCGTGGTGGCTGCCTGGAAACCGACTCGCCGGGCTCACACCTCGTCTTACAGCCCACTGGCCGCCCAGACAAGGCATACACAGGGCGAAATTCGAAATTTGGTGCACGAACCAAGACGGAACAGAGTCGACTGTCGAAGAACCGAGGCGGTGCACATGGATTTCGGAAAGCCCACGGGCCAGCACCCATGCCCCATTCTTGCAGTGTAAGTAGTGGCCTGCCTCGGGTGGGTTGGCTTTGCCAGGGCACGGAGTCTGTTTGTCGGTCTGGCTCAAGCCTGCCAGTTTCTGATGGCTTCATATCAGCAGGCAGCAACGAAGCGGGGGCACTAGCGAGCGCGTTTGGGCCTTGGTGAGGCGTGCGTTTGCTTGCCTGTCGAATTGATCTCGGCGGTGCTTGCGGTCTCGGTCGCGAAAGTGTAAAAACGGCGGTGGGGCGGGTGTGTCAACTGGCGATTTGCACCGCAGAATCCATTCTCACCGCGACTGAGGGGCTTGCAGCTACATGGAATCATTGCTCAAAAGATTGGGAGACCAAAGGGGTCTCAAATCCAGACGGAGCAATGTTGTGTCGACAGGCAGCCCCTTCCTCGTTGTCCCGGTCGGTCGAGAGGGTTCGGATACCAATAACGATGGCGCTGGGGACTGCAGGATGCCGTTGGCGACCTCAATCCTGAGGAGTCACGCGTCGTCTGAAGGCTGGCGCTGCGGTGAAGGCTTTTCGCTGGGCGCTCTCAAAGACAAACAGGCAGGCATCTGAGCAGACGAAGCTGGGCCACCCGTCCTTATGTTCTCTCAGGAGTCTCTACGAAGATCAAGTCAGCGCGGAAGAAAGTACCAAGTTATCTTGGGCGCCCGTTCCCCCCCTTCCGATCCCCAACCCGGCCAAAAGTCAGACCGGGCTGCGGGTTGGACGGCAATGCTGCACTGACAGATGGGTAGTTCGGCAAGCAGCAGGCTATATTGCAGCACGCCCACAGCGATGAGTTGGGGGGTTTCCACTCTAGGAGCGCGCTGCAGACTATAGCCAAGCGCCCAGGAGGGAATTTCAACCTGCCCATCACTCATCCCACGACACCTTGACCGGCATGGCGGTTCTTCGACCGATATTCTGTTGAGAACGTCTGCAAACGGCTCCATTTCACAGGATTCAGCAGCCCTAGGTATGAAGCCAGGCCGGAGCGCTCGTCAGGATTCCAGCATGGTTCCTGACCCGACCGGCGATATGCTCTTCAGCACTTTCGTGCTGTGCAGCCGTTGTCAATCCGGTGTGCCTCTGACGTGGCAATCACGATGCATGGACTGCCTTTCCCGTTCCCCAAGCCCAATGCTCAGACTGCAGATCGGCTTGATCAGGCTTTGACTGTCCTACGGGTGTCTACGAATCGGCCCTCGAGAGTAGCAGGCCGACATGCCTATGGTTTCCGAATTGGGCATTTTGGGAGTGCCATCACCGGAGGGTTCGCATCGCTGCCGTGTCGCCGTGGGTGTCTGTGGCGCCTTAGGTCTCGCTTGGGTCACAACTTGATAGACGGACAACTCGTATGGTGATATGGGTGATGTTGAGAACATCTTTATGGTGTTTCTCCATGGCGCCTGATGGTCTAAACAAGCACTCGTCAAGATCATGGATGTACCTGGGCTGAAATTTGGCGTCTCGGGCCTCACCGGCTCTAGTGACGAAACGTACGACGAGGGACAGGATGCTGAATTCTGCCCGAGAGTGTCCACCTGGTTGTCAACCTCTTCGACCCTGATAAAGGGGGCTGAGGACTTGATGTAATGCATACAAAGGCGTACGAAGCGGAGAATGCTGTGGTGTCATTGTAGATGTTACAAGAAGTTGTAATCTATCTACAGGTCATTTCTTGCGAGAGCTCATGACAACTCCCCTTGGCCTACCGAGCCGTGCTCCTATCCATTTTAGATGCGAGGGACCAGTAATCCCTTCAAGTCTTAGCTCAGGGCTGGTTATCCCCTCCCCGGTTTCTATTATATCTCACATTGAAGGCTTCCAAGTCTTTTTGCACTCGGCTCTCTCTTTCCTTGCCCTCGCCGAACCCCCTTTGTTCGTCGAGAAACTCGCCAGTTCGCTTGGATTTCTTCGAAGCATGCCTGTCTTTTCTGTGAACTCCTTTCTCTTTTCCGTTTCCTTGACTTGGGCCGCCTTCGCCGCTACTAGTGGTCAGTCAAATCACCAATACAGGAGGCAAGGGGGAAGGCAGTTGATGACTGACCTCCCTGCGGTGGCATCGTCAGAGGGGACGTCGTCGCCGCCGTGGTTGAACCTTGACTCCTTCCTCTTGCTGGATGATTTGGTCTCTCTCGACTTGTCAGATGACTTGGACTCCTTTTTCTTATCGGACGGCTTGAGGTCTCGATTCTTGTCAGACCCCATGACCACGAATGGTGTTGTGATGTGGACGTTTCGTTTGTTTTCGCGGGGGACTCGAGATGCAAGTGCTTCTAGAGGAGCGAGTTGCAGGTGCTCGGCGAGTCGAGCATGCGACGTTTGGCGGTGCCGTGGGTGGGTGTGGTCGAACTTCGGAAGGAGTCACGATCTCGTCGAGGAAGGCTTGACTCGGAGAGAGAGGGGATTTTGAAGGAGCGGGACACCTTCTAAGCTCGTTTGTTTCATCGAGCAAACAAAATAAGCCCCCCCCCCCCCCTTGCAAATCGCAGGCTTGTACATCAAGCGGTGAGCTTTCAGGGGGCGGTCGAGCAAGGTAGGGTTGTCTGTCAACAACTCAGGCGCTTCAGAGGCTTGCCAACACACCTGTGATCGAGGCCTAGTGGTCCAGTGGTCAGGATCCGACGCCGAACACATCGTTGCAAAGTTTGTTTGTACTCCCGAGGTGTCTCTCGTCGAGCCCTTTGGCCTGGCTGCCTGCGCTGGCATGGAGGCTACCCTGGTCCATCAAACCGACGGCGACTGGCCTGTGTGAGCCCTGATATAGAGGACAGGGCCTGGTAGCGAGTTGATAGACGAGGCGAGACGAAACTAATGTGTCTGTGGCAGATCTGTCGGCCGTCGAGGTCCCGCCACGAAGGCGAGGCGGGTCGGCGAAGGTATGGATGGCGTTTGGCGCCTGCCTCTGGCTGCCCAGCAGGATCAGTCAAGGGGCTGTGGCTGGCAAAAAGCTACTCCTTGCCAACGACACATGCCCCGCTTTCTCGTGGTAGAAGCTTAGTTGCCTGGAATGGTTCGCCCGTTGGGTCGCCAGCGGCCTTTGGGGCACGAGCCTCGATGCGATACGGCGAATATCGGACGACGCGGACCGCAGGGCAGGTCGTGTGTGGCAAAAGCGGCATGCTCAAGGCTCTGGCCGGGGCGGACAGGTCAGACAAGGATCGGAAGTCGAGGCCATGACGATGTCCAGCGTGGAAAGGGGTTGGGCTGTGCTGCGTGGGCGAAGCGGAGCCAGAGTCGAGGCAAGGCACTCGTGGAACAAGCAGACTGACAAGAGAGTTAGGCGTCCTTGCTTTCGAGCGGTCGCTTGTTTTAATGGCTTCTGACGTCCAGCAAGGCTGAGAGCGCTCGAAGTCGCGGATTGGCAGCATCAGCGGCGTCAAGCTTCATGCTGACAGCCAGCAGGCTGGGCCAGAGGGAGAAGCAAGCAAGCAAACATGTGCGGAGGGAAATATCGGTGAGAACAGCTGCAGAGGAACCTCTGGAGGCTTCGCTTTTGTTTAACAGTTCAACATAGTGGAGAAGGCATGCGGGTTGAGGAATCCTTGATCACATCTCCCCCCCCCCCCCCCC
>JPET01000002.1:2267863-2280038 GCA_000732205.1 Verticillium tricorpus MUCL 9792
CCTTCCCGCCACTTCCCCTTTGGCATGGCCGCCCCCATGAGGCCTGACAAGCCATGATGCATGGCAGAGGAGACTTTGGTGACGGGGCTCTCGACGGAACCAAGCCCCGACCCTCTGAGGAATTCTTCGTCGTCCGCGGCCTGTAATTTGCGTGGTGGACACGTCATCCCTGCTCCAGCTTCTGTAAGTTCACTGCTATCCCTGCCTTTCACTTGATGAATTGCCTGTCGGGGTGCCTCGTGCAAGCTCCAGAGGCGTTTTTGTCTGGGTAAGTGGCGGGGATTAAGACATCCATGCAGGGGGGGTGGCCCTTTAGGGAGGGCAGCTTGGAGCCGCCGTCGCCTTCTTTCTGTTTGCCATGCGCCGCGGACCACAAACCCTGAGGCGATAGGAAACAACCGGCTTATCGAATCCGGAGTCTGAATCGGCGAGACCCTACCCCATCGTCACAAGAAACAGGAAGTGGGCGAAGCGCCTACCACACCGGGCCTCAGAACGCGTCCACCCGTTGGGCCAACTTTATGCAGCCAGGTACTTTAGTTCGCGATGGTGTGTAACGACTGGAAGTAAAGTACCAAGGAAATCCATAGGATGTACCCGGCTTGGGAAAAGCTGCGATTCAGGCTGGAGAACCTGTCCAAAGGCCCAGCTGAGAATCTCACCCTCCGCGACACGGCCCCATGATCAAGCTCAGTGCCGGCGTAGCGCAGTGATACAAAAGAAGATGTGGCTCACAGGTGGTTAATTAAACTGGATGCGATATGCGAACACGAAACATGTACGTGAAAACCAATCGGTCAGTAGCTGGGCTCTCGGCTTGAGTAGCCCATGTATCTGTATCACCTCCACGAGCGCCCCTCCTCTTTCTTCCCTTTCTACGTCTTCGTTGGTCATTTGCAATCTGATGAGCTACATCACTGCACGCATGTGCGGTCCTGCTGAGCTATGCTGGGTGATAACCCCTGCCAACAAACCCATGTGCCCAATTCTGTGCTTCTCCACACTGAACGCGTTATTCATGGCCCCTCCACGGCGGTTACCAACCCCCAACCCCTTGCCATTTTTGGAGCTCACAGAGGGAATAGCTATCCACCGGTTCACGCCCATACTCGCGCCAGGATCGCGCATCGGTCTCCTAGGCCTGGGGGTGCGGTGTGTGTCCCGCCGTCTTAGGCACTAGCTTCAGCGGAGACAACCTCCAAGGCCGGGCAGCCCGGGGGCAATGCGACCCTTCGGCCGAGCCGTTGGCGCTAGGGCAGCTGCGTGATGATGTGCGTCTCGTCCCATGATCCATCGGTGCCCGCATTGCGCCATCTCGAACCTGGCAACGCTCTGACGCTCAAAGTTCCCGAAAGAGTTGGTGTGCAAACAAAGACGGGGTTTGCCATGGCTGTCGAGCCCGGACCAATTCATGACCAGATTTCGTCGCAACGGACATCCCCTTCGTCACTCCAGCCAGGCTCGAGTCCTTGGAGCCTGAAAGCAATCGCCGTGGTCCGCCTCTTAGGCCGCCACATAACAGCGCGCATACGCTGGTCAGGAGTGGCGTGGCTGCAGGTTTACAGTGTCGTGCACTCCTTCGAGTGGAGAGGGTGCATGTCTGGCACGGAGAGATTTACACCAAAGATGAGATGTGCTACCGAGTGATCAGCAGGTAGGACAAGAATATCAGGGACCGGTGGGGAATCTTACATCGCGAGCCTGTCCCCATGTCTTCCCTTCAATTGCCACTGCCGACAAAAGCGATGTTTGGTGATCCTGCTCAGGCACACCGGGGCTCCTTAAATCAAATGAAAGCTGAATTTTTGTGGCGGCTTCCGGTCAGTGTGGGATCCCTGGGTGTCGGTAGCAGCGATGCCTTCTTGCAGAGCCATCTCCAATCCCATGTACACCGACGGGTCGATGGTGCCTACCCAGCCTGCAGCGTGAGCTACAAGGCGGGATGTGCCTTCGACAGTAGTGTATGCAGGCGAGTATATGTGGGCTCGAGGGCGGCTGGTTACAGCGGCAGCGGCGGGTGCAAGGCCTTGGGAGAGGTGATGGTTGGTCGACCTGATCACCTGTCGAGCAGCCAAACACCGCGAAGGCTGAAGATCGGTGGAAACAGAACCAGCGGAATTGACCATCCGTCCAGCAGGGGTCGAGTTCTGCATATAATGGATGTAGGCGTCGATGTGGGCCGTGTCCTGAGGCGTCAGACTTTCGAGGAACGCCTCTCGGTGTCTGACTTGATGGTGTGGAGGGGCCGGGCTGGTGGTGACCGGGGCGGAATGTGCCGCCGCCGCGAAGTCTCTAGATGCAAGGAGAAAGTTGTCAGGTTTTTTCTCTTGCAGGTGCTCGCATGAAACCAAACTTTAAGGGTCTCACCTGTCTGATCCTTGGTGGGCTTCCGTGGAAGACGTTTGCGATAAGAGCCTAATGTCCCCCGCCCGCCGTGTGCGTTTGTTCTTCTGGAGCTCCATAGCTTCTCGCCTGTTCGAGTATACAGACTAAAATGAGCAACTGCGGAGGTGCTGAGAGAAGGGACGGTATATAAAGTGCGAGGGTGGTCATGATACTGGGCTGTGGTAGGGCGTTAATCAGGGTTGTTGGGCCTCTGCTGAAGAGAATGACCGTCTCTTCTCTGCTATTAGTTGACAGACGGTAAGGACAGTCCTGAGTAGCGGTGAGCATCTCAGTTTGCACCCAATTTCGTGTCGTACAGTGATTTCGGGTTTGATCATGTGGCGAGAGATCACCCTCGGTATCTCTACACCCCAGCAGTACTGGTAAATAGTACCTTCCATTGGCCTCCACCGCAACAGATACCTTCTCAAGGTACTCGATACACCTAGTACATAACATGGTGCCTTTCTCGACTGGTAAGGCAACCACGCTACTTGAAGTACCAAGCCTCGCCGAGTATCGCGCATGGAGCCAAGTCTTCGAACTATGGCGAGGCGACCGCCATCGACTGGCCAGAAAATCTACACGTATCTCAAGCCTTGACCGATCATAGGGAGGCCATTGCAAAGCCCTGTCATTTTATCTTGTCTTCAACATGCTGGGTCGAAGAGAAATGCCCAGCATGTGGTTGGAGTCCACTTGGAATGTTGCTTGCACGCTGAAGTGTACTACGTCCACCCAGCCCTGCGGACTGCCTTGTACCAGTCTGTCACAAGATTCTGCCCGTCTAAACTGTCTAGCAGCTCCTGAGACGAGGTCGATCTAATACCCCGAACACGGTTCGGCTACTGTGGTTGGATCGGCAATGATGAAGGCTGTCGGCAGGTGACACGGCAACTCATGTTTCCGTAACGTGACGACCCTTGTTACCTACGTCACAATCAAAGGAGTCTCCTGTTTGTGGGAAAATAAGATTGGCTGCACTAGATCCATGCCGCCTTAGTTAAGACTATGACTGTTTAACAGATAAATAACATTGTATCAACAACGCAAAGACATATCCACCTGCTATTTAGTCATTTTAGCATTGAACACCTCTCTTCCGATGTCCTGCGCTTGCTGGTATATGACTGGAGATATACTAGCTATGACACTGTTGGGTTAGCAGGTTGCAATTGATCAAGCTGGTGATCAGAGATGATGTATACCTGATGTGGACTTAAGCAAGCACTTGAGCACATCGACCCGACCCGGGGCGATCGTTCCAAGGGCTAAGATAGGGCTATTAGCGTGGTCTGCATCGGTTGTCGCTGCCTCTAGTTATGATAGTGGTCAATCCCTCTCATGGATTAGGAGACGTGTTCAAAAGCAGTCAATGATGTCTGAACCGTGCTATCAATTCAATAAACGAGCCAGATTCTTCCAAATATTAACTTCCGGCATGTTCATTTCCCAACATAACCATCGCGACAATCAGAGTTTCGAGGCGCAGTCCTAGGCAGAGTGAAGAGGTTTCCTCGTAATCGTTCAGGTACCAATTCGTACGAGGGACCCCGCAGCTTCTTATATACAGTTTTCGAGCCCCCGCAATGCCGGTGCCCTTAGTCAGGAGTTCGACCGCGCCTGTTCCTTGTAGGGCCTCAATGGTGCCCTGATACAGAGGTGACCGATGGAGGTGTGCTGTGGCTCGAGGCATCTCCATCAACCTCAGCCCGACATCAGTCTCTCGACGAGGCCGTATACAGAGTGCAGTGCAGTTGCTGAATTTTGAGGCGACGTGTGTTTCTACGTAAGTTCATCTCTTTTCGTTATTCGTCTCGGCCAGAATGGTCTATGGAACTTGGATGGATCCACTTGTGCCTCGAAGCTTTATGTTTAGATTCCCATAACAAATAGCCTTGCGTAATGTATGTAGTCAAAACCCAAGGCAACGTCAAAAAATGATTGGAAGGAGTGAATCTCCGGGTACAGGCTTCATGAACAGCCTTGTCTTGCAGGGGTTAACGAGCTTGGGCAACCGAGATGCACAGCTACTGGACGGTGAGCTGGAAGAACACAGTGTTTCGCTCAAGCAGCGTGCTTTTGGGGCAGCCACAGTGTCTGAACAACTCGGGAAGAGGGACATCGGACGAAGATGCGTTGCATGGTGGCCACGTATACGGGTATTACGCCGACGTTGAGAACCCTGATCCTTGCATCTACGCAAGAGCTCGGCTTCCATGCAGTTGTTTGATGCAGTCGAGCAAGGATAAATCGTGTTCGTACCGTCGGCGGCCGCACGATGAGACCATTGCGAGTTCCATTGGCCGACTCATGCTCCTTCGCCCTGGCGATGATGGTTGGGCCTCAGTGCGTTGTCACGCACCCCAGCTGTGGGGCTTGCCGTCGTGGCGTGAGGGTCTGAGAAACAGAAGGGGGGTATTATTCGACCGAGAAACTCAGAAAGTATTGTCACATGTTGTTCTCCGTCCCGCTGCAAGAAAAGGTCGTTCGCGTGCAATCATTTGGCTGAAGCAAGCGATGCCCCTATTCCGATTCTGTCACACCGCCTCATCGTACATGTGCCTGGAGTGCGGGACATCAGAGGCAGAGCGACGAAGGTAATTTGCCTTCTTCCAGAGTTGATACGTACTGTAATACCGAAGCACCAAAGCCCCCTTAAGCACAGGTGATGAAAGATCTCTAGACGCCGTTATACGAAGCGCCTCCGTGCAAGTGTCGTCTCTAGGCTATCGACGGCTTTGCCTGCACCCTGTAGAAGGCAACATGCTGCAAGCTTATGTTTAGTAGATAAGTCATTAAATCCAGGAGATCTTAAATCCAGGAGATCTTCCTCATGCTCATTACCAAGAAGTTGATCATTTTTATGTATGCTCTCTATTTCTTTCGGCGCCAGCCCAAGGCACCATCCCTGCTATCAACTTGTCAGTTTTAATAAGTGTTGGGTTGAGTTGTCAACTGACTTAATGTTTCCTTCTTTACTTTAGTATTTGAGTAAAGGTTAGTTTTCTCCGATGTCAATCTTGTGCACCAAAGGACCTGAGTCCAGATGCGTACCAGCGTGACTAACGACATACTTGGACATAAAATCATCCAAACCCCCCAAGCGCGAGGGAAGGGGTAACGCGAACAACTAGACTATTTGCCTACACATACGTAGCGGTGGAGGATGGAGGAGTACAGGCCGAGCCTACAGACCAGAGGTACATCGTCCCCCTTCGCTAAAAATAGAGTGATAGCTGTCGAAGATTCTGGTGAGCATCGGTCTGTGCCACTAAGCATATCGAAACCAATGTCGGCAGGTACTGGTGAGGGGCAATCGCAACGGGGGCTTCTCGCACCTGTTACAAACCAAGAGCCTTTCCCGCCTTGTCTCGCATCAAGCTCTGTAACTAGCTGAAAGCATATGGTTGCGTTCTTGATCGGATCCGAATGTCATTTAATCTACTGTAAGCCTGTGATACTCTCTGTTGTCGTGGAGATCTCTGAACAGCGTTACAGTATGCACTTGAATTCATCTTCTTACATGGAAAAGACACCGGGAGGACGGCATGAGCCTTTGAAGGCGTCCGATTCAGAAGTGAGACGGTAAACATGTCGATCAGACTGAAGATGCAACACCGCCCTCTTTTCGAGTTTGTTCGAGTACTAAAATGACTTCGTAGACATCGATGGGCACTACGACCGCAAATAATAACCTTCGGCTCCGTTGATTTTGAGTGCCGGCCAGCTTCGAGAACACATACATGGCTATTTCCAGGTGATAGAGAGTATTCGCGGAACTGGCTTGGTGCTCTTACCTGGCCAGATGATATTCATGCATGGAAGATCACTAGAGTAGGCTGATCGTAACCACGGCAGACTTTGTCTCTCGTTGGGCTGACACAAGCCACAACGTCATCGCCTTGCTGGTTATGTGAATTTTCCCTTCACAACTTCATACCACCAGGCCAAAATTTCGTCGGGGGCTTATCGATATTAAATCGCTTTCTGAATAACGGTCCGAGCGATAGAAACCGGTGTTGTCCTTCCATATGTGCGGGCCACATGCCGTTTCCTGGACTGAAAGCTTCCATACTCAACCTGAAAGGTTCAGAGCATCTCTCTAGGACGCTTCGTCAATATTAGAGACGTTCAGGCAACAGCTACCACCCAGCAACGGACGACGTATTACTCAGTACATCGGCACAGTTTGTTCATGTTCAACATCCACCGAACCTTGATCATCTCATACCCCAGGGGGTCATAGTCGAGCTGTAGGTTTCGAATTGAGACTACGTCTCGAACGAAAGCGACCTCGAGTCTTTCCGGGTATCTCTCAATTCTCGGACGTATCGCAAGAAAGCTCATTGATGCTCGTGGAGATCAATTGGGCTGTAACGGGCATACGCATGACTTCTCATCATCGTGCGTATCGAACCTAGCACCACCCACCCCAACGAGATATGGGTTGCCACAGGGGTCGATGATGCTCCGAGAGCTAGCGGTTACTCACTGAGATAGACTTCCGACGTGCTCAACTTGAATTGTTTCACAACCAACATCATCGAAGGTGGACTAATGAAGGAATCGACCTTCCGGGAGACTCATGAAATGTGATCACAACTTTGCGGAGATTCAGTTCAAGATCGCCAAACGCGCTTTAGACCTGTTGTCAAGCATCGAACGGCTTTTTTCACCCATTTTGCGAACGTCAAGTCGGCATTGAAGGCAAGGCTCAGCAGTCCATGCCCGGTCCAACCATGCGATCAGGGGAATCACATTTCATCCCAACAAGCTCACAAGTCCAGCCACGGCACTGAGATTGTCTCGAATCGCAACCAAAGACCCAGGGAGCACGATGTATTCACCTCGCCTGTGAGAACATCGAGTCGACAGCCGACGCTTGATCAGAGGCATTGGATCCGCAGCGTGGAGTTCTCCTGCACCCGAAAGCTCGCCGACGAGGGCGTTGATGCGCCAACTTGTTCGAGGGGAGGAGACAGTAACGGAGACCAAGGTGAACAATAGCTTGGGTTGGAGAACATCCGGCATGCCAGATCTCGTTGTTGAGCCCTGGTCAGTTGGCAATATCAAGAACATAGTGCCAGAGCTAGCTCCGGATAATAGCGACCTTTGGTGTTGCCGAGCTGCCAAATACGACATCGGCTTTAACCACAATGTCACCATTGACCACCCTCGCTGATCCAAAAAATGCCAACTGGCGAGGAATTCAGGTTGGTCAAGCCGTTGGTGGCTTGAGACCAAACGGCTCGGCCGTTGGGCTGACGACTGGCTTTGGGGTTAACCAAGGGCAAGTGATTGTCCGGTTTGTGTCGTGTTCCTTCTGGCTTTTCGTTGATGGAATTATTTGCTGAGGAAACACGGGGAGGGGGGAAAGAGGAAAGATGACGGCGCGGAGATTGAACAATCAGTGGGCAGACCGACCAGACCGCATTCCGCCGTTGTTCGTGACATGACAGCACTCGAGTCGAGATGCATGGAAATCGCGGTAGCGTACGTTTGGTCCGCGGAGATCAGCCCGCGACCGCGAGGCACACCTCCCCGGCATTAGCCTGGCCAGGTCATGACGTGGAAGCAATCACGGCCAGAAGGGTCACCGAGATCGTTTCCCGAAGAAGACGCTGCATGAAAGCTTCGCTGAAAAGGCCACCCCATTGGTCACCCGCGCAAGGCGATGCTGCTTGGCCGGGGGTGAACTGAGTGAGCCTCCATCCTGCATACGCGTGGCATTTTCCGTCTCTCCGCACCATGTCAACCATGCAGCCGGCGGAAAACGGGACCGTGATCGAGGATGACTGCCATTCACATGTGCAGCAGCATCGCTCCTTGGCTGGTTCGTAAAGGAGGGTTGCCCTATCAGTTATCAGACGACAAGGAAGGCATCGCTGCGAACGTTGGCGGTGCTGGTCTGGCCACGGCTAGCCTCATGAGAAGTGATAGAGGGAAACAAATCCTGCGTGAAGTGACGTGCCCTCTCTCCCTGTTGGGTGCTGGACTTCGTTCAATGTTGAGACTCTGTTGGGAGATCCAACATTGCTACAACATCCTGCAAGGCTCGGTCTTGGAGTTTGCCGGTACCAGGACAAGATGAAACAAAGCCGACAGTGTGGTGAGATGCATATGCAAAATGCCAACACCTATTTTGATCAGCAAGGCGGACAAGACAGACTTGGATATGTCCACTCCTCCATCTTGATCGTGACGGGATCGACTCGAGATCATCAGTAAAGGGGCTATGGTCACTTGTTCGATCAAGCTAACGCTTGTGACAGCCTGCTGCTTGAGCTCTAATGCAGTTGGGAGCTGGGAGCTTCGGGGGCTGCCCCCCTCCATGCAGGTGTGCAGACCACACGCCGCGTCTTGAACCCCCCAAACCAGGCAGGGTTTTGTAAGTTCGGTAAGGTCGCGCAGACGAGCTTGATAGGCTTTTACCGTGCCTCAGAAGCAATACTGCCAAACGTGAACGTGACGCCACGACTGATGGATGGAAGTGCAATAATATTGAGGGCCATGCTTGATCTTGGAGGTTTCCTCCCTGATCGTAAGCGAGAGGTACGGGGGGTACGATGACATGACCGTCCACGGCATCAGCTGGCCGTCGTACGTCTGTGGTAGTAGTAAGCTGACGTTGATGGTCCGTCTCGGTGTCAGCAAGACGCTGGGTCCATCGTGTAATTTGCAAGGCTGCAGCCATAGCTGACCGTTTGAGGAAGTGAAAGTAAACTTGAGGAACTATCCGCAGCACGCGATCGAGGGGAAAGGGCCAACGCCTTCTAGGCAGTGGAAGGCAGCCAGAAGACAGCCTGATGACGGGCCCTCAGCTAATCTCCGTTTGGGGAACTTGAAAGGCGGGCTGAGATGTGGGGCAGATCACCGCGAACCGGGCCAGCTTCAGGCACTTTGGCGACAGCCTGCAAGCTTGATCACTTGCCGCATTAGCTAGAGTATGCACCTGGCTGCCTTGCACCTGACCGAAGCCCGAGAGGGGAGACTGGACACACGAATGGCGCCTCCAGCGCATACCCATCATCGGCCGATGTCACGGACTGGTTCTTGGTTCTTGGTTCTTAGGGAGAGATTGTACTTTTTTGGGGGGCTCCTTGAGTACGTGTTGAAACGTCCTATCGTTGCTCTTGCCAGTACGCTGAACATCGTCTGCTTCCCAGTGACAACAAAAGAGGCAAAGCTTTCACAGTCCCTAGAGAAATGTGACGTGATAGGTACCTAACAAAGTGATGTCTATGCCTGAAACGCAAGAAAATTTGGCTCCACGGACCTACGGATACCCGTCATGTGCGTTTGAAAAGACAAACAAGGGAAAGAAAAGAAAACCATCCGAGCGTTGCCCAAGCCGAGTTGTATGTGCCAGGCCTTGGATCCGGAGCGCACCTCTCATGAGCGCCGGATACTGGGTAAGTCAACGCGAGGTAAGGTTTTTCTCGAGCCCACCGTGTCAGTCATCAGCCATATCATTGTTGCTTAGGTTGCAGAACAAAGTGCGAAGCCAACCCTATTGTAATGTGGTGGCCCGTGATTGATAACGTATATTGTGAACCGCTTTGGCGCAAGTTTGTTTTGATGCATCTCGGCGCCAAATGTGCGTCGGGCTGTGAAGCAGCATGTCTTGCAATTTGTCGGTGAAATTGCAAGACATGCTGCTTCACAGCCCGACGCACATTTCTGAGCTCCTTGGGACCTGGGCCTGGCGCAGGAGTGGTTAGGCGGGCTGGCGAGCAGGTCTACGTAACAGGGTGGGCGAAATCCCGGCCTGTATAGCCCTTGACATGAGTCAGTGCTTAAATGTGATCGACTGAGGCTTGGTCTAAATGGTATATCAGCTTCCTGTTCATAATCATGTCCAAGTTACTTACCCTTGAATGTTAGACCCTGAGCTAGTCAGCAGTGGCTCAATGGTTTCGATCAAGGAACCATGGGCGTGAAAATTATGTGCAGTCGACCATAGACTCCGGACGTATCACTCAGACGTCGGGGGATCAGTCGGTTCATCGGTGTCCATCATGTCTTCAGCTTGTGTCTCTTGGGCCGGGACCAGAGCCTCATCCCCGCCTGCAACATTTTGGTCGGCGGCAAGCGGGAGCTCGTCAATATCTTCGTCAAAGTGAGGGGGAACCGAGAATTGATGCGTGGCATAATCATAGAGCAGCCACTTTGCGTGCTTGGCAATCTGGCAAGCAATCCAAAGTATCCGTACGCGTCTCTCCTCGATCATCGATGGAACCTCCAAGTACTTCTCGTCGTCATCAATCTTGCCGTTGGCGAACCATTTTGGGGGAAGGTATTTGTCGGCCCATGGCAAGCCACGCATGGCGAAGTCTTCGGGTAGTGGCCGAGGGACTTCGCCCTTGATAGGCCCCGGAAACTCCGAGTTCTCGAAACGTAAGCTGTTGCCAGAGGCGGTGATCAACGTATTTAGCTGCACAGAAAGAAGCTTCCAGGGTACGCTTCTCTCGATGCGGCCAATCACACATGGGGGGAGCGTCAGGTGGTAAATCGGGACGAGCGTAGCGTGAAGGTAGCTGAGGATGCTAGGATCGCCAAACCGGCGCCAAACGACTCGATGGGTCCGGTTATTCAGTTCGAGCGCCTTTTCAAACATCTCGTCGTCGTCGTCAGAATCATCCATTAGGTAGTCGTCGCCGAATGATTCCCGCTTCATGGCTTGCATGAGTGAGCTGGACGTGTCACCGTACTTGAGCAAGGCACATGTATTAGATATGCCGATGAAGTAGCCCGGTTCAAGCCAGTGGCTGGTCGTCCTCGCGATCCGGATGTCCAGGCCGCTGATAAAGCTGTCCAGAGCAGGCTGGAGCCTTTCCACGTTCTTACGGGTGAAAATGGCAGAGTGAACGATGACAAGCTGGATGTCGGCTTCGGGCAGGCGGTCAATTTCGCCCGACAAAATAGGCTCGAATAAGGTCATGATCGACTCGCGGGCGCTGACGAAAGGCTCAGGGACGCACAGAGACTTTGAGTAGTAGAATAGTTGTTGGAGGGCGTTCGGCCGAGCAAGGATGGCGAGGTGATGATACAGGCGACCGGTTGCGGGGGCCTTGTCGGATGCCTTGCTGTACCAATGACGGCTGACTGAAGTCCAGATATTTCTGTCAGCCATACTGTCATCCTCGATGGCCATCCGGTACCGGCCTAGGTCGCCGAGACACTCAATCCAGGTATCCTCAAACTTTGGCACCGTCTCATACAGGAGGGCCATCATACTGTACGCCAAGTAGACGAAGGTCAGCATGTGCTCGAGAGATCCCGGTAGACGGTGCCTAAGAAGCTCGAGGAAGGAATGGATGCCATGGCGCCACATGCGAGCAGGCATGGCGTAGCGTTTCGCCAGATCCTTCAGGGAGTCCTTTGCCGTGGGGTGTTGGCTGGCGAGGAAGAAGTCGTGGTGCTCGTGAAGCAAGGTGCGATGGAGAGCGATGAGGGCCTGCCACTGCTCATCGTTCAGGTCGATGGCGGTCTCGGCAGTGCTCTGCGAGTTGTCGACCTCGATGCACTTGCTCTCGACCATGACCAAGCCGGCGTAGATACCCTTGACCTCGGCGACCAGCTGTTCCTGGCTGATGGGGCGGGTCTCGGGCTGCATGACCAGCTTGGCCTCCTCATCCTTCTTCCTGGTGGCGATGATGCCCCTCGGATGGCTGTCCTGCTTCTGGTGGGAAGAGCCTTTGGACGGTGCATTCTTGGGCGGTAGGGATGGCTTGGTCTTGGACTTGGAGGCCTGGCCGTGAGACGGTGCCCCCCCCTTGCCTCCCCC
>JPET01000002.1:2281492-2508037 GCA_000732205.1 Verticillium tricorpus MUCL 9792
CTCCCTAGGGGGCTGATGATGCGGTTGCCTCGTCGCAGAGCCGCGGTGGTTCGCGGACCAAGCCTAGCCATTCCTACTGGATTTCCCCAATACATCCCCGCTCCTCCTCTTCTCAATCTTTTTTTTTTCCCTGGTGATCTACCTAGGATGCATCAACCCCCAACACCATCACCCTGCCATATGTCAATTGGGCAATGAGAGGCGGTGGACGTTGGGGTGAAGCTTCGTCGACCCATCGTCGCGTCGTCGCAACGATGGTAGTTGACTGTCGGCGTGCGTCGGAGGGGTCTCTCGCTCTGCGCAAAGACTTTGAGGAGCGAAGAGAGAGAAAGAGAGACAGAGATTGGGGGAGAGAGGGAAAAGATACCGAGTCTGCGTGCGACGACTGTCCGCGAACTGTCGACGAGGACCGATGAGCGACTTTAACGTCCGCCTGCATGCCAGTTCAGAAAGGCGACAGTGCTAAAATGTAGAGAGGCAGGCATACAGAATTGCTACCTCGCCAGTCTCATCACCATACCCTGCGCCTCACCCCTGTAACACATCGGGGGCGCATCCTAGTGGCCAGCAGTGACCGTCACGACGAGAATCGAAAAGCACTCGGCACCGACAGCCCGAACAGCCTTGGGGGCCGGCCGGTTGGGTCCAGGCAGCAGTGTTTGACAATCTTCACCTTCCTAGTGTCATCTTGTTCCGCCCTTCCCCCCTAGCTAGTGTAGATCTTGGCGCCGTGGGGTAAATCGTCGTCCTCGGGGCTTGGTTTCTCGGTGAGCGCATTCGTGACCCGCGGCGTCTGACGAAATCGCGATTCTCTTTTTGGATTTGGGGCTGGTTCCCTACCCTAGAGGACTGGTGGGCGTGCCGCCGCCATCCCAGCTGTCCCGGCCGGATGGCCTTCTGGCTCGGGTCTTGTCTGGGGGCGGATGACCAGTTGACTACCTACCTACCTTAGTCTGCACGCGCCCTGGCAGTTCTGTTGGATGCCGGAGGTAAGGAATAGCCTTCCTTACTGATCCACCTCATCTCGCGACCAGCGCGACTCCGCACGGCGGCTTAGTCCAGACCCGTCATCTCAAAGGCGACTCCCATCATCGAATCTGTCATTGCCGCCCAGTGGACATCGATGGAACATGGCTGCGCCTTCTACATCGCCACCAGGAGGAGGCGATACGCGTTGCTGCTCACATCACTCTTCGCCATCGCTTTCCCCGAAGCAGACGCGGCTCGGCCGCATGACATGTATTCAGCAACACGCAAGCCTCCTGTTCAGCTGCGGCGTGCCTGGAACTATTGGCAGCCCCCTCGGGATACGGAGCAAGATGAGCCTGGAGGCCCGAGTAGCCATTATTCATTCACCTTTCTCGTCCTCTCATTCGGCCGTGATCAATTACTTGGCACCAGTGTCCTTGCATCAGCTCGAAGAGTCTTCACAACTCCAGATTTTCAGCTTGCTCAGATCTCGCCTCCTTTCATCTGGGTGCTTCGAGTTATCCTGTGGTCGAGAACGAGAAATCCACTCTCCCTCCCTCAAGTCTTCAGCTATATTTGAAAGTGCGTCGGTGAGCCGCGCATGTGATTGGGACCCTTCCAAACCCCGCCGGGCAAGGCTGCGATGTCTGTCCGCGCAATTCAAGGCAAACGAAAGAAGCGCACCACTATCAAAGATGCACATTACGGCAGTGGCAACTCTCGACTGCCTAGGAACAGCAGTCTTTTTTTTTTCTCCTATTTGTCCGAATTTCTCTGACTCACAATCCTTCACAGGCTGTCGCCACAACTCGAAAGACGGCGGCATGTGAAAATCTTCCAATGCCCCCTTTTCGTCACGCCACACCTCCTCGGCCTCGTCTTGCACTCGACTCTGTATCGCTTGTACGGAAGGAATCGGCTGGCTTCTCCTGCAAAAGACGCGTATCGTTTCTGCTGCCTGGCAAAGGCCCGACACATCACGAGACGCGGTTTACGCATGTGAAGAGTCGCCAAGTTCGCCCCATGCATCATGTTAACAAATGCTCCCAGAGATGTATCGCAATGAAGAAGAGTACTTCTGATACGAAGGAGGTTTCACGGTGCCAAATGCCACGCCCACATGTTTCCACTGTCGCCTGATCCAATGCCTTAGGACTTCTCTCGCTGAATATCAAGCACATGTTCTGGGATCCTCGAGGACGAAAGTCGAGTTGCAAGCGACTGTGTACTTGACTATTTCACGCGAGACCTCGAATCTGGCAGCCAATCGCTCTGATATTGGGATGGAAATTTGAATCAGGCCTTGCTTCGGCAGTTGGCAGCGTGGTTTCGTGGAGAAACAACTATGCATCGCTCTCCAGCCGACGGAGTTGCAGGCGTGTGCGTTTCGATCCACACCAGAGTGCGATGTGCTGCCGGTATCGCACATGCCTCTGCCTGCCTTGGATTTATTGCTGGGTGCCTGACACGTCACTCTATTCATCTTCCTCTTGTGGGCGTATGATCTGATAGCTTTCGTGTGTGCTGGCGAGGCAACCCCCCGGAACATGGCCTAGGCTTAGGCGTAAGTAACAGTGTGGCCATGATGGCTTCATCCCATATTCCAGCCCACACTCCCCTGCTTTGGTCACTTCCGCCTTGTTTCGTTTCTGTGAGTTGGCGACATGGGTACGTCATCCGACCATGCCTCCATGACGAACATGAGGCAGGCTACAAGGCGAAAAGAGGTGACTCTTCCACCAGGGAGGTTCGGGATGGGCTTCATCGATGTTGGGCACAACTGCCATGAGCTCCGCTGTACAAGTCATACCAGCTCCAAGCTACTTGACACGTGGGCATTC
The DNA here is from genome assembly GCA_000732205.1 of Verticillium tricorpus MUCL 9792. NCBI lineage: Eukaryota > Fungi > Ascomycota > Sordariomycetes > Glomerellales > Plectosphaerellaceae > Verticillium > Verticillium tricorpus. The sequence goes on from JPET01000002.1 coordinate 2,284,303, forward strand.
ACGTGCAGGCCATCTATCAAATCATACGCCTGTGTCATCTCATATTAGCGCTAGCGCCCGAGTCGAGTAAAGCACCATCCCGGTCTCCTGATTTGATGAATCCTTGGAGTTGTCAAATCATCAACTAATACCTCACCTTTGGTTATGCAGACATTGTTGCTCGTGGTAGAGTGAGGCTAGAAACAAGATCCATTCGATGTTTCTTTCCATGGCGACCAACCTCTCCGAAGCACGATGCTCAGTACAATTGATTGGGTGGGGGAAAGCCAGGGCTTATGCATCCGCCATCCAATACTGTTAGGCAGTATGGCTACTCAATGGCCCTCACGAATTGTTCATGCAACTATGACCTAAGTTCGGAGGCATATGCGTGCCGAACAAGCAACGACAGAAGCAGGATACTGTGTTGGGCATGGCGCGGCTCCCGAAACTAGGGCTGTCGCCAACGAGATGTCCAACATCACTTGTTTCGCTGATGAAAGGTAAACAACCTGAGCAGCGGGCGCGCGAAGCCGCGCCATATGCAGTGATTGTAAAGTGATTGGCCTTCCAGAAATATCAATGAAAGCCCCAGACTTGACGCATCAATCACGTTGCTGAACATCCTGGCCACGGAAGAAGCAAGGATGTCCATCCCCGCTTCCTACATTCTCCCCCCAATTTGCGCGTGAGCCGCACCCAATCGTCCTCGAGCTTTGGGGCTTCCGGCTGCATTCGCCTCGCATGATAATGCGTCGTGGGACGGAAGACCCCCGACTGAGGTGTCGTGAGATCCGATCCGTGCCTTTAACACCAACCCAATCTTGGAACACTTGGCCGGTCCGGATTCCTGTGACCGCAGTCCGAGACCATTGGGGTGAAATCCAGGTAGATACTGGACTTCGGGGAATAGCATCCATTGGCCGACCTTAGTTAGGCCTCTGCCAGCCACCCTTCCTTGAAGTGCTCTTGCCTGCGGAAGTGTGATCCGACGACGATCCTCCCAACCATTCCAACACTAACGTCTGTGCACGGGTGCCGTACCTTCAGACACGTTTTACACTCACTAATTACCCGAGGCTATTACCTAGATCCATCCTGAAGACATGGGTCTGGACCCCTTCTCTCCACCTTCGGTCACCGGTCGAGGATCGGAATGGGTCGAGTTTTCCTTTTCCTGAATCAGCTCTTCGGGCGACTGGTTGCCTTCTCAAGCACGTCTGAATCAACAGAAGGCAACTGTGCCGCTTCTTTGTTTTTTCTTCCTTAATGTCTCACGGATCGGCTACTGGTGGCTCGGAACTATTAGCCAGCCTACCTCATACCGCAACACGCCCCAACGCCGCTGACATGCTCGACAGCCTACCCGGCTACTCGACATACCGAAATAACAACAGAACAATGAGATGATTCCTTCGAGGCAGAAGAAGGCATCCTCCTTGGCGCCTCGTGATCAATCTCAGCTGTAATCGCGTGGCGCGGTGGGCGTCAAGGGAGGCTGGCTGGAAGGTTGCCTCGCGGGAGTCCCGAGCACCACCCAACTACGCTCACACCAGCAACAGCCCCGGCGGTGGGCCCTACCCTTGCATCTCAGGTCCGGGAAGTCCGCATCCTTGGCTATCAGGCAGCGTTATCTCCCTCCCGTGGCTGTATGTGATCAGGTTGGACGTCGCACATTCTTGGCGAATGACCATGCGTTGGGCCCCGTGCCGAGACACAAGCTCAGGCCGCGGGGCTCTCGCATCACATCGTGCACCGGAGGCACGGCGGCCCCATTGTACGCCGTGTCACCGGGTACCCTCGCTCCCGTACTCGGTCCCAGAGTCTGCGGTACGGCCGTCACGGTGTACGGCAGCAGGCGGTTCCAGCAGCCCTGGCAGTACCGGCGACCAGGTTGCTGTTTTCTCGCTAAGAACGAGCCTCCGAGATTAGCATAATTAAAGCTTGTTCTACTTGGGAGTAAGCCACTGTGACCAGTGACTTGGCGGCACATGGTGGGGGATCATGATCGACTCGCCGCTTACCCGCGTCGAGCGGTCTAGGTGCGAGAGCACGGCTGGCTGGGGCGTGGCAACAGGTCTGAGGTCAAAGTGCACACAGAGGCGCGGCTGGCTGTTAATTGCCTGATATGACGTTATTGACCGACTGCAACGGTGCTGCAGCTGCAGTCTTCTGTACCAGGTAGAGAGGTATTGGGCGCTCGATTGTCTCCGGACTGCGTTCGGCGGAAGGCCTGACATGTCACCGAACTTGTCTTTGATGCACAATCTCAGGCCTTTCCCACGGCGCATAGGTCTTGAATGCGATTCTGGCGCCTACGATTTGTCAGTCATCCTTGGAAGTGCCAATGGGCGCCATGGATGATGCATACAAGGAGCTAGGCGAGTTTGTTTCCTTCACCGCTTTTTCCCCAGACACCAACTTCTTGATCAAGGCCTCTGGGCTGACACCAAATCTAACATCGTGACTGGCTCAGAAGCTGAATGGCGTTCTATGGCAGGGCGGTACGACCTCTGTCGTCGATGGTTGGGCAGCCTGCAAAGGGTGTGCGAGACGCCTGAAATGCCGGGGCTACATATCCGTTACCCATGTCCAGGCCATGGGGAAACAACATCAATGCAGCGACACTGTCTTGTTTACCGGAAGAGACTTTCCTTTCATCCCTCTTGGGAACTGTGCAGACCGCTATTGCGCCTCCATCGCAACTGCGTGATATTTGGGCCAGTCAAGTCTTGCAGACGCTTCAAGGCCTTGGCCGCAGGGGGATCAAGTCTCATTGCCTTGTTGGGCGTTCTTTCAGTTGGCTACGTTGTTTTTGAGTCTGTCGGTGTACGTTGGGTGAATATTAGGCTCCGATAATGAACCCTCTGGTGCAGACGTTGGTAGGACATGCCATGGCGTGTTGGTCAACAGGCCAACATCAGGCAAGCCTGCTTCTCGCGGTGTTGCCCTTTGAGGATGAATCGCTGTCTTTTGACCCCCACTCAGGCGTCATCGGGCTCTGATATCAGGTGTCCTTAGTTGCATGAGATGTGTCGGATCAAGGGGCGCCAATCTTCCGACGGACATTAGGGTTTGGCTCGCCGTAAAATCTAAGGGCTGGTTATGCAGGCAAATATGGGAATAGTGTCTTTTTAGGTAGCCTGTCCCTCAAGCCTACTATGCTCTATACTCTGACTTTTGTCATGACATGTTGGCGGCTCGAGGTCGTGGCAACCTCCGGTCGGGTCACCAGTTGCTGGGAAGAAGACAGCGTCGATAACAAGAAACAGGTTCCACAAGCCAATATGCGAGACTCGGCTAGAAACATTTCAAAAAGAGAATCAAGCATGATTTTATATCTTCCTCGTGTTAGACGTGACCCTGTACATTTGTGTTGTCCTGAGAGAGGTATGAACATCCCTGCTTTGCGTTGTTTGCCTGCGACGCACTTTTGACGCGTGAAGTTCCTTCAATCACTACAGCTTGACTAGCTTCCGTCTCATAGGGCAGTTTTTGATAAAGCCATTAACGCCATGGCAATCCTCGCCTGCTTGCTTGCCCCCCTCCCCCTCCGTCAGTGGTTTTGAGCCCAAGCCTAGCATTAGACATCAATACTTGTGTCCACCTCGCGTCCACCACTAGTTTTTTAGCCCATGCTCTTCTTCCACGCAAGGTTCATCTCAATGATTCAATCTGCTTGTGAAATTCGCCCCAATTGGGTGTTCATTGTGTTCGTCTTGGCTTGTCTTCGTCAGGCGCTGGACCGTTTGGCCAGGCTCCGTGCTGTCTCGAAGCAATGCGCCGCGCGTGATCAAAGTGGGTATGAAGGGTAGTAGCAACTAGATGCAATTGTCAAAAATTACTCTGAATGGTGTTTGATCTTTGACCTGGGCACATCTGAAGTGCTCATTAGCCTCGGGTTGCGATGGCAGCGGTGTTACTTGATCAAACATTATTAGCACTCAACCCTAACCCTCGGGTCGCCCAACCAGCAATTACCAACCCTGCAGCGCCGCGAGGCAGAACCAGTCCCAGCGCCAAGCAACATTTTCAGCCCGAAATTGATTGTAACATATCATTCCTGTGTCACGGGGTCAAGTCGGTCACCGGAAGTAAAGCCAAGGCAATGTGGAACGGTGTCAGACGGCGACCTATTCCTCCTTCTCGCTCTGTCATCGGGTATCGCAATGCGGCAGTGCAGGGCAGCCTCGGACCAAAGGGGTCAAGACCAGGCTTCTCGGGGAGGCAGTGAGAGACACACGCCAAGTGGTCCACCATCAATCATCAATGGTGATGAAAGCTGTCAGAGTGGTTTACCTGACATATAAGTCGGATCTCTGGACAACAAGCGGCGGGCGATTGCCCTGATGGCAATCTCAAATGGCTTGAAGGACCAAAGAAGGACCCCTTCACGTATTAATTTCTCGAACCCCGACGAACTTGTCCCCAGAGCTGGCAGAAACCCAGAGCGCCATGGATGCCGATTTTCCACAATCAGCATGGGAGGCCGAGGAGCATATCCGCCAAATCCGCCGCGACAAAGGACTCGGCGACGGCCCTGGGCAAATCGGCAATAACGGAGCCGACTTGGAATCTGCTTTGAATGTGTAAGTGACATGGCCCTTGTTGCCAAAATCGAACCCAATCTCACCAGTGCGCAAAGGCTATCTCATGATTTGTATCAGACGGCGACTCATTTCCTTCTCGAATTGATCCAAAATGCCGATGACAACAGCTACATCGTCGACACACCAACTCTGGCGATCACCTACAGGCCAGGACAAGTCAGAATCGATTGTAACGAGCGTGGGTTCTCGAGGAAGAACATCGAGGCCATCTGTCGAATTTGCCAGAGCACGAAAAGTGGCAGAAGCAAGTCGGCTGGTTTCGTTGGCGAAAAGGGCATTGGCTTCAAAGCCGTGTTCAAGGTTGCGTCAACGGTGTGGATCTCCTCTGGGCACTACTCCTTCAGGTTTGACCGCGATGGACATCTCGGGATGATCGCTCCAATCTGGGATACCTTCCCTGAAAAGCCCAAACCCGGTTATACATCAATCATCCTCAAGCTGGCCAAAGGGTGCAATGAGGCGGGCATCATCAACGAGCTGCGGTCTTACGATGCGAAGATTCTAATCTTCCTCCGACGCTTGCAACGACTGGAAATTGATGTCCAACGAGAGTTCTGGAAGTCTGGTGACTTCAAAACAGTCCTCGGTCGTCAAGGCCGTCCCTCTGGCAATCCTTCTATGATCACACTGATGAACGACGGCGTCAAGAAGCTGTACTTTGTATGGCGGCACACGGTCAACAGATTGCCGCAAGATTCAAGAAGACCAGGAATCACAAGCTCGGAGATTGTACTGGCTTTCCCTCTCGACCGTGATGGGGAAACACCCCTTATCGAGAGACAGAGTGTTTACGCGTTTCTGCCAATTCGTGATTATGACTTCAAGGTGGGTGGGATACACTGCCTGTTCACGGTCTCCTCATGATCATTTCCTCGCCCAAGTACTTTACTTCGCAACCCTGCAAACGCTAACAGGTCCAATGGCAGCTTTTACTCCAAGCCGACTTTTTGTTGTCCGCCAACCGTGAAGACGTTCACGTTGACTTGCCCTGGAACAAGGCTCTTGTAACTGCTGCGCAGACTGCCCTAATCGATGCTGTTCGGCACATGAGCAATCTTAACAATGGTCTGCGCTACACATGGTTCCGGTATTTGAATTTCGGCAACAGCTCTCACGTCGGCATGTTCGCAGACCTGCAGCGGAACTTGTTCAAGCAGCTACAAAAGACCTCCTTGCTTGACTCGTACTGGGGACGAAAGAAAGCGCCAGCCAAGCTGACGAGAGTTCCCGATATATACTGCGATGCCACCGGCCGGCCTTTCATGCTTCTTCGCGACAACGATGATCGATACTTGTCGCCAAAATACTGCCTGAATGAGTCCGACAGCAGCCAGCTCAAGGCGCTGGGCGTCGAATCCATGCTCCCTGATACCTTCCTTGACGAGGTTTACAGCCTACTTCGGAAAAGTCACAAGTCATTCTACCAGGACCAAACTAAAGAATGGCATACAAGGTTCTCGCAAACCCTTACGTCGCCGATTTTGGCGAACTGCAACTACAAAAAAAGGTCCTTACCCATCATCCCGCTGCGGGACAAATCCTGGACTTCGGCAGATCAAGGGCCGGTCTACTTTGCGGACCAGTCAGACTCGGCTTTGATTCCGGAAGGAATAGAAATTCGAGTCGTTGACCCTGAAGCCTCATCTGACTCTTCTCGGAGAGACCTTTTGACGCAAATCGGCGTCACGAACCTTTCCCGAGAGAATGTCGTGCAGACTATTATCAGAACTCATTCGGACGGAAAGTTCAAGCCAGGTAGGCTGCGAGCCGTCACTCTGGCCTCCCATGCGCAATATCTTTTCGAAGCGGGCTGGCTGGAGAATCAATCCCGTCCACAAGAGCTGTGGTTTGCCTCGAAAGAAGGACCTTGCCGCAAGGGTTCGGCAATGTACCTGCCCCTCGAAACACCAGGAGCCGCCAGCAGAGTCCTAGTCCAGAGCGCTCGTCAGAGTTATGGATTCCTTCATTCGTCATATCTTGAAGCTTCGGTGTCCAATAAACAGGACTGGTTCAACTTTCTCGTTGCCAACTTGTCGATCCACATTTATCCCCGCATATGGGACTCGAGCCAGGCAAAGAACAACTACCTACATGCCGACCTAAGAGCTGTTGTGGAAAGCTCGACACCCATGGCGTGGATGGTGCTGCTCCGTGACGGATGGGGGCACTACAAAAGGACCCTTGATATGTCAATCAACGTCACAGGAATACTCGCCAAAAGTCGCTGGCAGCTCATCGACCACTTGAAGGCGCTTGAAGTACGATGTATAGGAAATGGGGTCATGCGGCCTGTCGCCAGAACTTATCGGCCTTCTGAAGAGCTGATCGGATTGTGGGGCAATTTGCCCCCTTTCCTGGATCTTCCTGACTCCAAAGATTCGCGATGGCTGCCAGTGCTGCGGTGCTTGGGAGTCGCCACTCATCCGGACTTGACTTTTTATATTGAGAGTTTGAAGGCAGCTAAGGCGGCAGCAAACACTCCGATGAAAACCATTCAGAGGCTCATGACAGAGATCGAATCGAGAGGTTCGACGGGAGCGGGGCTGATAGAGTAAGTCTCTGTTGTCAATACCGACTCGAGATGCCCAGCACGTTTTGTCACGAAAAGCTGGAGCAATTGCTGATACGATTACTCAGATCTGAATTCCGGGATTTCTCTCTGGTCTGCATCCCACCAGTAGCGGGTCGGAGCTTTCGCCTCTGGATGAGCCCCCAGAGTTGTTACTGGACGGGCGAAACGTGGCTCACGCGATCTTACGGCCTAGCAGAGCACTATCAAAACCATGAGAGACTGTTCCGAAACAGCCTCTCGGTCCCTAATGCTGGTATCGACCACATCATCAAAGAAGCAGCGCTCATCACTCAAAGCGAGAACAACTCCATCACACACATAGAAAAGGTTTTGTCTACCTTGATGAAGCATTCAACCAATAATTTGCTTCCTCGGCAGAAAGAAGAGATGAAAGCCCTGAAGATCTTTCCCATCTCGTCGGGTCCTGCTGACGGAACTTATCAATATTTGACATCGATTGACAGCAAGAAACCCTGGCTCATTGCAGATCGAGATGTCTTTAGATCACAGTTTCAACATATACTCCCCATGCTTGCGCTCAGCGTCAAGTTTGTGCTGAAGATCCGATCACTTCTCGTAGCCCTGGGCCTGGAGGATCGGTGTCTGAGCAAGCTGACCTCGAGCGTTACGGAAGCGCATGGGGAGGTCAAGTTACACACCGAACTAACGGAGAAATATCGTTCAAGAAGCCCGCTCTTTTTCAGGTTGGTAACCGCAGGGGTCAGATCGCTCCCGGTACAGTGGTCAAGTTGACACGATCTACAGACTCATGCCTGAGCGACAACCAGATCAGGAGCAGGTCCGCAACAAGTTCCGCAACATCGACGTCTATGTAGCCTCTGAGATTACACAGTACTGGACTGTTTCACTCGGATTGACGCAGGTTCGTAGCACGTTGGCCAAGGGCGCAGCGTTTCTGGAGAGTGACTACGCTGGGGACCTGCGGATATATTTGCAAAAAGGATACGAGACGGAGGCCTACCCCTGTGAGCTGGCAGATCAGCTACGAGGTTTCTTCAACATTACGGTTGAGTATCGGGATCTTGTTAGCACGGTTCTGACGGCGTCTGTCGAACGTGTCGAACAGATCTTCGATTCGAGGGGAATCCTCCCGCTGATCGACGACGAGCCAGATACCGAGGGCACCGAGACTACGGTTGAAGCAAGCAACTGCTATATTCCTGGACTTGGAACAATCTCTGCCACATCTGGGCCATCTAGCGTTGGCAGCAAACGCGGAGACGGATCTCGATTCTCTCGGCTTCTTGGACATACCAGATTCCACCCATCGTTCTATGGACAGCCCAGCAACTCTTCCGAATCTTTGCCGTCCTACACGGCAGCGGTCGCAAGGTCGACTCAAAGCGCTGTAACAAGAAATCCGAATGCAAGGAAAGTCCCCAGTGCGTACACCTTACCGTTCTTGAGAGGAGCTCTCAAGGAGTTGGATTTCCATGAGAAAGAGGGGACGGTAATTGGTGCGCCGTCCACGCCACCGACAATTCTCGATCGGGTCAGAACGTTTGCCCATCGCGATGCCGACATTGGAGAGGTATTTGTAAGTCTATCTACCTCGGTCCAGACAGGCTGAGGTATTGCTCTGCGTTCGGGTGGTTGAAATCTGACTCTATTCTGAAGGTCGCCGATATCCTGGCTGCGGTATTAGGGCCTCAATACAACCCCGGAGACATGTGGACCGCCCGGTCAAAAAGGAAGCCAGAAGAAGCTGCATTCAACTTTACCGACTCTCAGGGACGATTTAGTTCATTTTTGATGCGTCTCGAGGGCACGCCTGGCAAGGCCCAGGGGTACAACAGGTTGATCTACCATCTGGACGTCAAGTCGACCGACAAGCCACAGACAACACAGTTCAGAATTTCGCAAGACGAGCTCAATCGGGTCAGGACTCTTTCCCCGTCTAGTTTCGACTGTTATTTTATTAACCGCCACTGTTTGTAGGCCCGGCAATTTTCGATTCACAGCGAGATCGAGTCCAGCCTCCCGGCGCCCATGAAACACGTCTCAATTCTGGTGCACATAGCTGAGCTAAGAAAGGAACCTAAGATCCTCTTCCTCGCGGATCCATGGGACCTATTTGCCGATGGGCAGCTCACATTGGAGAACTCTTCGAATTACAAGGCGAGCCTGAATCTGCGGCCCCGGACAGGCTCGGGAGCTGAAGAGAGCGGATTTGATTCTGTTCAGATTCGATCCAGGGACATCCGCAAGATATCGGCCGGAACTGAAGAAATGACGGAAAAGAAACGCGATTCGACAGGCGCGACAGGGTGACGGCTCATGGGTGGTGTTAGTTCGTGAGATCGACTGATCAAGGCACCAAGTAGTGAGATACTGTTGGGTCAAAATTGGTTGTTGCCTGTGATGCACTCGCCCCCACCATGCTTCTGCCTGTGTTCACCGATTCGCCCTCTCCAGGCACCAGTCGACAATCGCCAGGCAGCCTTGATGTCCCCGCCTACAACTACAACGACGACGAACAAGAATCTATCGAGAATCAACTCGTCTCTTCACCACAGAGGTAGCAGGTGCCACACTCCCATCACTCTTCACAATGCCGCCTCCTCCGCCAAGCCCACCTCTCTCCTACACGACGAACCCCTCGCTCCCGGAAAACTACACCTCAACGACCCTCCCAGTCCTAACGTCACAGTCATCCGACCGTCTCGTCGTCGGCATCGCAGTACTTCACCATTCTCCCGCGCCCCGCATCCTTATCGTGAAGCGGGCCCCGGCCGAATTTCTCGCCAACCGCTGGGAACTCCCCGGCGGCAGCGCTGACCCAGAGGACTCGTCTCTCGCCGCTGCCGCCACCCGGGAGCTGTATGAAGAGACAGCCCTCCGCGCGCGTAATGTCGCTGCTTTTCTCGGTTCATACTCATGGATGGACAACGGCAGACGGTGGCGGAAGCTGTCATTCGTGATGGAGGTTGAGGGCGGCGACGGCGACGCGCCGCCACAGGTCGGTCTGGACCCGGAAGAGCACCAGGACTTCGTGTGGGCTTCAGAGGAGGAGGTCAGGGGTAATCTTGCGGAGGGGCGGAGGCTCGAGTGGACGAGTGAGGAGCAAAAAGGGGATGTGCTGAGGGCTTTCGAGATGGCAAGGGACGGAGCACCGTTGTCCTGATGATGTCTAGAAAAGATTCTATCCAAGCTGCCGACTCCATCTACATGCCGTCCACAAAACCTAGATAGCAGGTCTGCATGATGCTGCAACACTACGAGAAGCTCGGCGTCGATCCCAAGGCGCGAGCTGCTGCTCGTCTACTTCCTCTTCGACCCCTTGCCGCCTCGGCCTCCCTTGCCGGATCCCTTGCCGCCGCCGCCACCGCCGCCCCCGCCTCCGGCCCCCATCATGACCTTCAGCTTGCCCACTGGCACCGAGTTGATCACCTCCTCAGGTTTGAATGCCTTGATGAGCTCCACCTCTCGCGGCCACATGCGCTCCGAGTCCTGCGCGCTCTCGTCTACGACACCCTTCTTCGTCGAGATGGTCTTCCAACGCTCCAGCACCTCCTTGACGGCCTTGCCCTTCTTCACGGCGCCAGGTTGGAACTTGACCTTGTACTTGAATCGTCCCAGCGCGTTCCACGGCGCGCAGACGGGGATGGCCTCGACAATCTCGTCGCCCACCAGCGGTGTGCCCACCAGTGCGTCCAGCGGCGTCGTCTTCTCTGCCTCGTCCGCGTCTAGCAGCTCCACGCCCTCCTCATGCATCATGCGCCGGATCTCTTCATGTTCTGCCGTCTCCTTTTGCTGCTTCTGGTGCTGCGCGCGGCGCCTCTCCTTCTGCGCAGCAAGGTATGCCTCCCGGTCTGCCTTCGCCTTGGCCTCGGTTTCCGCCTTTTGCCGGCCGGCCGCCGCGCCGATCAGGGCCTCGGCCGCCGCCCGGTCATCCTCATCCTGGTCCTTGTACTTGGCCGCGATCTTCTTAGCCTTGCCCTTCTTACCGCGTTTCGCTGGTGCCGACTTTGCGGTCTGGTTCGCGGTGGTGTTGGTGCGGGAGCTCGCTGCAATGGATGCTGTTTCATCTGCCACGGTCTGGTCCTCGGTGCTCGTCGGGTCAGACTCCGCTTCATCGTCTTCATCCTGCACCTCGGCATCGTGGGACTCCTTCGATTCGGCGGAAACTTCTAGGTCCTCCATCTGCTCAACTGGAGCTGTCTCCGCCTCTTGCTCGTCGTCTGAAGCTTCTGCGTCTGCATTGTTGGTGCCCTGAAGTGGGTTGTCGCGTACATCGGTTTCCCGGTTGTCATCGGCTTCTTCGTCCTGTTCGTCCTCTGAGCCGTCAGCGCCATCGTCATCGTCGACGCGCGCTCATCAGTGCCGAGCCCGCTGTCAGTAACGCTATCGTAGCCTCCCGTCGCAGTGCTCGGCGTCTCAGTGCCCCGCAGCCTGTGCTTCACGTGCTTGGCCTTGCTCTCCTCGCTGATCCTGAACATGATGCCCAGGCCTAGGATCAGGGGTGCAGGGGGCAGGAAGTTCTTCTGGCCTCGCACCATGAAGCTGCCTGACGGCAGGTACTCGCCCGTCGGCGCCGACTTGGACACCTGATCAGCCCTGACCCACCAAGCACCCATACCGGCCTTGGAGTCCCAGGCGCTGGAGCTGCAGACGGATAGCATGCCTGCCTGCGCTAGGGTCGAGGGGGGGATGGGTGCATCAGGTGTTTCCTGTTTGTTCTTGACAATCACCGTAGCGGCGCCGTGCATGTCCGCGTGGCAGTAGATGTCGCCCTTGCGCAGATATCGCTTGTACAGCGTCTCGTTCTGCTGGGCGTCCTTTCCACCGAGGACAAGGTAGCCATCAGATGAGATGAACCAGATGAACTTTTCAAACCACATCTGCTTGCGGATGGGCTGTAGTATCGCCTTCTCCTGCTTGAGGCCCTTCTTAAGGTCCTCCGTGATCTTCTTCTCGGCGTTTTTCAAGGCCATGGAGGAGTGCTGGACCGTCTTTTGCTCCTTGACGGCGGCTGTTCGCCTTTGATCGTAATACTCACGCGCGTTGGCCCAAGGCGAAAGACCAAGGTTGATCTCGATCTGCAGTCTCTTGTCGGCAGCCTTAGGCTTCGTCCCAGCTTCATCGTCCTCGCTGTCCGATGCATCGGAACCTGTTTCGTAGGCCTCGTCTTCGTCCTCGACATCCTCCGAGCCCAGCAACAGGGTCATGAGGTTCTCGCCGAGCTTGAGAGGCAGCTTGATGGTCTCGGCCACAGGGTTATGTCGCTTCTGCTCCCGCTCGATGAGCTTGCCAATGTTGACCCAATCCATCCCTTGCTGGACAAGACCGTTGACGGCGTCCATGGCCTCCTGCACTCGCTCGACATTGGCCTCGATGGCGGCGGCCTTCTGTTCGTTGAGCGACTGGGCCACCTGCAAGCCTTCTATGCGCTGGGCGTGATCTTGCCTTGTAGCATCCAGCTTCTTCTTGGCGGCTGCTTCGCGCTCACTGAGCTTGGACTCGAGTTTCTGGCCCTCCAAAGACGAAAAGAATTCGTCGACGGTCTTGTTGAACCCGTCAAAGGTGAGGACCTTGACCGAGGGGTCGTCGGCGAACTTGTGAGGCAGGAAAGGGTGGAAGTCATCGTAGAGAAGATCCTCTCGCTTGGTTTCGGCGTCTTTATCCGGCTTAGCTTCTTCGTCGGTCTTCTGGCGATACTTTGCAATGACATAGCCCGTTGTTTTCGCGGAACTCGTGGCATCCTCGACAACCTTTCTTCCTTCGATCAAGGCACGCAGTAGGTGGTCCAGAAGCTCGTCGTTCTCAAGAATTTCCGAAGGTGTCTTGGTGGCGTCAAAGCCGGTAGTCTGGAACGCGTGGTCGACTAGCATGGGAGGCAGCTCAGTAATCGTGGTCGCCAAGCCCTTCCTCAGCTGGTCGCCAGCCTTAACCTTCTTCTTGCCCGTCGTCGGCGCATTGGCAGCCTTTTCTGCTGCCACCTTCAGGGCGTCCTGAAGCCGCTCCTTCGTCAAGGGCGGGACGCCGCCAAAGTTTTGCCTGTTATCCAAGGAGTAACTGAGCCCGACTCTTTGCGGCTCTTGTCCCTCGCCCTCCGGTACGTTCCGCAGCAGGGTCAGAATGCGGAGTTCGGCGTCAGTCAGGATGACGTTGCCGCTGGCGAAGAACTCGAGGAACAAGCGGTACTGGCCATCGCTGAAGGTGAACTCGATGATTCTGTCGGTACCGACCTGCGATACGGCAGTCAATCGTCTCGTCTTGAGAAACTTGCGCAGGCGGGCGACAAAGGCGGAAGGGGCGGCAGCGGTGGTGCGCGCAAAGTCGGTCAGATGGCAGCGGAAGCCCGAGTCGATGAGGACTTGTTTCTTGTTGTCGGGCTTTGCGAATTTGAGCAGCAGGATCTTGGAGGAGAGGTCGTAGACGTTGGCAAGTCGGAGAGTCACGAGACTCTCATGGAGTTCGTGGGCGATCACCTGCAAGGAGGGAAACGGTTGGTCAGCACGGTCGCGCAGCGAGTATTTGGAATGAGGCGCGCGGGTCTTGGTACCTTGACATCGAGGGAAGAGAATCGCTGCTTCATGGTTGCGATCCAGTTGCCCTGCTGTACGAATGATATCAGGGTGCTTGCTGTGGGAGAGCAGGAAGCTCAGTCAGTGGGTGATGCAATGCACGAGGGGCACTTTGGATGTCGCGGGGCATGTGTGGCTTGTGGCCGAAAACCGAGTGGCTCGACTCCATGACGTAAGTAAGGTACATACCTAGGTACCTAGGTACCTAAGAGGCGCCCGGGGCGGAAGCTACGAACTGCTACTCCAGGCTACAACCCTGTGCTGTGATCTTCACGAGCAAAACACAAGAAGCCATCCTTGTATACCCGGCATATAGTTCGACAAGTTACCGGAAGACTGTCATCGAACCCCGAGAGACCCCCTCACTTTAGGCTACATCAGCCAACCAAGCCTCGCGTCGTATGGCAGACGCCATGGCTTCCCCTCCTGGCAACAGCCAAACAACAGACTTCCTGAGACCGAAATATCGGTTGGGGTCGGCCAGCAGCTATCGTGTAACACATCCCTTCGATTCCAGCGACCAACGAACGGGGTGGTCTTCAGGAAGGATGCGGTTGGCCGTGCGGGAGGCCTACCACGCTCTGGACCAAGCGGTTCGGCTACGGATGGAGGGTTGCCTTAAGATGGATGCTTGACCTGCACGCAGCCTTGGGGTTCTATCCTCATGGTCCTCAAGACACAAGAAGAAATATCATCTGGCACATAGGCGATCGCGTCGTTTTGGCAGCCTCCATCTCTGCAAAACATCAAGGTTACTACTGTCATATCCCACGAACAACATGCACCGTGCCCTGCCACTCAGGACTGGGCCTCAGGCTGCGCCTGTCCCACAACCGCAAGACCGGCGCTCTCGGATTCCATGTCGGTTTTATGTCTCCGGGCGTTGCCACAAGGGCCAGCAGTGCCCTTACTCCCATGTCGGGCCGCCTGAGCGTGCCGTGTCGCAGCAAGCCGTGGCCGAGATCGCACAACCACGAGTTGGCCCTCCAGATCAGCGGCCTCAAACCTCGTGCATCTTCTTCGCCAAGGGTATGTGCCGGAACGGGGACAGCTGTTCCTTCTCGCACGCCGTTGTAGTCGGGCCCGGTGTGAAGGAGCAGCCAGAGGATAAGGTATGCTGCGCTGCGACTTGAAACCTCCCTTAGCTCGAACGTCGCCAGTCCGCGACTGACTGACAGCGGTTTGTCATTAGAAAGAGAAGTTCCGCGACGCCTGGACGCGTGAGCTCGGCGGTGCCGTGGTAACCTTCGCAGAAGGAGCCTCCGTATCCAAGGTCTCGCTTCCCTTGGATTTCTCAGCTGTCCGGCTGAACAAGCTTCCTCGGGACAGCACGCCCGCCTCGGTGGTCGAGCTCCTAGCCAAGCTGGACGTCGTCATACCGCCAGCATCTGTCAAGGTGGTACCACCTGAACTAGACCACGATGACTGGAGCGCCAACATCAGAGTCGAGGACCCCCTCTTCGCTGAAGCTCTGTGTCGGAAGCTCAGCTCCGGCGCGCCATCCGGCACAGACGCGCCGCATATCGAAGCCGTGCCCATCGAGATTTTAATCCCCGTGGGCTCCAGCTTGCGCCGCATCGACCACCGCAAGGTACACTGTTCGTGGCACAAACCAACGCGGACCGTTTGGCTCAACTTTGGCTCTGAAGCCATCGCGCAGGAGGTGCACAGGCGCTTTACAGCGGGAACCTACAAGGTTCTTGCCTGTGTCGTCAAGGCCGGCGAGCCGAAGCTCGCCCCCGACATACGGCACCGGAACCCTGTCGCCTGGACCGTTGTGCTGACGGACGTCCCCGGCGCGGCTAAAGAGGACGACGTCCGGCACAGCATGCCGCCCTTCCAGAGACCCCGACATATAGAGCTGGGTCAGCCCACGTATACCGAAGACGCGGAGTGGACCGGCACCGTCGTCAGGTCGATGCTCACCAGTATCGGGCCGCTGGAATGGTGGGAGATATTCGAGTCCGAGAGCAAGCGCATCAAGGCTCAGGCTCGATTCATTGATGAAACTAACGCGAGAGAGGCGGTAGCTTCTCTCGACAAGAAGGCACTGCCGTTCGCTGCCGGGGCGAGCCTCACCGTGCACCAAGTCACATCAGCGAAATTCAAGATATCGACCAGGATCTACAACGTCCTGGTGCATCGTATCGAGGCACACAAATCGGAATGGAAGACCCAGCACATTCGTTTCACCGCCTTCTCGCCCTTACGGGGTCATCGGGTCCTGAAGGTGGAAGGAGAAGACAGCCAGGTCGTGGCTCAGGCCAAGAGCGTGCTGGAGGCCATCATTGGCGGCACGGTGGCCAGGAAGAACGACGTTGTTGTATGGACGCAGGAATTCAAGACGAACAGTGCTCATCGGAAGAATATTAGGCACCTAGAGCAGGCACTCGGCGTCGTCATTACGCGAGACGGGCACAAACCGCAGCTACGTGTGTACGGGCCGGAATTAAATTGTGAGAAGGCCATCGAGGCCCTCGCGAAGCTGGTGGAGGAAGACTCGTCGGAGACATGCCACATCACGCTGAGCCCAGAGCAGTTCCGCTGGGCCTGCCGCGGCGGCTTCGATGCCCTGTCCAGACAGCTCAGCGGGAGCAAGACGACGTTTGACATCGTCTCAACGCCCAAGCAGATCATCGTCATAGGTCCTCAGGCCGACCATCAGACGGCGCAGGCCATGGTGTCCGGGCAGGCTCTCGTAGCAGCGACCGCTCCCACCGCCAGCGCCCCAGCCGGCGATGAGGTCTGCTCGGTATGCTGGACCAAAGCCGAAGAGCCTGTCCGCACCCTCTGCGGCCACGCCTACTGCACGGTTTGCTTCGCTGACTTTTGCCGCGCCGGCGCCGCAAAATCCTCCATCGCCTGCGTCGGCGATGCGGATCGCTGCAAGACCCCGCTTGCCCTTGCCGACCTCGCAGCGCGTCTCTCCGCCGCTGGCCTCGACGACGTGCTCGAGGACATCCTCGAGGCATCCTTCACCGCCCACGTCAGACGCAACCCGTCCCTCTTCCGTCCATGTCCCACCCCCGACTGCGACCAGATCTACCGCGTCGCGGCTCCCGCCGGACCCGCCGCCGCCGCCGCCGCCGTCTACACCTGCGGCAGCTGCCTCGCCGTCACCTGCACAGCCTGCCACGCCGCGCACCCCAGCTTGTCCTGCGCCGAGCACCGGGATCTCGTGTCCGGCGGGCACGAGGCGAACCGCAAGCTCAAGCAGAAGCTGCACATCCAGGACTGCCCCAAGTGTGGCATGGCGATCGAGAAGCTCGAGGGCTGCAACCACATGACGTGCTCCGCGTGCCACTGTCACTTCTGCTGGAAGTGCCTGGCGACGTTCACCGCTGCTGGCCCGTGTTATACCCATCTGAACGTGAAGCACGGGGGTGTCTTTGACCCGATGCCAGGTCTAGATTGATCTGAGGGGGAGGGAGGGAGGGGGGTCATGTTTCGCCGGCGCAGATGCGATGAGTCCACGGCTTGGAAACAAGTGTAACTTGATGTGATGTAATGTGTGTCTATCGTTAACAAATAACCTGTGACCTGCGCTCAACCCCGCAAGGTGAACGGAACCTGACCAACCCGTACGCCGCCGCCTGCTTATAGTCCCAAACAAATGCGTCGCTGCCTCCCTCCGCTCGGTCCCCAGATTGACCCGTGACTAGAACCCCAGAGATGTTCGTACCAATACAGCCGTCGCCGCCGCCGCCTGATCACGGTGTTTCGCTCCCGTTGACGAACAGCAGCGGCCACTCGATGACCTCCCGCCACGCGGGGTCCAAGCACGCGTCGATGGAACGTATGGCGCTGCGTCCCCATCCCTGCATGTACCATGTCGTCGGCTCCACGGCCGAGACGACGACGCAGTAGTACGCGAGCAGCGCCAGGGCAGCGGGGTCTCGGCACCGCAGCAGGGCGATGTAGTCGCCCGACAGATCGATGGGCCAGGTCAGCGCGACGCGGTTCTCAGGCATGGCCGTCGTGGCCGTGGCGCGTTCGATCCAGCTGACGAGACCTTCAGTCTCGCGCGCGACGACTGTGGACGTGGAGCCGATGGTCGCGCGAAAGGTCGTCAGCCGCGCGGACACAGAATCGAGGAGCGGGGTCGACGTGGGCGGCGCGGTCTCCTGGGCGAACATGGTGCCCAGGGTGCCGCGGCGGATGACCAGCTCGGAGGCGTCGAGGATCTCGCTCATGCCGCGAATGAGGAGGAAAACGTCGAGAATGTTGTCAACGGTGGGAGGGGCGGGCGGCTGACCGGGACTCGAGTCCTGCTGCTGGTACGGAAACATGGCATAGGCGCTCAGGAGGAGCATGGAGGAGGCGCCGAACAGGGGATCGCAGTTGGCGGCGGTGATGCGGGTGAGAGCCGCGCGCATGCCGGCCACGGCATCGGTCTGGTGCTGGGAGGCCGTCAGGGCGTAGGCGGCGCGACGCTCGGGGCGGAGGTGGGCAAGGTGCAGGGCCGAGAAGGCGAGGACCTGGTGAAGCAGGAAGACGTGGGTGAGAGCAAGTTTGGGGATCTCAAGCTGCCAGATGTGCTGGAGGTCGGCGGAGCGAGGCAGAGTCAGGCAGGCACTGGTGGAATAGTGGTGCATGAGCTCGAGGTCGGTATACCAGGTACCGATGGGAACGACGGCGTGGGGATCACGATCGGGGGTCGAGACGGGCGTGGAGGACGAGGCCGGGCCCGGTGGTAGCAAGCCGGAGGCGGAGGTGTCCCGCGGCACAAGCACGGCGGCGGAGTCTCTGAAGCTCCCATTGCTGCCACTCCGGACGGCCCCGACAGACGGTTCCCCTGGTGGTGATGCATGCTGCTGTTCGTCGGGAGAGGCGGCGGCCGAGGGGTGTCCCCGGACGAGACTGCATTCAGTGCCGTGCCTCACGCAGGCGGTGCAAGGCTTATTCTCATCGCACTGGAGGGCGGCGGTCAGTCACTTCATCTGGCGGGCATCGAGCAGCGAGACGCATGCAGAAACGGTAGAGTAGAGCAGAGCAGAGCAGAGCATGCACGGCTTGGAGGTTGGAAGAGCGTACTTTGACACGTCGGCGCTTGCACCGGGCACAGCCACCGCGGGACTTTTTGTAACCCAGTCGCGGCGGCATCGCCTTGAGTCCAGGCAGGGCTGAGCTGTGCAGACAGGCCTGAGTCGCGAGAGCGAGACCGAAGGTCGTCTAGATCTAGATCTGGGAGGCGTTCCGGCGCGCGGGAGGCTCAGAGGCTCAGCAGTCGAAGTACCTCAAGGGGGTTCCGGAGGCGAGGGACGGAGGTAGGGTGGCAGGGCTGCGAAAAGCGAAAGCGAGTGTGGGGGAAAGAGTGGGAAGGGTGGGTGGTGCAGCGTGGCATGCGAAGTGCCGTAGAGAGAGAGGGGGTGGATTAGATCGCAGATCAGGGTGGGCTACGTGTCGTGTGTCAGAGACAGGGTCTGGCGTCAGGTCGTCGTGTGGGTGGTTGATCCTTCTGTTGGACGCCGCGTCGTCGTTTTTCTCGATAGAGGCTCGGCCGGATCGTCCGGACTGTGGACAAAGAATTCGATGGGCAGAAAGACGTGAGATGGGATCGAGACCCTGTCAAGGCGAAAGCGAGGGCGAGAGCCAGCGAAGAAGTATGTCTCTTCCCGCAAGACACAAAGCCAGCCAGTCCGCCTTGCGGAGGGGACACGAGTCAAGACGAGGCACGATAGCGCATCCGGTAGTACGTCAAGCCAGGGGCGCGGCTTCTGCCGACCGCTGGCGTCTTGTGTCGAGTGTCTGAGGTATGCAGTTTGGGGGTCTGAGGTCTACTGTCCGACGGCTTCCATTGATGTTCGTCCGGGTTTGTAAGGCAGAGTCGCCGGCGGACTCGAAAAGGTCCCGGTTCCACGGCGGGGAGTGGAGCTCGAGAGGTGGACTTTGCGGATCGACCAGGGTTGATGGAATGAGCGACAGACAGCCAGCGCGAGAGATGAGCGCTTGAGAAAGAGAATGAGAGAGAGGGGGGNGGGGGGGGGGGCAAGGGTGTCTGCCGCGTCTGGACCATCATGGCCTAGAAGGTATAGTCTAAAAAGCTTAGTTAGGACACGCAACCCAGCACTCACTCAGACGTTGCCAATCCCAATCCGTCTTGACTCGATGCGGACGAAAGCTTGCTGGGCTGAGGC
The DNA here is from genome assembly GCA_000732205.1 of Verticillium tricorpus MUCL 9792. Classification (NCBI taxonomy): domain Eukaryota; kingdom Fungi; phylum Ascomycota; class Sordariomycetes; order Glomerellales; family Plectosphaerellaceae; genus Verticillium; species Verticillium tricorpus. The sequence goes on from JPET01000002.1 coordinate 2,304,149, forward strand.
TCTGTGAGCCCCTCGAAACACTGCGCATCCTGGACCTCCCGAGATTTCGTAGGCTCCACTGCGAGGCTCGCGGCAAATCAAGGTCGGAAGCGAAACCGAGGGCTCAGCGTAAGGCATGACGATGCACTTGTTGGATATCGAGTTCCAGTCCATTGGTAGGCAGATTTTCTTGATGAACAAGCGGTAGATTGGGTTGCAATATGTGAGCTTGGTTGAACCGGGAGGTTCGCCTTCGCTTTCCTCGAACATGATAAAACCGTCGATGCCCAGACTCTGGTTGTTTGGTCTCTCGTGGTCAGCAACCGGACACTCTTCAGCAATATCACATCGACTCGCCGTCCAGCCCACTCGCCCCGGCATCACCAAAAGCCTCTTCCCAGATCAAGCCGGCCGCCCCCGACGCTCTCGCCATGGCCTCTTTCTTCAACAGCGGCTTCTTCGACAGCCGGTACAAGTTCCGCGTCCACATCGTCCAGCTCGTCCTGATCCATATCGTCCTGGGACTCGCGGGTGCGCGCATCTTCATGAAGGGGAATCCGAGAACAAGGTCCAACACGATAGCTATTGGCATGGTATGTGGCGAGGCGCTTCTCTTGACCCGCGGAGGAGATGGCCTGAGGCTGACCATTGCCAACACAGGGCGCCAAATCCTTGATCATCCTCTTCTACCAACTGGGCACCGAGCACGTCGCCCGCTTCCGCAAGTGGGCGAGCCTCAAGGCCTTTGCCATCCTCAACTGCCTCGAGGTCGTCTTCTGGGGCGCCGTGATATTCCTCGTCATGCAAGGAAACCTCCAGGTCTGTGTGGGGACTGGTTGCATCCTGAGCTGGATCGTCTTTGGCTTGGCCATCGTCATCGCGTATGTTGCACCCACCCGGTATGATGTCGCTCTGGAGACCACAGTGATAACTGACTTGGGCGTTTTCTCTGTACAGTGTCCTATGCGCGTACGTTGCCGTCATCTGCATCCTGGACTTCCGCTTCTTCCGCGCCAACGGCATCCGCCGCGACAACATCCCCCTGCGTGGTGGGAGCGAGAGTGGGCAACCATTCCACGGCAGCCAGCCATACCCCAGCAGCCAGCAGAGCCTGAAATGAGAGATGTCCCAGGGCAGGACGCGGTCTCTGGAGGGCGGTGACCGCGTAATTTGCGCGGGCGACTGAGAACGGTGCGAGTGTAAAAGGCCATGTCGAGTCGGGCTCGGTGGGCAAGGGTCGGAACACGTACATTGTACAGCGCGGCAGGTATTTGAGAATGTCTCTGCGCACTTTTTCTTTGTCGATAGACTTGATTCGAGCGTTTCTGATTTATACCTTGGGCGTTCGGGGTTCCGCCCGGAGGATGGCTCCAGAGGATAGCATGGCGTTGACAGTATACACCTACCTTACCTACCTACTTATCGCTTAGCATGGGAGGTCTTGCCGTTTCTCCCATTTTCCTTTAGAAAACTGGTCAATCAGCACTGTCAAGCGAGTGGCCACCGTGTCGCGGGCATAGTCGTACTCCTGGTATGACAAGGTACAGCTAAGCGGACTGGGAGTCTGAGAATCCCTGGAGGGGCGCCAGAGATAGAGTTCTGATTGGTATCCCATCAGCTGCGGGGAAGACACCACTTTTGTACAGGCCTGATGAGATATCGTGTGTGAATACCTAGGTATGCTGGTATTGGTGTTGAGGGGTGACTTGTTGCCGCCTTGGAAAGGGAACTGGGCCGTTCGAGTCACGTGATCTGACTTAGTTGGCAGGTGCCTTGGATAACTACCTACCTACCTTAGGTAAGGTAGTGAACGAGTAAACAGGGTGCCATCGGCAGGTGGCACCAGGTAGGCGGCAGGCGGGAGGCGGCAGGCGGCAGGAGCAGGCGGCATTGCAGGGTGCAGCTGCCATGATCACCAGAGCAACGATCTGGCCTCAAAGGCAATTCACGCTTCAACGCTTGCTTTCCTTCCAGGTCTCGCAACGCTCCTCGAGTCTTGGTCATTGCCGTCATACGAGCTGTAGCGGAACCCAGCACTGTCAATTGACCATCATAGCGTACTCAGGAACGTACGCAGGTCGATTCATGAGAGCCCAGCGACACGTCTGACGCTCATTTCTCCCCAGCTTAAGCTCCGGTCCCGAACTCACGAGCCCAAGCGCCCACCCCCTACGCCCTGTGCTTGTGCTCCCAACTCAGCTCCCCACACATCTGGCGCTCGACGACCACGAAGGATGCGACACGTCTCCCCAATCGGAACGAGCAAAAGCAAACAAATCAGCATATTCTTCGTCAGCACCTCCACCGGGGTCGAGTCAGCACAATTTGTGCTTCCCCGTCATGACACCCAAGCCAGTGCTCTCCAGACCACCAATGGAGGCTTCCCACGACCGGCAATGCAGCAGTCTAGCAGGCTAGAAGCATCCCCATCTGCAGCATCGTGCAGCGAGGAGGTTGGGGTCTCTACTAATCGGCGCTGTCCAGTTTGGCCAACAACCTGTCGCCGCCAATGCAGAGCGCCTGCACGTCGGCCTAGTCGTTTGGTTGCTGGGCACACGGCCGCGCGCTGATCCAGCCATGGTTTTATGCTTCACCGAGACGTGCATAACACGAAGCTTCGAGTTTGTGCAGCGCACCGTGGCGTGCATCCGAGCCCCTGAGTGGCCGTCGGCCGGCGAGAGAAGAGCGGCTCCAGGTGCTGCTCTCGTCCAATTGTTCAGCAAAGGGGGCTGGCTGGGCGGCTGGCGTGGATGGGGGTAGCTCAGGCTCCCGTTCGGCACCTAGGGGCCAACTGGGCGAAAGCCTGGCAGGCCAGGGACGTAGAAGTCGGGGTCCTCGGGAGATCGCACAGCAGGCGGGGAGGCCCAAAGTCGACAGACAAACAAGCCTACGGGACACAAGTCGTATCATCACAACCAACAACCGAGGCCCGATGGACGGGGGGATGTTCAGGTGGGCGTTCGCAGCGACAGGGTCGATGAACCGCTAAGCAACTTTCACGAGCAAAAGGGCCAAGCACTCCGACGCGTCCTGGGCGGCGCGCTGCTGCAGATGAACGGGGTCGTGCGAAGCGGAAGCGGAAGTGGACAGGCGAGATGGAGAGGGTGTGGGTTCAATAAGGGGGGGGACCTGCATCACACGGCGCTATCCCCATCGAGGCCGAGTAAACAAATCGACACGACCACAGCACTCCACCTTCAAGCTGAGCTTGACAGCGAGCCCGAGGCCAACCCCCTGATCTGCCTGCTCAGGCTCCTCTCCTTGTTGATCGTCCTCCGCTCGACGCACACCCTGCCGCGGCAACCTCCTGCCACGCAACAGTGCAGAGAGCCCCGTCCACAAAACCCAATCCGCATCGCCCGTCTCGCGGCTCCCATCCTCCTCCTCTCTCCCCTCCCCTCCCCCCCAACAATCTCAACCCAAACAGACCAGACCGCCTCGTCTCGCAACTTCCAATCGCCGTTTCCCCCCCTTCAAAGCAGAAGTGTAAAAGCCAGTACAAGAAGCGCGTGGTGCCATCAAGCCCGGCTTCTTCCCGCCTTTTCCCCTTCTACTTTGTTTTCTAGGAAACAAAGCAAGAGGAACTACTTCTTCTTTTGGCCCTGATCCTTTCGTGCCACAGAGCATCGGAAGGTCGCTGAAAGAGGAATTGTTCTTCGTTGCGCTCCAGAGCCGCCACCCTGGACTTTGAAGCCCGCGTCCCCGTCCCCTTCAGCATCTTCCCTTCCACCTACAAGGAAGGCGAGACCCAGACCACCACCGAGACTCACCAGGAGCTCGAGATCCAGCTCCCCCCGACCCAGCAGCAGCCGCAAGCCCCCGGACGGGAGGAGGGTCAGCAATACTCGTCCTTCTCTGCGACCGCCCAGCTCCCGCCGCGTCCTGAGCAGCAGCAGCAGCAACAGCAGCAGCAGCAGCCGCAGCGCTACACCGAAGAAGTCCGCATCGAGGAGCACTTCCACCGTCCGGGCGTTCAACACCAGGAAACTCACTACCACGAGGAGCAGCACCGGTCAGTACACGCAGAGCATCCTTTTGTCGTCACATCTTTCCACTCTCACATCTATCCAACCTTTCTTCTTCCTACCCCCCAACCCCCCTCCCCGCCGTCCACCGGCCAACTCCCGGCGACCGCGGTCACCGCGGGCACCGGCCGGGCGAGCAGCGAGACCCAGATCCAACCCCGAGCTGTCGTCATGGGCGCTTCAGCTCGTATTTCCACGTCCCCTTCATCTTCCGCCTCCAGCGGTGGGCGGGTGGCTTGGGCGGTCCGTGGGGTGGTCTGGCGAAATTGCTTGCTTCTTCCCGTTTGCAAGAGGTGGATCGCGGGCGAGGACTGGCCAGGCACACCCCGGACCCAAAACAAGCCTGACCCAACCACCCCCCCCTACCTCTACCCCCTACTAGCCCAGTTGTCCGAGTGACAAAACATCGGTGAAGAAGAATTTCCCATCCAGCCCAAGCTTGATCATCTTCAGCTACCTAAACTCACACTCACTCAACTACATCAACCACATCAAGACAACCAACTGACAACCACCACTCCAGTCCTCAACGCACCAACTTCGCTGAGAGCTTCGTCGAGGTCGACCGTACTTCCCAGCACTACGATACCCCTCTCGACTGCATCGAGCGCGAGTACCGTGAACGCTGCCAGCCCCGTCACCCCCGTGAGGAAGTGATCAACTTCGACCGCCCCGGCCGTATCATCAACTCCGAGTACACGGCCGAACCCGCCCGTACTCAACGTCCCAGCTTCCGCGAGACCGCCCGCGAGAAGATCAAGCACACCGTCGAAGGAGCTACTCGCCGCATCCGCGACACCAAGACCAAGATGGGTTACCACGATGACGACTGTAAGCACTGACCCCCCTCTGCTGACCCTGCTCGCTTATTTCTTTCCGTCCTGCCCTGTCTCGCAAATCCCCTCTCCCGTCCTTTCCTCCCCTCTGCCCAATAAGCACTCCAGCTGAGTTGCGTTTGTCATTTTCCTCTGTGACCAGGCCGATGCCGTCCTCTCGTCCTCCGTCAGGGCCTTTACAGGTGCGCTGACCGACTCGTCCAACTCCAAGGCCGTGATGAGCACGTCCACGCCGACAACGACATCCGCCAGCCCTCCTGCGCCCGCCCCCGCCCCGGCGGCGGCAACCAGGGCCCTTGCCTGCCCAACACGGTGTCGATTCCCTGCAACCACATCCGCATGGGCGACTTCCTGATGCTTCAGGGCCGCGCCTGCCAGGTCATCCGCATCTCCATCTCGGCTGCCACCGGCCAGTACCGCTACCTTGGTGTCGACCTCTTCACCAAGCAGCTGCACGAGGAGTCTTCGTACATCTCCAACCCCGAGCCCAGCGTCGTCGTCCAGACCATGCTCGGCCCTGTCTTCAAGCAGTACCGCGTTCTCGACATGCACGACGGCCGCATCGTCGCCATGACCGAGACCGGTGACGTCAAGTCTGACCTTCCCGTCATCGACCAGTCCAACCTCTGGTCGCGTCTCAACACCGCCTTCGAGTCTGGCCGTGGCTCCGTCCGCGTCCTTGTCCTCAACGACCGCGGCCGTGAGCTCGCCGTCGACATGAAGACCATCCACGGCTCGCGCCTGTAAGCGTTTTTCGCTTGCTGTATGTATCTGGAGGGAGCAGGGGGATGTAGCAGATTGGGACTTTTTCGAAGATTGGATAAACTTGGCATTCGGGACCACCACGTCTCCGATGTCGGGCAGTTGTGTACATGTCTGTAATTGACTGGTTGTCCGTATCTCCTCGAACCCCTTCGCTATTGCGTGAGATGTTGTGATTTCCTGCCTGCGGGTGTTTGGTAATGTTGCGTCCCCGAAATCGCGGCACCTTGATGGCCGCAGGAGCTGATCCCTGTCTCACCTGCTGCACCTAGCGTGGGAGGCTAAGCTGGGGCTGGAGGAGCTCAGGTGCTCCCCCCTCCCCCTCACGACTGATAAGAAGGTCCTCGGCCTCACCCAACCTCTCCCGTCTAGTTGCCCACGGCGGATGCAAACGAGTCCTCTTGGCTCGGTGCTGTATTCTATTCGATCCATCGATCCATCAAACCTATCTCCACAGGTCTCGATACTGCTGCTTTGACTCGAAAGTTCCATAATGGGCGCCCAACCCTCCAAGCTCGAGGCCGCTGATAACGCTCTCGCCGGTCGTCTCGAGGGCCTCCACGTCCGCAGCACTTCGGACGACTTTGTCCATGTCTCTCAGAGTAGCAGCTCCCAGAATGAAAAGCAGTCGCTCGCCAGATACGTCCATCGTGAGCCAGAGGGCATCTCTGTCAAGCTCATAGAGGACTGGCAAAGCACCTTCCTCGAGGACCCCAAGAACAGGTGCGCTTCCTTGCGTGTGCTACTGGCCATCTACATACGATCTCTTGCTCTGTGTTTCGCATCAACCTCCTACATCAATGTCAAGTTGCCATGAGCACCTGCTGACTCGCCCAGGCTGGCACTCTCTGCTCTCAGCAATGCCGATCCCCGCACCGTCCTGACCTCCACACCCGCCGCGCTCTCTGACCCTCAGATCTTCAACGTCCGCATCCCGCTCGAAGGCGCTCCCATCACGAACCAACGCTCCTCCGGCCGCTGCTGGCTCTTCGCGTCGACGAACGTCTTCCGCGTCGCCCTAGCCCGTCGCTACAACCTCGCCGGCTTTGAGCTCTCCCAGTCGTACCTCTTCTTCTGGGACAAGCTCGAGAAGGCCAACTGGTTCCTCGAGCAGGCTATCGCAACCGCCGCCGACCATGATCTCGACTCCCGCCTTGTCCAGCACCTCCTCGGTGACCTCATCTCGGACGGTGGCCAGTGGGACATGGTCTTCAACCTCGTCGACAAGTACGGCCTCGTGCCCCAGTCGCTATACCCGGACTCGTGGAACGCCCAGAACTCGGGCGTCCTAAACTCCGTCCTCAAGACCAAGCTGCGCGAGTACGCGCTCACGCTGCGATCCCTCGTCAACGAGCACAGCGCCACGGCCCAGAGCGTCAAGGACGCCAAGTCCAAGATGCTCCAGTCCGTCCTCGGCGTCCTAACCCTCACCCTCGGCGCCCCGCCTCATCCGCACGAGGCCTTCGTCTGGACCTACGAGGACAAGGACGGCAAGGCCCACGAGCTGACGTCGAACCCGCGCGCCTTCGCCCGAGACATCTCCTCCAGCCAGTGCCGCGTCTCCAGCACCACCATCGCCGGCATGGTCTCCCTCGTTCACGACCCGCGCCACGACCCCCTGACCCTCCTGACCGTCGACCGCCTCGGCAACATTGTCGGCGGCCGCCCAGTTACCTACGTCAACGTCGCCATGTCCGCGCTCAAGACGGCCTGCGTCCGCCAGCTCCGCGCCGGCCTGCCCATCTTCTTCGGCTCCGACGTCGGCAAGTTCAGCTCGTCGCGCTCGGGCGTCATGGACCTCGACCTCGTCGACTACGAGGTCGGCTTCAACGTCAGCCTGCTCGCCATGTCCAAGGCCGACCGCCTTCGCGCGCGCGAGTCGCAGATGACCCACGCCATGGTGCTGACGGGCGTGCACGTCGACGACAAGACGGGACGCAGCGTCAGGTGGCGCGTGCAGAACAGCTGGGGCGAGGCCGCCGGTGATAAGGGCTGGTTCGTCATGAGCGACGCCTGGATGGACGAGTTTGTGTACCAAGCCGTCATTGACCCGCGCTTCTTGGACGGCGAGACCAAGGACGTGCTCAGGCAGGAGCCGGTTGTGCTGCCGCTGTGGGACCCCATGGGCAGTCTGGCGTGAGGCGGACCCGCGAAAGTGAGGCGGCCGATCGGCGTGTATTTGGGGCGCTGTTGGGTAATGACCTACGACATGATGGGTATATGATTTGGTTGGTTTGGCCAAGGTAGTTTGTAGCATGCAGTTTCGAATTCAGTCATTATCACCTTGGTATTTTTGTTTCCGGCGGAAGCACGCATCGAGATTGAATATTCGTTACACCGCTAGATATTGTCGTCGTCATCACAGGCATCAGGTATTTGTGCTTTTGGCCTTTCGAGAGAAACGTCCTCTCGGTGCCCAGTTTTTATACCATCAACCCGAACGTCAGGCCAAGCCGGACACGAGCGATGATACTCCGGCAGGGCACCGTGGGTTTTGACGGGAAGCACCGAGGGTCCATCTATGCACAATATAGCAGAGAAACCGAGTGTGCAGCTCGGGGCTGATTAACTCTAAGACTGCGCAGCAAGCCCAGTTTCTACTCGACAGGCGTTGTAGAGCAAGCAAGGCAATCGGCATCCGTCTGATCTGCCTGGACGGGGAATGGCATAAACACGTCGTCCTGACCCACAGAACACCATGTCAACGGCAATGGGCCCTTGTGTCTAGCCCTGGACAGCAGCGAAAGGACTTAGGGACCCGGCACTTGCTCTCCGGCCGGCTAGTTGCCGCCGCCATGAGGGCCTGAGGCCCTCGAGTGGTGGATATACAGATCCCTCCGAAGGAGGCCATTGAACCGCTTCTTGACCGTTGACAGAACAACCGCTGCAGGGCTAACTAGTACGAAAGCCAGATGTATTCCAGAACTTTTGCTCCGGCACTATCGGACGGCAGGCGGGCAGACACCAAGAAAGTTCAGGGGCGATCCACGCGCACGAAGCACAAACCCACCGTGCTCGGTCACGTTGGCGGTCCGCGCACAACATAAGGATCTGTACGCCCGACAGCGTGCATGGTGATCTGGTCGCCAGAGTCCAATCGGTCTGGAGCCCTGGAACTGCTGACACTCCTCCTGCCAGCGACAGACCCATTGCATACAAACTGGGCCTGGTGGGCGCGCCATCTTCCCAGTTCAAGCGGCTGGCTGGGATGATCCCTCGGGCGGAGGTTCGGTGGCAAGGCAAGCATGGCCGTCCCTGCCCAACGGTCAGTTGGGAGACAACCAAGCGGCGAAATGACAGTTGCGGGGCAAAGAGCCTCCATCGCCGCGCGGTGAGGTGTCCTGCGATGGCCTCGTCGCTGGAGATGCATGACATGGTAAGGCGAAAGGTACGCGGCGTACAATCCTGGCTAAGTTGGTCACTCAGAAGCCTTAGGTGGGCTCTTGACGTGTGCGATTTTCCGGGTCAGATGCCTTGCGTCCAGTCTCCCGAGGTTTGTCGAGCTGGTGACGGATCATCGGCGGGATGGAGAGGTCTCGTTTGCCATACCCATCCCTGGGTTGCTGTTACACTCGAGGCTGGCCAGACGTCTGCCAGTAATAAGCGGTGAAGAGGCCTTCGGGCTTGAACTGCGGTGTTGCGGTGTTTGTTCGTCGAGGTATGGCATCTTGGGCCGAGAGATCTGCCCGTGGCTATGCTGTGACCCATGAGGGTTGACGGGGAATGGGCGGCAGATGTTCACGCAGGGGATAAACGCCCAACATCAGATTGGTCCTGCGGATGTCTCGATTGTGGACAAGCGGAAGGAACCACATGATTCTGCATCTTGCCGAGGCCAGCTCAAGACAATAGTATTTCGTTTCAAGAAGCCCCCGTGGCTTCCTGCGCAGTTGTTGCGGGACAGCGAGTCGCTCAGGCGGGCATTAGCCTTCGCAGCGGGGGGCTGGCTTCGTTGGGTTGCGAAAGGGCGGTCGTTGCAGCCCAAGGGTATTGCTTGTCGGGCGCTCCATGGCGGCTGCGTCGGGCTATGAGGACCCTGTCTCGAATGGCATGACCTGGACCGCGATGGGTTTAGCTGGGAGGAGAGAGGCTGTCAAGCGCCCAGTTCTGCCTTGGTCTTTGGCCGAATTGGCATGGAAAGGGATGCAATGATGTGGTGGGTTTGTAGAGGCGCTGGGGAGACGATACGTCCGGGTGGGCGGGCTGCTGTGGGTTGCCACGGCAGGCGGCCGAAGAAGTCAGGTAATGTGATTGTTTCTGAGATCAAGCATGGGCATGAACCCTTGCTCGTGTGGGTGGGCAGCGATAGTAAAAGACAGGCAGAAGAGGAGGGGAGAGAAAGAAAAAGGTCCCAAGCGCTTCCATTGTTGGGTGATGTGGTTTCCCACCATGGCCTTTCGAAGAGGAGCTACCTCCCACCACTCCTTCCTGTCCTCACCTCGATTCATCGCCACCACTTTGGCAGCTGAAGTCGCCAACTGCAACATTGTTGTTCAGGCACAGCCCAAGACATCGCATTGCATGCAGAAGCAAAATATAGACAATCGACACGAGTGGCAAATCCATTCAAACCCGACCGTACAATCCCACGAGACAAAGTAAGGTTATTTTGTCTCGTCTCTTCGGCAGGCAATTGCAAGCTCTCCGCCCATCTCTCTCCGACCTACTTCGCCACGCCACAAATACGGATCAACATCAAGGCATTCAAGGAGCTTCCGACGAGTAGAAGAGGCCACGAGGGCGCAGAAAGTGATCCCCAATCCGGTAGCAAGCCAAGAAAGGGACTTGTCGTGAAACAAGCATCCTCATCGACACGACCCAACCCGTGCAAGCGGGAAAAAGGACGGGACCATCGGTCCGGCTCTGCTCACTGGAATCTGAATCCTCATCATCAAGGACGGATCTTCCAGACACTCCCGTCATCTCAGCCCAAGGCAAACCAGCGGCCAAGGGGTGACCCAAGGGGCGTTCGGGGGGATCAGAGAGAAACACACGTTCGGGAACAGGTGGGAGGACGTCATTGTGGTGATCGACGGTGTCACTGTAACCCCCCTTGGCTCTCGCCGGGCAGGTACTGGCTGGTCACCACCTTCCTCATCTCCAAACTCATCCAGTGGCAGTTCCCTTCTTCAGGTGCTTTACCTCTTTCCACAGAAGGTCAAGGCGGCGAGAAGCCAAAGTACTGGGCAGGTACAACTCGAGACTAAGACTTCTTCCCCAGCATCCCTTCTTCCCTTGTGCCCCCTTCCTCCTACCTTCGCCACTCGTTTTTCGGCGAACCAAAAAGGGAGGACGAACCCACGGGCTCTTGTACTTGGCAACTGCCTCAGCGCATCACTCCTGCCATTAGATCAGTTCCAGGTTTCGTCGCGTCGCACAGCACAGCACCGCTCACTTCCATACGCACCTACCCAACCAAACCCTCTGGAGACTACTCCACGGCCGACACGACACGATACGATATCCTTTCCTCACGAGGGAACGGACGTACGGCTGGACGGGCGTCGTCCCCATTGTCCCACCAAAGCTTGGCGAGCCCGAAACCACCTTTCGCAACCCTTGGTGCATATCGACTCGAATCAATCTCTTACGCCCTCCCCCCTCCCAGCTCTGCAGACGTCGATCGCCCTCTCGCCGTCATCTGGCAAATAATTAGGCATAGCGTTGCATCATCGGCCTGCGACACTTCCAGCGTCTCCGTTCGCCACCCTTGGTTCTTCCTCTCTTGCCTCTCGTCTCGTGTAACAGAGCTCAGTCGCCTTGTCCCGTTGGCGTCACCTCGCTTTTGTTGGACACGAGTTGGTTGAACGAACAAAATCACATCAGCAAACGAACCAAGACGCCGCAAACCCACACACGGCACGCGTCTCCTCTCTTGGCCCGCAGGCACATTGCACATCATACCCACACGGCACACGCAGTCAGCCGAGAGCCGGACGGGGAACCTGTCATAGTCCGGCCTTCCCGCCGACCTGCATCCAAGATCACACGCCAGTCAGCCAGCCGGCCTCATGGGCAACGTTGTAGGCTGAAAAGAGCCACAGGTTCAGGTCTCGACCGCTACTGCGTGCTGCGTCCATTAGTAGGGCAAAACACATTCTCATTTGAGCACGTTGCAAGCACGTTGCACCTTTCGATTGCCCTCGGGATCCAACCGCCGTTGCTCTCCGGCCTTCCCATCGTTTGCAGTCGTTCGATCCACGGTGGCACTGGAAACAATACGACGCAAGAGCCGGTCTTTGTCCCTGTCATTCGACTATACGACCCCACTATCGATACCACCTCGCCAACATTCGAAATCCTCACCACAGACCTGGTTTCCCTGTTCTTCTTCTCGATCTACGGCTTGAATCCTTCCCTCTCGCTTCGACCCGTAGTCGACCTACTCCCTCTCCCGGATCTGCGTTGACATCACGTCGCTAAGTCAGCCAAGCGAGCTCTGGTTCTACGCCGTTTTTCGGATCGATCGCTGTCTGCCGGTGAGCGAAGAAGCTGACTCCACAGCTGTCCACAGGCAGCATTCGACCCCAACCCCGGCATTCCTGCGGTCCCCCCCTTCTTCCTACCAAGCGCGAACTTGCTGGGCCCGATCAGTTGGCCAAGGCCTGACTCGAACCCCGCCATTTGACCCCTCTCCACCCATTACGATTCCTCCGCCCACCGGGCGTGCCACTGGTTTCTTTACTGGCAAGGCCGCCACCACCACCCGAGTGTGAGCAAACACTTACCTGTAACGACACACCGAACCTCACGTGGGCTCGTCCCGCCTCAATCAGCGCCGCTCTTCTTTTGTTTCGGCACCCACCCAGCCTTGGAATCTTTCGATACTTTCTTCAGCATCGCGACACATCCCTAAACACATTCGAGAACACTGCGTTAGCAACAAGCCAGCGGTATCTTGGCCCCCAACGTCATCATGGACCCCCGCTACCCGACACATCCTCACTACGGCCACGCAAGGCCGCGCTCGCCGACCTTCAACCCCGCAAGGGCTTCTCTCCCTAGCAGCATAGGTTACAGCTCAATGTACGGAGGCGACATTCACGTCATGCCGACTTCGAACCGATACGGTTCCATGGCTTCGAACCGCCATCGCTCCACGGCCAGCCCGATCACCACCACAACGTATGCCGTCTCGAAAGACCCCCTGGCCCGAGGCACTAGCTTGCGTGAGACCAGTCGCAATCGCCGCTCCTCGACACTCGACTCGTCCAACCCCCGACCAGTCATTGTCACAACGACTCAAAGACCTCAAGGTCACCAACCATCGCATTCATCTGGCGGCAGGCACACCAGCCCGACCCGCGACGACTACCGATCCAGCGATTCTTCCTTTTACACCCAACCTGCCTCTTCCATACGTTCCCGAAGCCACGCCCGAGGCAACTCGTACGGCACTCACGACGAGTTCGCTCACCTGCGCACCGGCGACGGACTGCTCGCCGCAAGGCATGACCCTTACCGCAGTCGTACACCGGCCATATACTCCAATACCCCTCGCCACAGCAACACCACTGTCGATTACGGCGGCGAAGGTTACGAATACACCAATCCCAGCGACCTAGCTCGCTATGATCTGAGCCACGATCGTCCCACACGATCACAGCGGCGAGAAAGTTTTGATCGCGGCTACTACCGGCCTCACGTCAACGTACCCGTGGACGCCGGTCGCGCATACAACAATTCTACTCCGCGGTACGATAACCGTGGTGGACCTCCTCCCACAACCAGGGGCTTCGACAAGATCGGCCGCAGTGCCACTGTAGCCCCTTACGAGCCCCCTCAACTTCAAGACTCAATTCCCCCAGCAGTTCCCGCTGTGCCTCCCCGCCTTCAGGTGCCTGACAGCCCAAAGGAGCGTCGGACTGGCGGGTCACCTGAAATTAACGTGGCGTCCGGCACGGAGCCCCGGGGCTCGCGGCGACGACCCGTCTCGGTCTACCAAGAGGGTGCACCACGCTCCAGCCACCATGACGACTACTACCGCAGTCGAGAAGATGACCGTAACCAGAAACAGCTCCGAGACCACGAACGCGATTACGATCAAGGCTACGGTACTATTCACGGTGATCCCTTCCGTGATGATAGCATCGCCACTCGTGGTTTTGGTATTCGGACTGATCCTTCTGTTGCCCCTGCCCGCATTGATGCTGGCACAACTGGCCCCGACTACGACGACCGCCGTGACGTGCGAAAGGAGCCCCGGAATGTCGGCGAGGTCAGGAGGAACTCCGACGAGGAAACCAGGCGTCCAGTCAGTTATGACAAACCTAAAGACACCCGTGACCGACGCACCAGTACAGCCAACGACGATGAGCCGGATCGCAACAGACTGCGTGATAAGCTTGGCACTGGTCTTGGGATCGCCGCGACAGCACTCGGCATCCAGCACGCCGCTGGCAAGGACAAGGAGAAAGATGGCAAACAACTTGAGAAGAGTGATCAGGAGCCATCCCGTCGGCGAAGCCCCGATGACGACCGTGATCGTCGCCGGGACGAGGATCCATCTACGAAGCCGAGCGACCGGTACAGGCCACGCGAAGAGTCGCGAGACCCCCGTGACCGCGCACCAGTCATTGTTGAGACTCGTGCCTCGGCCCCTGAGCGCCCTGAGTCGAGGGACGAAGCCGAGACTCGTGAGCGCCATCGTCGGGAGGCAGGTGCTAGGCTAGGTGGCGAGAGTCCAAAGGGCCCGCCTGCCCGTGACAGCTCGTCTGAGGGAGACGGCAAGGTTAAATCGAGGAGAAGACGGCCTTCAACGGCTTTCGACCCCACAAACACCTCGGATCTCAAGGCTCTCAAAGAGCAGATGGCGGCCATGAATGCTGCTGATACTTCGAAACCCAAGCCAGACAGATCTGCCGATACCGACCTGTCAAGAGAGCCGAGGGAGCCGAGGGAGCCGAGAGAATCGAGAGAATGGCGGGATACACGAGGTGCCGCAGCGGAACCTCCTCGGGACTACAGAGAGCCACCTCGTTCTGCAGGCGCTGAGCTTCCACGGGAGTACAGAGAAAACCGCCCTGCCGTGGTGGAATCTCCAAGGGAGTATCGAGACACCCGTCCGATAACCTCTGAATCTCCCAGAGAGCATTGGGATTCCCGCCCCGCGGTAGTTGAGGCCCCGCGAGAGTACAGAGAAACACGCGAGATTTCGCCATCGGTTCCACCCAAGGAGCCTCTGCTACCACCATCTCAAGAGTCCACACTTGTGGGAGGAAAGGACGAGTCCCGCGGCCGGGAGTTGGCACCTCTGAAGGCTGATGATAGGCAAGTCCGCGTCGTCTCGCCGCCGAGAGACAAGTCGGACTCCAAGCCTCTCAAGGGCATCCTGAAGCAACCCAGCAAGTTCCCCGAGGAGAACAACCCGATCCGCGAGGGTGTGGCACCGCACAAAGATGATAAAAAGCTAAAGGATGCGCCTGCCGGCGCCCGGTGGACGAAGATTAGCCGCAAAGTTGTAAACCCCGAGGCTCTGACAATCGGCAAGGAGAGGTTTGAGGTTCGTGACGATTTCGTCATTGTCCTGAGAGTTTTGAGCAAGGAGGAGATTCAAGCCTATGCATTGGCCACACAGCAGCTGAGGGGTAAGTTTTTGACCGTGCCGCTTCTTGAGGGACAAGACTAACGATACCTCCAGAACGACGACGTGAAGGTGAACGGGGTAGTGATCGTGATCGTGACCGTGATCGTGACCGCGACCGTGACGCCGATGAGGATGAAAGAGCAAGGCCCTACCGTCAGCATCGCCGCGACGACGATTATGAAAAGTACGACGTTGATCGCGAAAAAGATCGTGGAGACCGGCACAGAAGACACGAAGATGACTCGAGACATCATCGTCGACACCGTGGAGACCGCGAGCGCGAACCGCTAGCGATTGAAGGATGAGCAGAAGCAGGCAACAGCGGATTGTCCACTAAAACATGCAAGGTGCCATTTTTCTTATTGTTGGGCTAGGACATACCACTTGATCTTCACAAAACTTGGGGGTCTCGTTTCAAGCCCAGATGACACCTTTTGAAGTCGAAAGCGGTAGCGAGATGCGGTACACATGAAAGCGAGACATTGTTAGTATGACAGCGGAGCGGCGTTTTTTTATGCATGTCTTTATCACGGTTAGCAACGGAAATAAAGCAACTATATTTCGTTTGGAAGCGAACGACTGCCAAACCATGATGACGTCCATCTCTCGGATTGACGCGTAAGATGCCGACCCAGAAGACGGTGAGCCATCTGCCTCGGAAGTCCGGGTCTTGGCGACAGTGGGTGATACCACATAGCGTCCACGCCCAACATGGCAACATGGGTCCATCTATGACTTTGACCGCCTCGTCATGTGTCTCGCACTCACATCTCGTTGCATCTACAGCGTGGCTAAGGCACAACGTGCATGCAAAGCATTACGTTGGGCTGAGGGGTGGATACACAGTACCACGATAGTTTCAGCTAGGTCTTGCTTTGGCGTCTTTCCCATATTTCTTCTTGATGATGCTCTGGGGACCTTTTTCAGATGCTGGTGGATTGCCCTCCGAGGCAGGTGGCGACAAGACTCTGTCACCTGATTTTACTTGACGTCCAGGATCTCGTGTGATTGCTTGCTATAGCCTGTGATTGGACTTGTGTACGAGGTCTAAGCCGTCTACTCCGCTTGTATCTTAGACCGCTTGCACGTCGGATGTCAAGTCGCAGCCGTCATGGATTGGGGTGCGAGCAATGAAAAAAGCATATTCGCTGCGGTCCGTCAGCCTAGGTACCCGAGGTGAAGGTTAGGCAGGTGATGTTTGTCCTCTCGATTTGGACTGGTTGTAGCCGAAGAACTCGATGCCCAGTGTCCAAAGGGGCTTTGGTTGGCCAGCTCCTCAAGTCTCTGTGTTCCTTGAGGTGTTGCATTGTGTAGTTGTCCCTACCTATAAAAGTTGTGATTCATGTACGTGATATCTCACACGCGTTTCACACTACCATAGCAATGCATTTCTAAGAAGGTTATCATCATGAGATTCTTGGAAGGAGTTCAGAGAACAAGCGAACGCTAGTCGGGAGGAACGCCTACGCCATCAGAGATACAAAGCGCGCAGTGGTGTCGTGCGGCGATTCGATCATCTGCTAAATTTGCCGGGCCGGTGTTCTGCATAACGGAGATCAAGAGTTTTACAACAGTCTATGCGAGATGGGATCGAGATGATCACCATGAATGATCAAGGCGGCAAACCCTATTTTTCGAAGTCTTGATGAGGCCGGGGAAACGCCTATGTAGGAGCTCTAAGATAGATCGTGCCCGAGGTGGATGACTGTTACTCTGTCAAATGTTATGGCCTCCTATATTAGAGAACAACCGCGGCTTATGTTATGGCCGCCCTCTATGTTACGTGAAGTTTGATAGCCGGACGAGATCGCGTTCGAACGTAGCCAGCCATGTCAATGAGGCTCAACCCACTTCCTGTACTACTGAGAACACACCCTACCACGTGTTGCCCAGCCGCAAACCACCTCGTTTCTCTACCATCGCCAACAGCGCACTTGAGGTCACCACTGGAGCCAGTGGCATGGAGGCAAGCCGATGCCTCCTACTTCAAGCGTCTGGTCTCTCTCAACGTTTGTGTCTGCCCGTCGACCAAGTCGAACGCATCCGCTGGCAGCAAGACCGCCGCCGACGCGAGGAAAAAAGAGGTCCGTAAAGTTCCTTGGGCCAACAACAGACATTCGGTACAATCAATCTTCGCCGCGTGTTCCGAACGGCACATATCGAGGCACTGCTGAGGGCACACTGGACACGTTAAAATCAGAACAAGAGCGGTTATTTCCCAAGTCCCCCCTCCTTTCAAAAAAACCCCCCCCCCCAAACCCTGGCTGCACGTTTATCTGATCAGAAAAGCACGAAACAACACACAGAAGGCACTATGTACTTTCACCACTTCTTAGACTCAAGTTGAGCAGCTAGTTACTGGCCCCCTGTCACCCAGACCTTCCTCGATACCACGTCGAGGCCAGTGTCAAAGTACAACACCAACCAGCCCAGTGGGAAAGAATTTGGGAAGATCATCTCGGCTGGCCAAGCCAGTACCTCAGCCTCCACTTGAAGTACATGGCACGCCCCGACAGCACGGCCTCCAAAATGGCCCCCTTGTGCAGCGAGCTTAGAAAGCACCAAATACTAAGTGCTCCCGTGGAGGGAGAGGAAGAGGGGGAGGAGGGGCGCGGGGAGGCGGCCTCCCACGGCACGACGGGTTGCGTCCCCAAGCACGATGTGATGCAACACCGCGAGGCCCTCTTCTGCAGCGCCACTCAAACCCAAACCCAAATGCGTCTCATTTCCTTGCTCCGCGCCACTCGCCGACAAGATGTACCGCCGCTCGGTCCCGCCGACCGCTTCTGCCGACCAGGGGTTTGTCCAACTTCGATATGCCAACTTTAATCGGACAAACAACCCACTAGGGCGACGCGAAACTCTAGATCATGTGCTCGCCGGTTGCTTTGAAGCATGTGAGGCGGTGGCCGAACGGACGACAGACAACACGGCATGCTATAAGCGACTCATGTGAAACGACCTGGGGGTGGAGGCCGTTGCAACCAACTCAGACATGCGCGCGAGATAGATGATGAAGTTCGGAATGCTGACGAGTATTCAGTTGCTGGGGGAAGGGGCGCAGCCCACTTCACAGGCAAGCGAGTTTGAGTGTTTCATCCAGCCTCTGCCGAAGGATGAAGATTGGAGACAACAGCATCGTGGCTAAGCGAATCAGTACCGAGCCAACGATCATTGCGACCAGTCGGGTAAAGCTCGACATTCGCTGACGTGCCGGTCAACAAGACACAAGCCATGCTCTGACAAGCCATGCTCTGACAAACGATGTCCTTGACATCTCATTCCTGCCTTCGCCCCCCGAGGCTCCGTATCGATCCACGCGCGGTGATGAGTTGCCCGAAGCGAGATGGGGTCAGCTGATACAGCCGGACTACAGTGACCTAACAGACACCACCGAGTGGCCGGTGCGCTTGCAATCAAGCTCCCAGCATGCACGCCTCACGCCAGATGGCGAATCCCCGCAGCTTTCAATGGACAGGGCGCGGTCTCGAACCCGGAAGCCTCCCTTAGAAGGGGTATTAAGGCCTCCAAGCGTGCGTGTGTGCGCGCGCGCGTCTGCCGGTCGTCTCGATTCGCCTCAGAAGTGAAGTTTACCTGTTGTATCAAAGATAGTGCGAGCCTGAGACCGGTGAAAGAGTTAAGTCGGGTGGCTGGGCGAGATGAAAGACCGCAAGACGCGCTGTCTCACGGAGCTGTCTCCGCTTTCGAGGCTGGCAGGTCGAGACATGCCTGACAGCTTCTTCGCCGCGCCATCCATGACCCGTTGCCTCCGCTGTCCAGACCTTCTGACGCCGTCGGAAAAGCAACTTGTTGCGTGATCTGCGGTCTGGGATGAGCTGTCAGCTCTCCACCCAGCAAGCCTGGTGGCGTCTTCCCCGGCTTCCCGTTGGGAAGCAAGGCAGGGTGCTCACGGTACAGTGCATCGAAGCAAGGAAATTTTGGGAAGGCTGGACCTTGGCCACTTGCCATCTGATAGACGACGTGGGTGAGTGCCAGGATGACCGCGGTCGGGGCGGGGAACCATCCGTGTGGTCTCGGGCGGCGCAGACGGAGGCGTATGGGCACCCTCGGCGATATGTCCGCATCCAGCAAGCAGATCTGTCGTCCTGGTCCTCAGATCTGGTCCAGCGGTGCGTTGGTGCGCAACTGTTGGACACGAAGGTAGCAGGTTGACAACACTACTCGTTGGTGCCCGCTTCATCGCGTAAGATCGAGACCTCCGGGTTGCCGACACCGCCCACCCTGACTGACAGCTGACCGTCTCTGCTTCGACAGTGGACAGAGGACCCCAAGCCTGTCTCCAAGTTCTCGGTATGTCGGCCATGTCGCCCGTTGTATTCTCAAGTTAACAAAGATTCTTTGCACAGTGGATTCCATGCCCTCCATGCCGTACCGACCCTAGGGGCTTGCCATCGGGCCCACCTGGAAACTCATGGCTATCTGGGTGTCCAGCCAGGGTCACAGAGTCGCCGGGTAGGCTTGGGCCGGGCGTCGCACTGACATTTGGAAGAAGAGCTACTAACCTATCGGTATGCTCGCTCGTTGAAGAGATATTGGGCGGGGCTAGCCAGCAGCCCGTATTGGACCATAGAGTTGTATTCACCGTGACCAAAGCCCTTCACTGCCGTCTGTAGCTCATGATTACCGCAAAGGTTGATGGCGTCAGTCGGCGCGTCGTGCCTGCCTGGAACGCTGCTGGCCGGAATTGAGTGCAAAGCTGCAGCCCTCCGTGATCTCAATTGTGGGCCACGGCGCGATACGATTGCAATTTCGACGCAGCGGAAGGGCTAGTACGAGGTCCACAACAGGATTGCCGATGAAAGGGTCCATCAAGACTGGCAAGTTGCGAGTCTTACACTGTAGGCCAGTGCTTGATGACCTTCTCAGAGCCGGATAGTACCCAGCCTGCGAAGATGGAGTGTAAAAGCTTTCTGCCAGTTCCAGGGTGAACGAGGCTGGTTCTCTGCGCTTGAAAGAGACCTCTGAGCCCCAGAAACCAAGTCGCGAGGTGCTCTGCATCCACGCGGTGCTGTCGTCGCCTTGTCACCTTGTCACCGTCCAGCCGGATGACCCATGCCGATTTTGCGCCCATCCGTGTGGGTCAATGATCCCTCCACTTTCCCCCTGACCTGTTTGTGGCGAAAAGGGTATCGCGCAATGCAACCTTGGGCGTCAGGGTCAGCTTTCTTGGGAGAAGGACGGGGTGTCGATAGAAACAAAACTAGCGTGCGCGTGCGCTGCTTGACCGACATTCGAGAAGCGCGCGACTCGTCGAGAGCGTAGTGGGGGCCAGAAGCCTATTCGGAAATGCGCCATTGTAACATCTTTTCTTTTTCGGGCGCCGAGAAGGAGTCGATGGGACTCACGATTGACAGCTCGGCTCCCTGACTGAACGATCGAGGCGATAGCGGCCCCCGCGAAAATCGGTGCGACATTTCCCAAAGAGCACTACATCTCGTCGTCGAAGCTGGCGCCTGCTGGTCGTCGAGTTTGTAATCCGAAACAGAGGGACCGCAATCGATTGTCCCGTTCGAATGTTTGTTGCGCTCCTTCAGGCAAGCTTGCACACGCACCAATGCGTTTCGAGCTTGGGCGAGTCGTTGGCGTGGCATCGTCGCAGCTCGATCCGGAAAAGATGGATCTTGTACACTCCGACCGGGGCACGCGTTGCAGGGACTCACTCCATCGACATCCATCTGCAAGGAACAAGCAGTCGTTTGCACCTCGACGTTGGCGAGGACCCTGGCCTACGTGGGAGCCTGGCAGCTGGCACTGACAACCTGGTCATGCCTTGCTAGCGAGTGTCGTGACTCGGCCATTGGAGGACGGCCTGGACGGCCAAGGGGGCAGGTCGTCGTCGGTCTGGGGTTGATGCAGCCACGCTCGCCGCGCCACTCCAGTGCCGATGCTAGTTCGAACCAGAGACCAACCGCGCGAGGCTCGGAAGTTGCTGATAACCTCAACGACGGTTCCTCGAAGCCATATGGCACTGGTGAGGATGGAAGGCAAGGAGGAGAATAACTAGAAGACCAGTACAGGCGGCCCAGGGTCTACCTGGAGCGGCAGCTAGATAGGCGGCGAAAGGGGAGGCAAGATGCTGTGGGCCGCGGTTTCCTTCGAAACTCGTCCGACTGGAACAAACGTTGCCGGTCGAGACTTCCTCGACTACCAGGCAGGCTACGAGTCAAGCAAAGCGAGGTCAACAAGAAGGCAGCGCTAGAACTTCGGCACCTGATGTGCCTACATACCTGCTCGCTAGGCCGGTCGTTGGGTAGACAAAGCAGCTCACCTCAGTCGGGCAGGACGAGGAGTAGCGCAAACAGCACGGCGCACCCGAAATGATGCGGCAAACCTTTTTCTTCCCGAGCTTGCTTTGTCTCAGGTGTGGATACGGGAACCCAAGATACCCGCCGTCATGATTAGTCGCGGGGCCGGCGGCTGGAAAACACCGTCCGCCGGTTCGGTTGGGCTTCGATTGTCCACACTCGTCGGATAAAAATAGCAGGACCGCTGGGCTTCACTGCATAGGCCATGGGCAGCAAGGGCAGCCGAAGCATGAACGCCACGACGAATGGTCGATGGACTAGGCAAAGCCGGCCTCAATAATAGGGGACGCCTCCAGACTCGGCGTCCGTCTCGCGGAAAAAAAAAAAAAAAAAAGGTCGGCAGGAGCTGCACCCGGCTGTCTGTTTGATGGAAGACCAGCAAACGTTGAGCCCAATCATCCACCACATCAGCATGAGCGCATGAAGATCGTTCGTGATCAAGCTTTCCCAGATGATCCCCCCCCCAATTGATTGACGCGCTCGCGACGCGCCACTTGACCAGCCGCGCCAAACGTAGGCTTAATCTCTCATTTCATTTCGACGCTCTTGCTTCTGCACAGCAGAAATGAAAAGGCAGCTGGCAATTACAGGCAGGGCAGCGGCGCACAAGTTGTCACTCCCGCCCGACCCCTTTACGGGTAGCATAATCATGAAAGAAACCGCCCCCTCTCGACGCGACACCAACGCTGAAGACGTCTCGAAATCCACGAGCTCCCAAAACCACATGGCGGTCCCACGGCCCTAGCCGCTGGCAGATCGGAGTCGTGAGCTCCCCTGACTTACCTTCCTCCCACGTACCTAGCACGAAGCTTGGAGCTTGGAGCTGGCCCTCCGCAACCCCTGCCTCCCGCCCCTGGACCACCACGGCTGGCACGCCGTCAGAAGCTCCCCTTGTTCCCTGGCGAAGCGTGCCCAAGAAGCCCCAACACCTCCCCCCTGGACCTGTCTAGTCGCCAGCGCCGGCACGCCAGTCACCAGCCCAGTGGGATGGATCAAAGGCTCCAGGGCCACCTAGACACGACCTGCCTCTCAGTTCTCGCAAGGATGCGTGGTGGCAAAAGCTGCCCGGGCGGCACACCCTCCTGCTGGCCTGGCCCCAAACTCCACATCCGCCTCCCCCATCCCAACGGTCGAACACCCCTGCCTCCCGCATGGCCGCGCCTTGCATCGCATCGACGCCCTTGTTGCCTTGCCTTGCCGTGCCTTACATTGCCTGGCCCTGTTCGCGTCCACAGAAGACCGTGACCGTTGCAACTCTATTTGCGCCGCCGATATAGGTCCAAGTTGTAGTACACCCGCCCTGTCAGGCGGCATGGGAGCGCAGGCCCATGTGATGGAACCGAACCGCTTGATCGGTTCCGGCGTCGCATGTGCCTGGCAGATAGGTACCAGCCGGAGGCCTGGCGCCGGGGACGTTTACCAGCGTCGGGATTTCCATTGCATGGCGCCGTATGCGCACGTGTCTCAGCACGCAGTGCGGTGTCGTGTTGGCCGTGTCGAGATCCCTGGTGGGCTCTCGCGGCGGTCCCTGCTACTGGGCTAAGATCGAAGCCGGCGATACACCAGAGTCTGTCAATTCAGTCGACGCGGAAAAGGTGCAGTGATGCTGTCAAATGGGGGGGGGGGAGTGTGTTGGTGGGAAGCATTCCCCGGAGAAGCACGCTCCGCCCTCCATGTTCGAAAGAAAGCTCAGACACGTCCCCCCCCCTCCCTCCTTACCTGCGCAAGCGTCCATCCCCCAAGGAACCTCCCAAGTATACCAATGTACTTGACCTATCTAGGTGACGCATGGTAGGCAGGCTATCAGGTATGCTGCCCGGTGCTGATAAGCCGAATGCCCGAATCACCCATCTTCGTCCTGGCCCGGTGCTGTGGGTGCTACGTGAGGATTGCTATGGATCGTCAGCAGCATTCGCCACCTCAGCTCCGCTCGAGGGCAGTTGCGAGGTTGGGGCCGAAAGAGACGGTCTATTGATGTCACCATGTCGAATGCCCGCGGCGGGAATTGAAGGCATTCTAAACAGCTGTTTGGCAACTGCTGTTCAGTTCTCAGGCCCTTCCTCCCCCCTTCCCAATCGTCCCCTCGACCTCCCCTGGACTTGCTTCCCAACCCCTGCCCGGCGTCGAGCAACGGCGACCAGGGAAGCACGTGTCCACGTGCCGCAGTGTGCGCATCGCGACTTCCCAGCCTTCCCATCCCACGCTGCCTTGTCCCCCCCCCCCCCCCCCCCCCCCGTCATCTCGTGTACGCTGCGTACCTACCTACCGACCAACCTTGGGTACCTTAGGCAGGACCATTTCTTCTTCCAGCCCGAGCCTCCGCGTCCACGCCCATGCCCGCACCCACGTCTGCCGGCCCTTGATTCCCTGCCTGCTTTTACCTGATCTGTGCCTCAAGAGTTGAAGCCCCCCCCCCTACGTATCATTTTCGCGTCGTGGACGAGCGACCCTACCCTACCCTGCCAGGAACGCGAAGAACCTCTGACAACGTTTCGACTGGCCAGCAGCATCACGCTCAGGTCCTCAACTCGTCACGATCCCCTCAACTCCATCCAGGATATTCTCCCCCCTCTGCCTTTGCTCTGAAGCAACCATCGAACCCCTCTTCTAGTTCTCGAGTGAGTCGCCCCCCCTCCTCCCCATCCATGCCCTCCCTCGTTTCGCGTTCCAACCCCCTCGAAGCTTCGCCTGAGTCAACGCGCGCCACACGCGCCATCGGCTTCCCGTAGGAAAGCATAGGGGGGGGGGGGGGGGGGGGGGGGGGGGGCATGACGGGCTGCTCACCACGGCGGCATTGGAGCGCCGTCCTTTCATGCCCCCTTTTCTTGTCCACGACCCATCTGCCCACGCGCAGCAACTGCTGTGGTCCGAGACGACTCTGACGTTCTGTGCGACAGCTCGAGATCAAGCCGTCCTTGCTCACGACTCTCCCCCTTCCCTCTTCGTAGGCATACCCACCCGAGCTCCACGATAGCAACCTGTCCGATCCCGTTCCTCCTGCACTCGCGCGGTCTCCAACCGAATTTTACGAGACCCGACAAGACCGTACGGCACGCATCAAGCCCGCAAACGAGCCGACTCGATCTTCCGGTCGCCATCAGACCGACATTGCGCGTCTTCGCAGCAACCCGGCGAGTCGTACAACGAGAACCCGCCCCTGCGGACGCGCGTGGCCTTTATCATATTACAATCTCCGCCGAGTACACCCGTCACAGCGCTCAGCAGGCAGCCTTCTGTCAATCCGAGGAGCCTCCCATCGCACAGCGCGTATCGGGTCCAATCAGCGGCATCGTTCCTTCTGAGGCCTGGCAGTCTTGCAACCGTCTGCGTTCTGGTTCCCAGCCGTGGTCAACCAGCTCGTGAGAGCCGAGAGAAGCGATACTCTGGCCATTGATAAAGAGACTTCCTTGGTCGCGTCGACCTCACGATCCGACACTCGTCACCTCAATCGTCATTGGAGTCGACAGATACCAGGATTTTGCGTGCGTCCAACGCGCGAACCCCGGCTCAACCCACCACCCTGTTCCGTTCTGGCGTTTGTTCGCCGGCCAGGTACGCACTAAGGTAGGTAAGGCACTCCCAGCACGCCCGCTGAAACCGACAAGGATGTTCCCGCCCAACGACCGGGGCCCGTGCTAACTTCTGGCCAGAGCGCCTCCTTTGACAGGCAACGGTCCCAACTCAAGCTTGGGTAGCTTCGCCCGCCCGCCCGTCTGATCTCAGCCCAGAGCCCACTGCTGGTCCGTACTAGCCACCAGAGCCTCTCTCATCAGCAAGCAGAGAGCACACAGCACCGCTGCCGCTGTGCGACCTACCTAAGGTACAATCATTAGCGCACAAGGACTCATACTGCGCCGTGCTGCTGGACGAGGTACGTCACGTCACGCCTTTCATCAACCTGTTTCCTTCCTCCAGCTGGGGCGACGCCAGAGACGCGCGAGTTTTTTCTGGAGCGGCGCGTCCTCGACAGTGGCGCCCCCCTCCCCCCGGAGCGACTCCTTCTTCCTTCGCCTTCCCCGTACTCGTCTACATCGACCCCCACTGGTATGACTACGAGCCTTTCATTTTACCCGGGATTCCTGCCCACATTTCCCCTAGTGTTAGGACTTGGGGGCAGGATGAGAGGGAAAGCCCGTGGCAACACACAAGCGCACACAAACGCGCACACCACACCCCATCTGTCCCATCGGCGCCCCCCAGCTGCAGCCCCATCACATCCCAGCTCCTCCTTAATCAAATGTGCCGAGTGGTCTCTGGACGGACGCCTGACACTCGGGATTCTGGGTTATCATTGTCCCATTCTCGTTTCCGTGGCCCTCCCGCTCATCCCATCACTCCCCTTTCCCTACTCCTGTAAATACCCGTCGACTTCTTTCACTGGAACAAGCCCCCCCTTCCCTTCCCCTCCCTCGTCCCGTCTTCCCATCCTCGTCATCACGCTTTCCCTGCTGCCTAGCGGTCGGACCGGCTTCAACCGCTCTACAGTCAGTCCCTTTTGTCTCTGAGCCACTCGGCACTGCACCACACATTGTGCGTACAAGTACCACCTCAGCATACCCTTGCACAAACCCCTACACCCCAAGCCTGCATTCCATGCCCAGTCACGTTCCCCCCATCCCCAAGCTCCAGGGCGTTCGTCTCCTTTGGCACACTCTGCAGGGACTAATCCGGTGACAGCACCACATCAACCCCCCCGCCCCCCTCCCCTCGACACTGCACAACCAGGCTGCAGTGTGCAGACAATCCCAGGCCAACCGCACGGTCCCAGGTAATCAATTGCCTGCTTGCCTGTCCCTCCCTTCCCAGGATCGTACCGGACACAGGCACTGGTACAGACTTCCGAGCCGGCCGCCTGGATAACTTTGCGCTACCACGACCATCCCGACCTGGCGACCCAGGAGCGTGGCTCGAAAGACACCGCCTTTCACCAAACGCGGCCTACCCGACGGACAGGAGTCGCTACTCCCGCCTCTGAAGGGTTGATCAACCGAGTGCAGCCTGCGCCAAGGCTCCAAACTCAGCGACGGATCCATCCGATCCAAAGCCAAACTAGAGGTACGTACAGCACCGTTTTCTGCCCCCTCCCACACGCATGAACGAACATCGTGGTCGTATTTCCATTGGCACCGAGATTGAGCCTTGGGGCGCATTGTCCCTTTCCCCCTTTGTTCGCATCATCACTCTATCGCTCGCAGTCTGCATCATCCCGCCCGTTTCGACTCCGGACACGCCTCACGTAGTCGTCGCATGAATCGGGCCCAACTGGAGAACTTGAGGCAAGATGAAGAGTGGCCGATTTGCGCGCCAGATCTCCGCTTTTCACCCCCGACACAGCCTTGAGTCGAGTCGGTCGCGGGCGCATGACTTGCCTGCAATTTATTTACTTCTGTGTGGACATGAGCCTTTCGCTGACTTCGGCTTAGAGCAATATCTCTCGGTCTGAGAGCGAGAAGCTTCGTCAAACTCATCAGCACTTCCAGTACGGACGCCGAGCAGTGAGTTTACCCGCATTGCACGCCTTCCTGCTACCGCTATCGGGTTGCGGTGATCGCACGCCCTGTCGTGGCCAGTTGTTCAGACAAGGTCAAGGAGCACCCCGTACGAACAAGACTCGGGGCGGGGTCAAGGTTGGGTTCGGTCGACACTGCTTCTGGACGATCTTTGAACATCAGGCCACGACCGGGACAGCCTGCCTCGAACATCCCCGTTCTGGTGTTACCCCGTTCGGGTGTTGGGCCGCCCTAGAGATCTATCAGGGGTCAAGGCTCGACAGCAACAGACGACGGACGCTAACGAGACAAGCAGCAAAGCTTTCACGACTCGCCGACCAGAACGAGAACTCATGACCATCGCAGCAATGGCTCATCAGAACCGACAGGCCCCGGGCCACTTCAAGCAAGAGGCCGCTGACCAGGTACGTTTACGTGTCCGCTTTCACACCCTTCCATCCACGTCCTTGCGCGTCTTTGCATAGTTTTTGTTTGCTATGGCTTGATGCGACGTGAAGCTGGCAAGCTTGTGCGCCTTCTTCAATTTCCTTACGTCCACACTCCCCCCTCCCCTCCTTCACCCGCATGAGAAATCATGGAAGATGAACTGCCGCGCCACTCGGCAAGCCCGTCGGGGGGACGAGATGCGACACGCTCGTCGTACCCGTCGTCTTGACGCGTCAGTGGAGCGTGTCAAACTTTGGTTTCGACACATCCATGCGCGACAGTCCGAGCACACGAGCGAGCCGTGGGGTTGGATTTCCTTCGGTTCCAGAAGATCACGAAGGCTGCCCTGTCGCAAGGTCGACCAGGTCAGGACTCGAGGGTGGGAGATTGACAGGGTGGTCCTGTTTCACAAAAGGGTGGGACCGCGGCAAGCCAGGATTCATCCAAGCCACCACTCCCTCCCCCCCTCCCCATCGCGCACATGGGTGGTGCGGCCCAGCATCGACGCCACTGCCCTTCTTTCCACTTTGCCCTTCCACACAATCAGGCCTCCCCTCACATTCCTCATCGGCCGTCTTTCCCAGTCCATCCAAGTTTGTCTCTCGAGGACCAGGCAGCTCGACTTGGTGCGGCCACAGGTCAACAGAGCTGGATGCTTGGTACGCGGTGATGCGATTACAAAGCCTTTGCTTTCTAGTGTGGCGTCTTCCACGCGTTGCATTGGGCTGAAGGGGCTGTGATCTCTCACCTTGGTGCCAAGCTAAGGCTAAAGCGACCGAAAAGCCGGTCTAGTCGGCGGTAGGGCGATTCGATTGATATATCTTGGCGGCATCCTTTGATGCTGGCAAGTGGACAGCAAATCTCGCATCCCCCGCCGGTGCATCCGCCTCTTTGGTGGGACCTCCGCCTCGATTCTTCCAATCGACGTGGACGAGTCGAGGTCACCCCTGCCAGTGCATATCCCGCTGCCATTGGCTCTCCCCCCCACCCTGTCTTCCCAACGTCCTTTGCCCTGGCGCTGCTGGCTGGCGATGTTGATTCAGATTTGGACAACAGCCATGGTGTCTCGGTACGAGCAGTCTCGTCCTGCGGGTCACCAGTGTGGAATGGCGGGGCTCTCACCATGGCGTGCGTCTTTGCTGCGCGTGGCCGAGGTGGACGTTCGTATCCTGTTCCGAAGCCACTGCGAGTGCCGTGGAGCCCAAGGCGACGCGACCAGAGCACTGGACGAGCAAATCCCAAGTGGCTGGTTGCGCTGCATGGCACGGGGGTTACAGGGCACAGGACACCGGACACGGGATACGGGTACCACCTGGAGAGTGGGCAGGGAGGGACGACAAGCATGACAAGCCAAGGCCAAGCCAGGTCAGTGAGCCGGCACGGCATGGTATGGCATAGCATGGCATCCTTCAGAAGTGTCCCCCCACTCTCACTCGAGCGAGCGAGCGCATCACGACCTCACACCGCCTGGGGCCGTCGGCTGCGCTAGGCGACCTTCCAGGGGAATTGGAGGGGAGACGAGCTTTGGGGAGGGTCGCAATGGCGGTCGGTGGCTTGACGAAAGCTACGTACCGAAATTCCTCTCGGTTCCCTCACGCCTCGTCTCGCGCCGCCGCTTGGCCGCTCACCCCCTGACCTGATCCCGTGGGCCGGCGACGAAAAGACAGGCCGGTATCACCCTGGTCCGTTGGCTAGTGCCGGAGTTAGAATGCCTCATTGGGCAGCTGCTCCCCGGTCGGCTCTCCAAGTGGGTGCCGCCATTGGTCACTTAATCTGAAATGCAGACGACCCCTGTCACGTTTCTTCCATGCGCTGTCCTACCCAACGCCTGCCCTGCACCCCTGCACCTGCCCCCATTTCCCCCCCTGCTACCCCTGCTACCCAACTGGTCTGGTCCTGCCTTACCGTCCGACCGCTCAGCGGGCACTCGACGTTGCTGGCCACACCCCCCCTCCATCCCCCCGTGCCTACCTCTCCGGCTTCATGCCAGCCTGTTCTGCCTCCACTGTTCATTCTGATCTTCTTCTCCTCTGCCCGCTATTATACACGCCTCCCCAGGCACCTTTTCCCCCCCTGCCCTGTGCCTGTCGACCCCTTCTTCTGCCATCCATTCATTCCCCGTCAAGTCAAAGTCAACCAGTTCTTCTATCACATTCGTTGCATCCGCTTGAAGGGAAGAGGACAAAAGCATCGAGAAGCTCGAGAGCGTCATACCCAGCCTTCACCTCCGCCATCTCTACCTTAGCCACGTTGGCACCACGCTCAGCAGCGCACACTTGAGGAAGGAAATGTGAGCAACACACCGACGCGGCATTGGCAAACCCACACCAAATCACACCCTGTTCTCCGAATCCCCGTTCTTTTGGTTCAAATACCTCTCCGTACCCTGTCCACTCCCGTTCCCCGTCCCCCCCCTCGTACCGATCGCCCATCTCTCGCCCTGGTCCTACAAGCTCCCCCCCACACACCCCCCCCTATTCCCCTGCCAGTCGTTTTTTTGGATTTGCCATCCTCTCTTCACCTCGGCCTCGACTCCCGGAGCCATCCGTCCCCTTCGACCTCGTTCTGGACAGCCTGACAGGCCTCTCTCCCCGTCCCCCCCCCCTCTCTCTGGCAGAGCGGTACATCCCCCCTCCCCCCTTCACCTCCACCCTGCCCTCTACCCCTGGGAGCTCTCTGATATCTCCGATTTTCTCTTGCTGGAGTACGCGAGAGTAGCAAAAGCCCCTGTCATCTTGTATCAGCACGACATCCGATCTAGGTTTAGCACGCCTCACCCGTGCGATCCTCGTCGGCGCCAGGGGATGAACCCCATCAAAACTCCCCCGTCCCTGACAGTGTCATGGTCCCGGAAAATAAGAATACCGACGCGTCCTGCCTTTTGTTTTCCTTCCTCCTGCCGTGTCGCACCAGGTCGCAAAATTCATGTGTAGAGTCTGGGACTAATAGGAACCGTCTCCATGCAGCATCACCCCCACCATCAGCAACAGGGTCCAGCACCTAACCAGCATCTGCAACAACGCCAGCCGCACCCCCAGCATCCGCGACCCTCGAGCGTCGTTCATCAACAGCACCACTCCCAGCCGCAGTCGCAACACCAGCATCCTTCCGCCTACGCTCAAAACCATCCCATCGCGCCCGCGTATCACCAATCCACCGCCCAGCCCAGCAGCGCCCAGCATCCTCAGGACGGCCTGCCGTATTACACGCACCCGAGCCCATACAGCACCCCAGGCGCGACCAGCGGATACACGTCCGCAGGTGAGTCTTGTTTTCCCATGCGACGCGTCGTGAGGCGCGTCAAGCCGAGACCCAGGTGGCTGACGAACTCACCTAGACACATCCGACATGATGGCTGCCGCTCAAATGCCGAGACCACCTTACCCGCCCATGTCATACCACACGCCGCAGTCAAACTCGCCGGCCTCGGTCGCGTCGCCTTCCCAGCATGATCAGCACCGAAGCATCTACGCGCAGCCGCC
Source organism: Verticillium tricorpus MUCL 9792 (assembly GCA_000732205.1). Lineage (NCBI taxonomy): Eukaryota > Fungi > Ascomycota > Sordariomycetes > Glomerellales > Plectosphaerellaceae > Verticillium > Verticillium tricorpus. The sequence continues at coordinate 2,335,081 of JPET01000002.1, forward strand.
CTCGCAGCACCTCCAACAAAACATGTACTACCAGGCGCACCAACCTCACTACCCTTCGATGCAGGCGCAGTCACAGCAGTCGCCCTACGCACAACACGCCGCCCAGGGCCACCAGCCGATGCCGTCGCAGCAGAGCATGATGATGTCGCAGGCGCAGCAGCAGCAGCAGCCGCAGATTCAGCAGCAGCACCAGCAGCAGCAGCAACAGCAGCAGCAACAGCAGCAATCGTCCCAGCACGCTCAAGCACAGGCCCAGGCACAGGCCCAAGCCCAAGCGCAGGCCCAGGCTCAGGCCCAGATGGCGAACAGCCCGCGACACCAGCACATGAAGCAGGAGCAGCAGCAGGTACCACTGCAGCTGCAGAAGCCCCAGTCCACCCCCATGAGCCACAGCCCGCACCCCCCCAACGGGACGGCCCTGTCAACCCCCACCGGCTCGACCTCGGGAGCCGTGAACCCGAACGCGGCACCGGGACCCATTCCTGCGACGACGCCCTTGGTTGTCCGGCAAGACCAGAACGGCGTCCAATGGATTGCGTTTGAATACTCTCGAGACCGTGTCAAGATGGAGTACACGATCCGATGCGACGTGGAGTCTGTCAACACGGACGAGCTGTCGGCCGAGTTCAAGACGGAGAACTGCGTCTACCCCCGGGCCTGCTGCCCTAAGGACCAGTACAGGGGCAACCGCCAGGTGTACGAGACGGAGTGCAACACGGTCGGCTGGGCCCTGGCTCAGCTCAACCCCTCTCTGCGCGGCAAGCGTGGTCTGATCCAGCGCGCGGTCGACAGCTGGCGGAACAGCAACCAAGACCCGAGGCTGCGGAGCCGAAGAGTCCGCCGACAGGCCAAGCTCAACACCCGGAAGAGCGTTTCGCAGCCACCCCACCCCGGATCTCACATGCCCGGCCCTAGCCCGCCAGGGATGCCTCAAGCTCCGGGTGGCATGGGGTCGGGAGGTGCAGCCAAGATGCCTGGAATGGGCAACATGGGTCACATGGGACACAACGCCGCTCCCGGAGGCGGGGACGAAGTCGGTATGTTTCACCAGATGTGATGAGAAGAAGCCCTCGCACTTGCTCTGCTGCGTTGTTTTGCGCCCCGTTGTCCGTTGTTGATCGTTGCATTGCACCGCACAATACCCGACAACCCGAAGCCGTGTTGATAACCTGTGATACCTCTCCCCCTTTCCTCCTCCACCAACACTACCACCACTATCAACTCCTTCACCTCATTCACCACCACGCGCGCGCGTCTGTGCCAGAGATACCCTCGCGGCGACAGAGAACGACTTCGCCCTCTGTGCCCCTTCTGTTCACTACCAACATTACACTATTGTCTTTTCCTTCTCTACTTGTTTCGTCAGACGTTCGGGAATGGGTTTGTCACTGCTTTTATTTGCGCACCCACTGTGTTATAGCACGGGACTGGTCTGGCTGCCCCTCCCAGTCAACACCAGATCACATCCACCACTACTTGTTGCAGCAAACCCGCGCGCTGGTCAGGAGGGGAACTTTTCCTTTTCTCTCTTCGGCACAGACCTGTACATTACCTAGTCGCACACAGTTGCTGCTGCTGTTAGTCCTCTGCCCGATCTGTCGGACTGCGCTGCGTCCACACCAGACGGGCACTCCGACGGGTCTCTGGCATAAAAGTCGCATCGCTTCATGTTTTGGCACCCAATCCTTCTTGCGTCCCAGTCGCATTGCTGTCGCGAAACAATCGCACGATCAAACCCCGCAACGAGGTCCTAAGTTGGCTGACCCGTCTTGTCACGACACCTTTGTGTTGCGACCACTCATTCACCCTTCCTTCCCCGCATTTCCTGGGTGTTTCGCCCTGATGCAGCGTAATTTGGGTTGTTTGAGTTTGTCGATCACACATGTTTTGTACTTTGGTCTTGCTTGATCGACGCCACATCATATCTCCGAGACACAGGCTGACTGGTTCTCTCTCTCTTGATAGGCGACGAGTACATGGACGAGCAGCAAGGCCACCATCACCACCACCAAGCCCCGGCTGGCCAGCCTGCCGGCGCCGGCGATGACGTGAGGCAGTCGCAGGTCTTCAACAGCAGTGGGTACGGCGGCCACTCGGCCTATCCCGCTCCCAACTCGGCCTCGATGCCGCACATGGGCACCGCCCCGCACGGCGGTCCCATCTCGGCCCGACGACAGAGCCGCAGCGAGCCCGAGGAGCCGGAGAACCTGTTCCCCAACATCCCCGAAGCTAAGAAGCGCAAGTTCATCCTGGTCGAGGACAATGTCCGCGGTTCTCGTCTGCGTGTCCGCGTCACTCTCGATGGCGTCGACACCCGTGAGATCCCCGATTCTTTCCGCAAGGGATCGTCCGTTTATCCGCGCTCGTACTTCCCGCGCGAGATGCAGAGTCCGCCTCCTTCGGCTACCGGCTCCAAGTTCTTCATGGATGATGCTGAAGACGAGGACGACGGCATTGAGGAGACGGACAGCCGCGGTGCCAGAAGGGGCCGCGGCAGCCTCACTCGGATGGTCAAGGTCCCCATCGGCGAGAACACCGAGGCTGAGATCGCCATTCCGAGAATCAGGAAGGCCATGCGGGGCAAGGAAGTGCGACTCAACGACCTCGGCTATCGCATGGCCTGGCTCCAGAGTCGTGTCTTCGCTGGACGCACCGTTTTCCTGCAGCGAGCGCGTAAGTCTGCCCTCGACAATCGTGGATTTTCGTTGACTAACATTTCACCTCACAGTCGACTGCTACCGCAACAAGACGCGATCGGCCATCGAGTCCATCATGCAGGACGTTAAGGTTCTCGCGCCTCACTACGAGACCCGCGTGGGCAAGCGGCGCTGGAATGACCGGATGCGAAAGGGCGAGACCGATGAGTAAAAATGCTCCCCCTCGCCGACGACGACGACGACGACGACGACGCCGCTTCTGCTGCGTCTCCTGCTTCACCAAATATCGTTACTGCCACGGTCGATTTATTGCTTCATCTTCCGGTCCAAACATCTGATACCCGAATGGCATGACACCGCCCCTTGGGGCTCCTGCATCAGCAAGCGCCAGCATTGTTGAGCGAATGCCGTTTTCCCCCTTCCACCCCCACCGATACCTGTATCCATATCACCCCGTCACACTCGTTCATACGTTGGAAGAAAGCAAAATACTAGAGTATGCAAATGGAGGCTCTGGCGCTGCTGATGACGCCACGAAGTTCCACAAACCCGTCGCTGTTTTTCTCTCACCGACAAACGCAGCAACCAGTACACACGCTCGGCTTGATATGATGTCTCCTCGGTAGACTACGACAAAACGACCAAGTCGGCTTTTCTCCTGTGCACCTCCCTCGAGAGGTTTTCGGCCTTGCTTTTCTTTACTTGTGCGGCGCGCTGCGGTTTTTGCTTGTATGCTTGTTGTGGTTTCCTGTGATGCCTGCCTGGGCTGGGTTTGAGGAGAGTAGGTGAACGTAATGGATGGAACAGCTGCAAGAGTTGACATTCGGCAAGGATGGAGCGGACGAGAGCGGCGTGCTTATGGATACAATTTGTCTCTTCTGTTTCTCTCCTTGGCTGCGGCATTGGCTCTTCGTCTAGTTTTACCCTCTTCCGCGACGACTCGGTCGCGAGACGGCTTACGCAGTTTTTGTTTCTTGACACCTGTCTTTAGTCGGAGTTGGTATTCAAATCAAAAGGTCCTGCGGGTTTAACTCGATAATTTCGATGTCATTGATGCCGCGTTCTTCAAAGTCCTCCGACCTGGTGGTGGGCGTAATGGACTGCTGTGAGCTTCAGGTTGAATCTGTTGTGGCATGCTACGTCAGGCTGCGGTACTGCCCGGCGCGCTCCTGCACATGAATGGCCACAGCAAACAAATCATGCCATGGAACGAACACCCGAGCAACCAAAGACATCATGCGGACGCTCGTGCGAGGCGTCGTCGTGGGCTCAACAAGGTCGCTATGCTCACGTCGAGGCGGCATCGCCTCCCACAGCGGCGGGCGCCCTTTCGCCCCTCTGGAAGATGAACAAGGCCTCGTCTTTGCCCGCAAAGCTCGGCAGGGGAATCTGCACAATCTTGGACCACTCCTTGTGCTCCGATCCCATGTACTGGTCCATGGTCACGTCCCTGAAGCCCGTGTACCCGTTGGCGTTCTGGGTGCCGACGACGGCGATGGTGTCGCCCTCGTACGCGGCCACGAGGTCACGCGTGAAGCCGCCCTCGACGCCGCCGGCCACGCCGCCGCCGACGACCGGGTACACGAGCAGCAGCACGAGGTCCCTGCCGCCGTCGCGGCGGCGCAGCCAGGCGGGCCCGTCGGCCGTCTCCGTGTCGGCGACCCAGTTGACGCGCCACTCGCTCTGCATGTTGTCGACGGGGTGGACGCGCACGCCGTAGCGCCGCAGCATGAAGGTCCAGTAGCCGTTGCCGGAGCCGACGTCGGCGACGGGCCGCCCCGCGGCGGCGAGGCGCAGCAGCTCGAGGGCCTCGTGCGAGGGCACCGCGCAGCCAAAGTGGTGCATGAAGATGGGCAGCACGTGGTGGCTCGCGGGGCGGCGAGCCGAGGCGGCGCAGGGGCCGCCCCACTCGAGGGCGCCGGCCGGACCAGGCCCAGAAAGTCGAGGTAGGGGTTCGGCTATCCGGGGCCGCGCGGCACCGGGCACCGTGTGGCCGGCAGGGCCGGGTGGATGGTAGCGGCGGGCGGCGAGGTGGGCGCCGACCTGGGCGCGGATGGACGTCTTCTTGGCGTTGGACTGGAGGGACTTGAGGGCCGAGGCGGTGAGGGTCTGCGGGGCGAAGACGGCGACGTAGGCCTCCGTGTCGGCGGGCGGGGGCGGGGCCAGCGGCGTCCCGTCCTCCTCGGCGCGGTACCAGGCGTGGAGGTCGTTGGCGCCGCCGAGCGTGACCACGTGCTGGACCTGCGCGAGCTTGACAGCCGTCATGGCGTGGTAGGTGTACGTGTCGCGCTCTGGGAGCCCGAAGGTCACGAGCGAGGCGTAGTAGAGGTCGTCCTTCTTGAGGTAGTCGAGCGCCTTTTGCTGGCGCTCCGTGTCCTGAATGTACTCTTCGGGCTTGAATGAGGGGTTGCCGACGCAGTGGATGAAGGTGTCGGCGGCCTTGGTCGGGGGTCTGGAGGACCGCGACATGGTGCTGTTGAGTCTTTTATGGCGTGGCCGTGGTGCGGTCCCGGGGGGTTCGGATGTGCGGGAGTGAATTATTTGGCGGGGCGTATCTTGAAGCCGAGAGGTCCGGGTGACTGAGTGTATGCGATCGAGGCCTATGATGAGAAGTCCGCTCTCCTCCGTGAGGTTTCGTTGTGGGTGTAGATGTGAGGTCGTCGTGCTCCAGCCACAATGTGGGCGGGCTGGTGTGGGACTTGTGGCTGAAATGGGATGCCAGATCATTTCTCACGACGTCATCTCTCGTCCGTCTCCGCCTCACAGCATGAACAGCTATGATACCTTCCTTTCGATGCGAAATTCGCCCATGGCATCCGGGTTGTTCATAGATTAAGGCACGGAAGTTGGCCCTATCGGAGGCCCCAGGTACCTGATACCCATGCGGACTTCTTTCCAAGGTCTTAGCAGTCGGACGGCATTTCAAGCCAGTCTAGCTCCACCTGCAAGATAGCAGCCGGCATGTTGCCGTGTGGGCGCAGGCGGACCGGTCATACCACCAGTCGACGTGGTTTATTTCCTCTGAATCCGGTCTGCTTTATGTCCATAAATGATCTCATGTCCAGCAAATTTAAACCTCTCGGGCCAACATCATCATGTAAAGCATATCACGAGAAGACCGTGTCTGGAATTTGCAGTGTTTAACAATAGAATCATCAATTCGTCAGTGTCGGCGGGATTACAACAGTTTCCAAAAGATGAACGCCCAAGCCCGACATTATCCTTGGCGCACAACCGAGTCTCATTCTCCTACACCCCAAGCGTCACGTTCGTTCACTAGTCGCATTGTCAGCACGCCGAAGACTACGTCGGAACGAAACCGAGGCACAAGCTTACTTTGTCGGCAACGGGGACATCGCTGCCAGTGGTGTCCTTGTACTTGCCGCGGATGAAGTCGGAGATCTGCTCGTCCTTGGCCTGCTCGATGGCGTTCTCGTTGTCCTGGGGACCCTGTCCGAGGACCTTCTCCTGGACAAAGTCGACGCCTGGGGCGTGGTCAGCACCTACACGCGGCAGTCGGGGATGGGAAAGGGCGGCGCACCCTTGTCGAGGTAGTCCTCGTTCTTCTCGCTCTCCTTGCCGCCGCCGGCCGCTGAGTTGAGCTTGTCCATGAGGCCGCCGCCCGAGGACTGCTGTTCGTTGGAGCCGGTAGCCTGCTGGTTCTCGGTCTTGTTGCCGCCGGTGAGGTTGTTGACGAAGTCCATGGTGAAATTGTTGTGACGATACGGTTTCGGGTGTAGGTTGGGGCTTTCAATGGCTGGATGATTGATGGAGATGAAGAACGTCTCTAGCAGGATGGGTGGGAGATCAGGACCTATATACCCATCTGTCTACCTACATTGTTTTGATGGGCAGAAGCAGGGCAGAAAGGAAAAGAGGGGTTGTCCGTGTCTCTCATCGTCAGAACAAGGCAACAAGAGAGGGGAAACGCTCAGGCGTGCGTCTGTCTGCCCGGAGGTGTCAATCCAGCAAAGGGGATCGATTTGATTGACGGACTGGCCCATCGCCTTTCGGGGCCATTCTGTCGCCCAGTTACATCATGCGACGTGCGAGCTCCACGAGAGCTGTTCAGCTGGCAAGAGCATTTCGCGCGGCAGCACCTGCCAATGACGGCTCGGGGAGCACACGGAAGCAGGCAAGAGGCGATGCGCTAGCATGCGGCACTGATATCACGGCAGGACCAAGGGAGGAGGAGGGGGGGTGTAGCGAGACGAGCAATGACGTCGGGGCCAGGTGAACGCACCCCCTCGGGCCTGGTGCAAACGGACACGACACACCACGGGAAGCACTTGCTCGCTCGAGCAAGTGTGACTGACAGTGACACCTCCGGAGGGAGCTGCCACCAGATGATAGCTTCTTCCCTACGTCCATAGGTCCCTGCCAAGTTGGCTCAGAAAGAAACAAGCTTATTGCTCAGCCACACGATGCGGGGCATAGCGGGTCTCCGGTGGGGTGAGGGAGTCAGGAGCCACCGACTGGCCGGTTGAGTCAACCGTCGGTCGGTCTCTCCAAATTCGTCACCACCGCGGGGCACCGTCGAGCTTGCAAGCTGCTGCATCCAAAACGTCACACTGCCCTGCTTTTAAAGATCGGCGCCATATTTCGCGTGCCACTATACCACTGCACGGGCAAAACCACCACGCATCAGCACCGTCGACACCCGCAGTACCACGTCCACCAACCAACCCCCTTTCGTCTCCAATGGACAAGCAGCATGAAGAGCTGCTGCGGCGGCCCCTCTACGGTACGGCCGACAGACCACCCCGCGGACATGACGTCGCTGACCCCGTCCAGTCTACGACCTCCCCCCTGAAGTCCTCACCACCCTCGCCTTGAAGACGGATGTCGACCATGAAAACCAGCTCCTCGAAGAACGCAGGATAGAGACTAGGCAGAAAGATGAAGACGCAGAGAACCTCGTCGGCTCGCAGGCCTGCTCACTTTGCGGCCTGAGCTTCGCCTCCCTGCCGGACCAGAGGAGCCACCTCAAGTCCGACTGGCACCACTACAACCTGAAGCAGAAGCTCCGCGGGAGCAAGGCCGTGTCGGAGGCCGACTTTGAGAAACTGATTGGAGGTGACCATCGCTGCCACCGCCGCGCAGGAGCGCACGCGCTGACCTGCGCCAGACCTAGACGAGAGCCTGTCCGGCTCCGACTCCTCCGACTCCGAAGACGACGATGACGACAGCTCTCGGAAAGACACGACCCTCACAGCCCTCCTCAAGAAGCAGGCTGCCATTGCCGACAAGAGCGGCGACGGCAATGGCGACGGCGACGACGATGGGGGCTTCGCAAAATCAAAACGAAACCCGGGGAAACCCCCCCTCATATGGTTCACCTCCTCCGTCCTCCCCAAGAACCACTTCTTCGGCCTCTACCGCGCCATCCTGACGGCCGAGGACCTCCGGCTCGACCCTAAGATGGTCGACGTCGTCAAGGCCAAGCAGCTCGAACCCCTCGTCATGCCCAAGGTCGGCAAGGACGGCATCCTCCCCGACATAGCCTACAAGGGCCCTCACTTCTTCCTCTGCATGATCGGTGGCGGCCACTTCGCTGCCATGGTCGTGTCCCTCGCTCCCCGGCCGGGCAAGGGCTCGGCCGGCCCCCTCAACAGGGAGGCGACGGTCCTGGCGCACAAGACGTTCCACCGCTACACTACGCGAAGGAAACAGGGCGGTTCACAATCGGCAAACGACAACTCTAAGGGCAACGCGCACTCGGCCGGTGCGAGCATACGTCGCTACAATGAGCAGGCACTCGTCGACGACGTGAGGGAGCTCCTGCAGGACTGGAAGGGCCTGCTGGACACGTCCGAGCTGCTCTTCATCCGCGCGACGGGCTCGACGAACCGGAGGACCCTGTTCGGGCCGTACGACGGACAGGTGTTACGACACAACGACTCGCGACTGCGCGGCTTCCCTTTTAGCACGCGCCGCGCCACGCAGAACGAGCTGATGCGCTCCTTCATCGAGCTCACACGCCTCAAGGTCCGCGAAATCGACCCCGAAGCCGAGGCTAAGGCCAAGGCGCAGTCCGAGACCAAGGCTCCCACGAAAACCTCTACGCCGAAACCAGCCAAGCCGAAGCTCTCCGAGGAAGAGGAGACGGCTCTGCTGCACACGTCCCAGATCCAAGCCCTGATCCGCCGGTCCAAACTCCCCGCCTTGCTCTCCTATCTCAAAACGAACACGTTATCACCAGACTTCCGATTCCAACCCTCCGAGCAGAACCACCACGCCCCGACGCCGCTCCATCTTGCCTCGAGCCAGAACTCAGCCCCCGTGGTCCTCGGTCTCATCGTCCGGGGCGGCGCCGACCCCACGCTCCGCAACGAGCAGGGCAAGGCGCCCTTCGAGATCGCCGGCGAGCGCGCGACGCGCGATGCCTTCCGTGTCGCGCGGTCGGAGCTCGGCGAGGACAGATGGGACTGGGACGCCGCGGGCGTGCCGCCTGCCATGAGCAAGGCCGATGCAGACAAGCGCGAGGAGCGAGATCGGCAGGAGAGAGAGGATAAGGAGGCCGAGAGGCGCAAGGCCGAGGAGGAGAGGCTCAAGGCCGAGGGGCCTATCGCCAAGGCCAAGAAGGGCGTGCCGCTGGGCTTGGACAATCGGGGTCCGATGAAGTCAGCGGAGGAGAGGCGGCAGGAAGAGGCTAGAGGGCTGACGCCCGAGATGAGGATGCGGCTGGACCGTGAGCGCAGGGCGAGAGCCGCGGAGGAGAGGCTGAAGAAGATGCAGCAGGGCTGAGGCTCGAGCCGAGGGTACTTTACCTAACAACTGTCATGACGTGTACGCGCTCAAGATATGAAGGCCAACGCAGCATGTACGAATATCGCGAAGTGAGACCCAGGGTCCCTCCCGTCTACGTGTCGCTTGGTGATGTCGGGCTGCTCGGTAGTCAGGAGTCCGCATGACGGGGGTTACCCCTATCCCTCCCAGCACCGCCCACTCGACGCCGAACGAACAAGCAACCAGAAGTTGCGTCCACAAGACCAAGAAGGCCTAGACGATAAGCATAGGGTTAGGCTCATAAGATCGCCATTGCGGGAGCCGCGAGTGAGGCTCAGAGCCGCAGCAGTTCATGCAAGCGAGCCTCGGCCGCCCCTGAGCTAACAAAGAATCAGGACGGAAAAAATAGGACGATCATCGGGCGAGGCAAGGCATGAGGCAAAGATCGGATGGCTCGATAGTATCGTCTCATGGTACGCCCGCTGGTAGGCAAGGCAGGGTCTGATGTAAACGTCTGGTCGCGCGAATACGATGTTTCCCCCGCGCACCTCGAAGGTCCGTTGTTCGATGTTGACGAAGAGGCCCCATCAGAGAGTACCGCGCTGCGGCCACCCGTCCGTCCATCTTGCCCTTTCTCGACATCAGCTAGCAGCACGGCCTCGCGGGGACGACACGGCCAGCCACGGGTTCGGGTGCCGTGCCCAGGCGCCCTCCTCCATCGCCATCAACATCAAACGATGGCTGCTGGCCCACTGCCGTTCCGCGCCCTAGATCGAGGATGTCATCCTTTCTTTCCATCCGGCCATTCACCACATCCATCACGGCGTACTGGTGGCCGCCGCCGCCGTCGCTGGAGGAGGCGGTGCATCGTCGCCTGAAACGTGACAGTCATGCCGCACCCCTGTTCCGCGCCCGGGGCTCCACGACAGGGGTTCCCGTTCAGGAAGTCGTCCCCTCGCCCTGTCTGCCCTGAGCGCCCTCATCTGGTCCGGCGACGGGGAACGCACGCCGTGCTGACCGTCGAGGTCGCATGCAGGACGGGGAAAGCCCTCGAAAAAACCCGATGCTTTGCTCGGGGATGCGAAAGGCCTCGCTGCCGACGAGAAAGGAGAAACAAGAGGCGTTCTGGAAGTCTTGGCAAGAGGGAAGCCTGGAGCATGTTCTCTGGAAGATTTGGAGGCAGATCGAAACAATGTTTCTTTCCTTCGCGCCTGAGACGAGAACGAATTGGGCGGCCGACCCCAGCAGTGCGAGAGCGACGGCCGCGGCGATCTTGCTCGGGAGCGTGCCGTGATTACGCCCACGCGACTGGCCCTCGCACTTCCTAATTCTGTGAGGCCGTAATGAGCCGGTTTCCTATTTGGACTGTCTTGGACAAAGTATTGGGTCGATAGTTGGACACCGTTGATATGAGTGATCAAACAAGACGAACTTCATTTCTGAGGTGATTGCTGCCAAATGGATATCTGTCAGTTGTTTGCTTGGCCGCTTGGCCGAACGTGCGGTCGCGGGAGAGAGAAAGACTCGGTAAGACCGAGTCGCACGGGGAATTGGGGCCGAAGACAAGGACAAGGAAAAAGCGTTCGCGATCAGGCACTAGCAAATGTGAGTGCGTCTCGCCACCAGCCAAGTTGGTATGCTAAGACTGCCATCTCAAGTCATCTCGCACAGTCGTGTCCGTTCGCCGGCTCAGGATCGCTATGGGCAGATGGCCATCCGATATCCGTCCCATCCAGGAGCGCCCAAGGCGGCGGCGCATGAATGATGTGGGCAAGCCACGTGCAGATGGGAAATGAACTGGGCCCATGTGGTTTTTTCTTTCTTCCGACAGAACGCCTACAGCGCTCCCTTTGCTGTGCCATTCTTGGTGCACACCACCCATCACACACCGAGGGGGGTCGACTCGTGTTCTCGGATTCAGGTGGACGACAGCCCCCATTTGGGGGCCCTTGTCTGAACGTGACGGCAGATAGAGTGCTGACCTGATGGCACGAATCCTCAGTACGTCACTTGGGAGGCCATGATCATCCGTTTCGTAGCTTGATCGATCATCTGCTCCGCTGCTATTACAAAGGAAGCCACTGCGAGCGAGCTCGTCGGGGGCCTAGATGGGTGGCATCTCACCAGCCGCCAGCGGCTTCGACCCCCCAAAAAGTCGACCGTCTCAGGTGAAGACTGGCGCCGGTGATAGCGGCTCCAGCACTGTAAGGTAGCCCATTGACTGGGGCTGCGGCCATGGAGAAGGCCGGTCAGCTTCGAAGCCGGCGTAACGCCATGTTCGCGACCTGGCTCGCGGGTGCGGGTGGTCGGATTGGCGCCGAGCCGCTGTCGGATCACCTCCTTGCTGGTTGCAAGGGGGTGCAAAGATAGCGCAGGGGCTAGGCCGAGAGGGTGAGTCCCCTGTCAGGCCTTGGCTGCATCTGGACTGGCTGGACGGTGGTGACGGTGAGAGACAAGACTGAACAGTCCAGCCACCAGCAAGGTCGCTTCCGCGCTCAGGGCTCAGGTGCTGGCTGAAACGTGAAACAGACGACCCCCTGAGTGGAGGCCGAACCGAGCGGCAGAACACACTCTGTAGGGCAAGCCACCTGGTGGTCGTGGTCGTTCGTGGTTGGGATGACAGGTCCAGCTCCAGCCCTGAGCCAGCCGTGAAGCAGATCACCGAGTCTGGCACCGTCGGCCGTCCGCCCCCAGAGCTCTTCCTCTGGGTGCTGCGGCCAGTGGCCCCCAGTGGCAGTAGCGAGCATGAATGACAGGCACCACAAAACATGTCGCTAAAGTCAATAAAAAATCTCTGCACAACGGCTCGCTGGCTGATGCAGATGGCATCCTCGAGGATGTAGGGCGCCCTGAGCGCCGAACCCGGACGGTGGACGGCGCCGGATCAATTGGGCATACAGGACCGGCCGGGCAGGCGATTCGAATCGAGCAACCAGTGTGCAGAGGCAAGCCGCATCACGCGGTTCTGGAGTACCCCCTGGGTCTTTGCTGTGGAGGCAACGTCCTGGTCTGGACAGAAGGCCGGGGAATATCGAACCATTGGCCGTTAGGGCGTCGACCCCCTGCTTGCTTGCCGACTGTCGTCCACGCCGCGTCTGGGGGCTCGCGACCATCCATGCCTGGGGGTCGACTGGCGGAGGGGGGTGCAGGCGGCAGACGGGTTGATGGTGGACGAGATGTTGAAGAAGTTGGCAGGTTCTGTTCCTGCAGTAGCGTTGTTTCTAGCTGGGCGCTGTGGCGGAGCGTTTCAACTTGGACCTCACGACGCCCGTTCTGGTTAGAGAAGGGGGCGGGAGGCCTAGGGACCTGCTTTTCGGGATGTCGGTCGTCGCCGACGAAGGGATTCTCGCTCTCGTGGTTGGGCACTTGTCGATTGCTCCTGGGGGAGAACGTGACATGCTTGTCCTATCTCTGGCTCTCTGCTTGTTCTAGCCCCTCCCTCCTCGATACTTGACGAGGCTCGTGACGGTTGTTGTCGGCTGCTGGGTGCCGAAGTGCAACAGAAGTCTCAGACGGTGGCGGCAGGGCGCCGAGGCGAATCACCCCTTGCTTTTGCTTTCCCTCTGTCCTGATCTCAGATGATGCGTGTCTCGAGGGGCAAGCCAGCGTTTGGAGATGGGAGAGGCCATCACGGCGGCCCTTTGCACAGATGACTCGTCGTTCTGGGATAGGCTGAGGATGGGAACTTTTGGGGGCGGTGGAGTTGGAAAGGAGAGGCACAGGCGAGGAGGGAGGTTCAGCCCTGGGAGGTGCAAAATGGAAATAGAAACCAGGTCAATCCCAGCCTTCCCATTGGCCTTTATTCTCCATCCAAACAGAAGCGGCGGGACGATTGGTTGGCTGCGATGAACCCTCAAGGTGAGATCGGTCGGCCCCAGAGCCCCGCCCGACAATTACCCCTGACCAATCCCTGCAGCCGCGCGCCATTGTCTCTTCAAACGGCAATGGCGTCGTTGGTTGGTGGGGTCCTGCCTGGGCCTGGCGCCCTGGTCTCTGAGGTCTCGGCGGGCGGGCTTTGACCTCTTCTCGTCAACATCCATCGCCCGTCAACCTACTCCACGTCTCCTTTTCCTGCCTTTTTGTCCGACACCAGTGGGACGAAGCCGCGGCGCTCTGGTCACTGAGCCTGCCAGGCTCCCAGCATGCCCGGCCACCGAAGACACCTTGGCTTGAGGCGGGGACGAAAGGGAGGGGGGGGCCTCCTACCATCTGGACTCCTCCCGTCTTTGGCAGCCTTGTCGTCTGATAACACTGCCACTAGACGGCCCGACGACGGCACACAGAGGGAGAGCTTGCTTCTTCTGCCGCAGAATGTCTGGCCCCCGCCTCTCGGCCCCCTCGTTGTCACCTCACGACGCACTCTTCAGGCCAGTGTCTGATCAGTCGGAAACAAGACATTTCTGCGACTTCGCAGCTCTACCGGCGCCGATGGAAAGAACAAGCCGATGCGGCGCATGCATGACCCAATGGACGTCCACCCTGGACGCATCCCAGTCAGACCCATGGCCGGCCGTGGTGACGGGCTTCCAGTTGAACCAGGATCCTCGCGACCCATGGGCCAGGGTACAGGGGACCAAGCGGGAGCGGAACCAGAACGGCTCTCCTTGTCAGGACCCAAGCCATCGACACAGGGATCAGGTAACCTTCGTCCTTGCCTTTCGGGGCACACAAGCTCGAGCGCAAGCGCAAGCACGGCTGGCTGGCTGGCTCACAGACTCTCAGGCTCTGTCGACTGCCCCTCGATGCTGGTCTACTGCCGCCCTCTTGTTGGTATATAGCCTCCTCGTCCTCACGCTCCTCCATGGCTTTTGTTTCCTCTCACCTCATCGACCTTTTCTTTCCTACCCAGTACTTTCGTTCTACAAACTACCAACTGTCTTTCTTTTCAAGGCCAAAGTCATTCGCTTCCTTTGCGCCCTCAACTTGATATACACATAATTTGTTTCCTCTTACAAAGTCCTACAATACATTCACTCCTAGGAAGAAATATCGACATACCCACACCCACTCACCACCATGAAGAACACGTACGCCCTCATGGCCCTGGCCGCCAGCCTTGGCGAGGTCTCTGCCACCGTACGTATTCACGCAGACAACTACGCATCCATGATGTGACACTAACACCCCCCGTTCAGTGGAAGCACGCTAAGCCCTTCGCTTGCCCCGACAACACCAACAACGACTGTTTCTCCGACAAGCAGAAGGGTGGTTTCGACTGGCAGGATCTCGTCCCCGGAAAGTTCAACAACTACAACAACTTCGACTTCAAGGGCTGGACCTGCGAATCGAAGCCCGGCCGTACCAACGACCGCTCCATCAAGGGAGAGTGCGGCTCTGACAAGTTCGACGCCCCCAACTTCGGCTCTGGCGACAAGTTCTCCATCGGCTACTTCGACGTCTCCGTCGAGTTCGACTGCGACCTCGAGTTCCACTACGACATGCCCGATGGCGGCCTCTGCAAGCACCGCGCCCCTTGCTCCAAGCAGGGCACCACCGTCAAGAACACCCAGTGCGGTGGAGCCAAGAACGTCACCGTCATCTACCCTCCCCAGCCCACCAAGCCCAAGTCGAAGTGCGGCATCGATGTCTGGAAGATTGGCTTCGACTGCGACAAGCCCAAGCCCCCCACGCCTCCCAAGTACACCAACCCCCCCAAGACTACTCTGAGCACCATCGTCTCTACCGAGTCTGTCCCCTCCTCCACCCCCGTCGTCAGCATTCCCGTCTCGTCGGCTCCCGTCGTTTCGGTCCCCGTCTCCTCGGCCCCCGTTGAGTCTGCTCCCGGCTACTCTGTCCCCGTTGAGTCGGCTCCTGCCTCCTCGGTCCCCGTTGTCTCGGTCCCCGTCGAGTCGGCCCCTGTCGAGTCTGCTCCCGTCGAGTCGGCCCCTGTCGAGTCTGCTCCCGTCGAGTCGGCCCCCGTCGAGTCTGCTCCCGGCTACTCTGTCCCCGTCGAGTCGGCTCCCGCCTCGTCTGCCCCCGTCGTCTCGGTCCCCGTCGAGTCTGCTCCCGTTTCTTCCCCCGCTGTCTCCGTCCCCGTCGAGAGCATTCCTGCTGTGACTACCTCCGGCGCCATCCCTGAGCAGTCCGTCCCCGTTGTTCCCGAGGAGCCCATCACCGAGGTCACCAGCTACCAGACTGTCTCCACCATCTTCACCACCGAGATCAAGACCGTCACCGACTGTGGCCCCGAGAAGCCCGAGTGCGGCGGTGCTGAGACCCCCGTTGTCGTCACCGTCACCATTCCCCAGACCACCACCGTCTGCGACGTCACCGAGACCATCATCACCACCCCCACTCCTACCGCCGTCAAGCCCGAGGAGCCTGAGACCCCCGAGAAGCCTGAGCAGCCCGAGACTCCCGAGAAGCCTGAGACCCCCGAGCAGCCTGAGAAGCCCGAGACTCCCGAGCAGCCCGAGACCCCCGAGAAGCCTGAGACCCCCGAGCAGCCCGAGACTCCCGAGAAGCCCGAGACCCCTGAGCAGCCCGAGGTGACCGTCTCTTCCGCCGTGGCCATTCCCTCCACCACTGTCCCCGAGACCCCCATCGAGACTCTTCCCTGCCCCGAGGTCGTCCCCAAGTGCCTGAACACCTGGATCTTCTCCGTTGGCTGCGAGGACAACACCGACACCAAGTGCTACTGCCCCGACACCGCCTTCGTCGAGAACATCTTCTCTTGCATCTACGCCCACGGCGAGACTGACGAGATCATCTCCGAGGCCACCAAGTTCTTCCAGGGTGTCTGCGCCGGTCACGTCAAGGAGAACCCCGCCATCGTCACTGATGCCGAGCGTATCACCACCGTCATCACCGTCGCCCCCACCCCCACTGCCGGCGTTGAGTACACCACCATCACCTTCGATGCCACCACCGTCGTCCCCTGCGTCACCGACGGCACCACCATCGAGGGCTCCTCCACCACCTCCATCGTCCAGACCACCATCGAGGTTCCCAAGGTCGACTTCACCACCCCCGTCGGTGCCACTGACGCCGTCCCCGTCGCCCCCACGGCCGTCCCCATCGTCGACTCCCCTGAGTCCCCCGAGGAGCCTACTCTCGTTGTCGCTCCCTCTGCCCCCGCCGGCACCGGTGGTGTCATCCCCACCCCTGCCCCCTCTGGCCAGGTCCCCGTTGAGGCCGGCGCTGGTAAGGTCTCTGCTGGCGTTGGTGCTGCCATCGCCATCATGGCCGTCATGGTCGCTATGTAAAGCGCACCGCACACACTTTTTCCTATCTTGTCAATCACCGCACACACATCGGCCCCGCTCTAAACGGGCGGTAGCACCTGTAGACTTTGCCACAGATCTCACATACACACCAATGTGAACACATCTATAATATCATTCTTACGATCCTTACGAACGACACATTTGCATGGGAGGTTTTTGGTCTGGAAAAGAGACGGCGCCGCGAGGGGGCCTGCTTGGCTGCCCCTCGGGACCTAGAATTGATTGTGGCACACAAGGAGGGGGAGAAACACAACGATACCCTGGCTGGTTGGATGGTGTAATAGTAATATGTTGATAGCAACAAAAGATGTGCCCTTCAATCGACGACCCGGATTCGCGTGACTCGGAATGACGATGAGCGAATGTAAGCCAAAGTCGAATGCCTCGTAGGGATTATTGATCGGAGGATGATGCGTCGATGTTAGTGTGAGGACTGGACGTGTGTGTTCGGTGATCATGTGACGGAACTTTGCGCCGGTTACACGAGCAATTTGGCCAGCGAAGGGAAATCTTGTTCGACATGACCGAAAAAAGGCATGACACTCGCTAGAAGACTACCCGCAGTGGCTATCCATACGTAAACGCCCAGGCCCGGCGCACCGTCCGCTTCCCCCGTCACCCCCCTTGGGCCAACCTCACTTCAGTGTCAGCTGCGCAGGCGGCAGGACAGTCTTATTCCTCAGGACCTCGAGCGACGAAATGCCGTGCAGCACCATCTCCCTCGTCCACAGGTTCGTGTGGATGAACTTGAACATGCCCTCGTACCGCGGAATGGTGTGCTCGTCCACGACCTCGAGCTCGGCGTTGGCATTGGAACGCGCGACCTCGCGCCAGGCGCGCTTGACGGCCTCGCCGAGGACAAAGTCCCACGTGCCCTCCCAGGCGATGCTGGCGACGCCGCGCCGGACGACGTAGCGGAAGACGCCGCCGCTGTGCTTGCAGACGCTGTACAGCTCGAGGGCGCAGAGCTGCGGCATGCGGCGGGCGGCGCGGGCGGCGGCGAGGAAGAGCGCGTTGAGCTGGTCCGGGTCCTCGTCGTAGTGGATGGCCGACGAGGTGAGCGTGAGCCAGCGGAGGTGGGGCCAGTGGGGGAGGTCGGACTGGCGCTGGGCGCGGACCTCGAAGAAGGGCTGGAAGAAGTGCCGGGCGTCGGCCATGAAGGAGACGGCGAGCTCCTCGAGCTGGAGGCTGCGGCGAGCAATGGTGATGGCGAGGGCAGCGCAGGTGCGCGGTTCGGCCTCGTCGACGGAGTCGTGCGGGCTGGCCGCGTTGTTGCCGGTCGGGTTCTCGGGGTCGATTTCGTCCTCGTCCTCGAACCCGTCGTCATCGTCAATGGGGTTGCCGTGTTCGTCGGTCAGGAGGGATGATGGCACTTCGTCTTCTGGATGGTCAAAGTGCTCGAAGAGGCTGAGGCGGCGGATGGTGCTCGGCCAGAAGGGGAGGAACCTCGCGCGGTCTGGATGCCGGTTAGCATGGCACGGGACGACTGCCGGAGAAGGGAGAGAACTCGCCCATATCGATGACCTCTTGTGCACCATCGTCAAACTGCTGGAATGGTTCGTAGCGCACCTCGGTCAAGCGAGGCAGGCTCGACACGAGGGTGAGCACGGCGGTCGAATCGATGTTGCGCCAGCAGCGGCGAAGAATCGAGAGCTTGGTGATGACATCGACGCTGGGGAGGCCGTGCTGGCCAATCCAGCCCGTATCGATGAAGGAAAAGTCGAGGTGCGAGTCGAAGAACCTCGACTCGCCTTCCGGTGAGATGCCAGCTGCGCCGGACATGGCCAAGGTGTCGCTGGGCGAGCGCGCGCACAGCTCCACCTCGAGCCCGCTGCTCTCTTCGACCTTCCATTCCGCCAGGATGTCGAACAAGCTGATTATGTTGGTACTGAAGGCGATGTCGTTGTCGGTCTGCTCGTCGTCCGTCTCAGGCACGCGCGCCTTCTTCTTAGGGTACTTGGGAAGCTCAATGCCTAGCAAGAGATGCTTCAGCCATCTTCGCCGGGGGCCGACGACAAGGCTGACAAAGTCGGCCAGGTCGCCGACGGTGACGCGCAGGGATGCAAAGTTGGCGGGCTCGACGGCCTCCTGCCAGTCCTTGCAGACGACGGCATAGGAGGCGAGGTGGTGGGCCTTGGGTCTCTGCTGCGCGGCGCCGATGGCGAAGCTGAGAGTAAGGGCTTTGAGCTCGGCAGGGAGGCCATTCCAGCCGACCATGTCTGGGTCGGAGGCGGTGTCGCTGCCGGTGACGGGGACGAGGCGCATGCGGCGGGAAGGCGCTCAAGCGCCAGCAGCGTGCGTGTCTATCCCTGGTAGGTGTTTGGTTGAAACGGCTTCAATTCGTACGTGATGAGTGAGTCAGATGCGCGATGTAGGGTGATGTGATGTGGGCAGATTGTGCAAATAGTAGGATGTAGATATGGCAGGCAGAAGTAGAGGCAGAGGCAGGATGGCGGGTGGTGGGTGGGTGGTGGGTGGTGGGATGAATGGTGGGGTTGGACGGGTGTCGACAGTGGAAAAATGTTTATCTTATCGGTCAGAGGACTGTCACTGCAATGATTGGGCGGTGAAGCAGGGGACTTGCTAGGCACATATATCTCTTAGGAGCAAGCGAGTCAGACTCGACAGGCGAATATCGTTCCACGCCCAAGGAATGACTGTGGCCCCGCGTCGGCAATTCTTGCCAATCATCTCGGGCCACACCATCTGATAAGATCATCTCCTGATGGCTCCCAGCTCGTCCATTGGCTCCGTGTCCCACCATGTGGAGTGCCAAGTAATGACGAATGCAGGCGTTCACATGGCTTCGGCCCCAGCGTCCAACGCCCCTCGTCAACGGCTACCCGAACTCGCTCTTTATGCCTCTCCCCCCTACCAAACAACCTCCTGCCACCCGTATCTAGCGGGTTCTTGCAACTGTGGGCTGTCAGTAGCCTCCGCCGTCAACGAAATCTTCTTGCTAGCTTGCGTCTAGGCATCTTGGCCGGACTCCGAGGTCGTCCACTGCTCATACGATCCCGCGTCGACACCCCTACTTAACCCAACCGTCTCTCGCGACGAAGCTCGAGCGCTCTCCCCGCTCTCTTCTGTCTCTCCACACTCATCACTCACGTCTCGCAACTCTCCCTCTTCCTCCCCCGCCCCAACCTTACCATGAAGTCTACCCTCCTCCTCGGTGCCTTCGCGGCTGCCTCCCAGGCCTTTGACCTGGACACCTCCCCCCCGCACCCGGACTACATCTTCTCCAACCCCTCCGTGCAGACTGCCGATCGCCGTATCCCCACGGCGTACGAGTCGGCCGTCCTGGGCCGCCGCATCCTGGCTCTCACCAAGCTCGGCCACCTTGCCACCGTCTTCCCCGCCTCGTCCTCGTCCTCCATCCTCGACCACGACGAGGAGGCCGAGGCCGAGGTCGGCCCGCAAGACTGGCGCCGGCCCGCCGGCCTCGACGGCGTCCCCATCGGCATGATGGACTACGTCGCCGACTGCGAGCCCAACGGCAACCCCACCATCCTCGCCATCAACATCGCCACCACCTTCCAGAACATCCGCGCCGGCTCCAACCTCTCCGTCTCCATGCGGTGGACGCCCCCCTTCCCGCCCTCCAACCGCATGAGCGTGCTCGACGGAGGGCACGATGCCGCCTCCCCCCGCGGCTGGCTCGACGCCGCCCGCGACTACCTCTTCTCCCGGCCCCTGCCCCCCCGGGACGACCACGCCGCGCCCCCGCGCGACACGGTCCCCTACTCGGCCGCCAACCTCCCCCGCTTCTCCCTCATCGGCTACCTCGAGAAGATCGACGCCTCCGACCCCGTCACCGCCGCCCGCCTCGCCACTTGCTTCGTGCGCACCCACCCGGACGCAAAGTACTGGCTCCCCGGTAACCGCGTCCACACCAGCGAGTGGGCCCGCCTCGTCGTCACCTCCGTTTACTGGGTCGGCGGCTTCGGCGACCGCGCCTACATCGGCTGGCTGCCCGTCGACCAGTGGCACAACATCACCCGCGAAGAGTGGGAGGCCGTCGAGCTGCCCGGCGAGCGCAAGGGGTGGAGGGAGTGGAGCGTCCAGGAGGAGGCCTGGGGTGCTGACCTGTAAATGGGATTATGGTGTCTGCGGGAGGGTAGCCCATAACCGAGCAGCATCGATGCTGAGGGTGACAGAATGGGCCCAGACGGGGAGAGGTTCTTGACATGTATTATGAAGGCTTGCTTTGCCGTTACGCAGACGTGGACGAATTTGCAAGACAGTTTGAGACCCGATAGTCGCCATTTTTTTGCGGTACGTACATCAATCTGACACAATCAACACATAATCAGAGCCCCTTGTTGCACAGCTCAACAACGCCACAATCATCCATCGTTCATCGTAAGCCTCGTAAGTGAAAAAAGTACAACGCTTGCGTGTACGCCCGCCTTGTCCGTCAACGCCCATCAGTCAACCCTGATGATGACCTTCCATCCCAAAGCCCCAGCCTCACGAATAGCGCAGGCGAGACAGCCTCTGCGCCTGCGAGAAATCAATGCATTCCATCCCTTCTCTGCGCACAGTGCACGGACAAGAATCTCCATGTCGCTGCCGAACTGCCGTCGCCGAGACTCCAGATGCATTTTCGCCAACGCCTCAAAGTTGCCCTGACCACGTTCCATGACAGGCGAGGTGGGTGAGAGTGGCGCGTCGAATGCTGACTGCGACGGCTGCACGAATCCCGTAATGCAGTCAATGACGAGAACACGAGGAGTCGTATCCGTCGTCGTCGCGGGCGTCAGAGAGGGCCGGCGAACTGAAGTCGTGGTGAGGAGGAGCTCCTCGAGGCTGGAGGTCGTTACCTTGGCAAGGAGCTCCGAAAGATGGATGAGTGTGTAGGTATAATACTTGTGAAGGGGATGGCCTGGCTGAGTCAGTACTTGAATCGCGTCGGATCGTGTTGAAGTTGTACCCACCGAGACTGTGAGTGGTGCTGTAAGCCTTGTTCGTGTAGCTTTCCCCGGAGACGTCGATCTGCTGGATGGTCGGGCTGGACGGAGACCTTACGACCTTGACACGAGAAGATGGGGCGCAAGGGTGTGCTGTGACGAAGTAGACATCCTTCGACAACGCGAAATTGTACTCCTGCGTATCTCCGCCCAAGGTGCCCACCGAAAAAGCAATAGACGATGGGTAGGTGTGAAGCCTCGGGACGGTGCTGTTGTCAGAAAAGGGTGTCACCATGTCAGAATCGGTCGGCGTGGTGCTGGCAGAGTCCACAGGTGCGAACAAGTTGAGAGACCGGAGCTCGACCCTCATAGCTGGGGGCGGTTCGTTGTAGCCGCTTTCGCTAGGAATAATGAAGTCCGCGGGCAAAACAGACGAGGGATCGGTATCGCCAAGCACGGATGACTGACGTTCGATGTACGTCTTGCCCCAAAGCCTCGCCTTCTTGCCGGTGTTCTTGGTGTCCTCAGGAATCTCTTCGACATCAATGTTCAACCAGCCGTCGCCCAGGCCCTCGGGTACAATGTCGCTGGAAATCCACCCCATACACTCAGCAGATCCCCGGCCTGCAGCCAGCACGCGTCCAACGACACACGCCGTGCTCCAGAAACTCTTGCCACAGTAGACAAAGCCACCACAGAGGTTAGCCATGGGACCCAGCTTGTCCATGGCTTCCTGGTCGTTTTCCAGCAGCGTCGCCATGATCAGGTGATACATGCCCTCACCGGGTAACATCAGGCCGGAGATGTACGACTTGGACAGCCAACCAGAAGGATGCAACGCGGCGGATATCTTGCGCCGTCTCGACGGATGGCGAGCGACATTCGCTTCTGCGCGACCACCGCCAAAGTATGATGATCGTTTGGTTTCGATGCTCAACGGTGTCTCATCCATAGGCGTGTGAATCGTGGTCGCCTCGGACGCCTTGCCCACGTTGTCCTTGATGCGTGAGGAGTATGACTCGACATCAGGCCACCTCAGCTTCCGCGCAAAATGGGTTAGGCCATCGACCTGGCGCTGGGCATGCTGACCCTGCACGGTGTAGATGGTCGTCTTGCCTCCATGTGCGTGTGCCTGGTTCGAGTGATGCAGCGTCACCCTCCCGGTCAAGGAAGCTAGCCAGCCGCTCAAGTGATGTTGCGTGTGGTCCGGGGACGCAGCATCAACCTCCGTCTCGACCACTTGGATGTTATCGAGCCAGGCCCTCGCCAGATGCATGGACCACTTGACCGTCGGGGTTGCGTCCTTCTCGAAACGATGTATTTCCGTGGGCTTGATGGACTCGATTCCGAGCTCTTCGCCTTCTGTAATGGCGTCAAGGCGGATCAGAAGCTCGCAGGCAAGCAGAATCTGCAAGAGTAGCCAGTAACGCTCCTCTTTCCTCTCATCATTGGTCTCAGCGTCCTCGATGTCAACATCCGTCTCAACTTCGTCGCCTTCGTACGAGCCCCACAGGATCTGACCGAGGCGGATCCTCCATTCGACGTGGGAGAAATCGGTCCACACGTTGGGCGTCGCCAGGACCTTGAGCAAGGCCTGAATCTGCACGGACAGGCTGTACGGGTCCCGATGGTCCACAACTCGCGTGGGCGGGTGCAGGATGCCGAGAAACAGCTCGTTGTACAAGGTGCTCGAGATGTTCTTGTGGATGCGGTCCGTCTTGTAGCGGTCGCAGTTCTTGATGAGCTGGTCCAGAATGGCCGACTCCTCGAGGTGGCGCAGTCCGTCCTTGGAGGTCAACATCCTCTGTCGCTGCTCAACGATGGCCTTGGCCTTGTGGCCGACGCTGTCGAAGCCGAACTGTTCCTCCTGCAGGGCATCGGCGACGGAGAGCTCAAGCGCGGCCTGGTATCCCATGGTCCCCTTTTCGAGCCCCTGCATGCTCAGCATATTAGGCCGCTCGCGGCATCGCGGGTAAAAGTGGGCGCGCTTCTTCTTGTCGGAGCACCTGGCGGCATTGGAATCGCGGCGGGCGTCCCGGGTGATGTGCGGCCAGGCGGTGATGCTGCTCCAGGCGGCGTCCTCGACCTGCACGCGGTCGCACAGGTCGCGGATCTCGAGGGTCTCGTCCCAGGGGAAGGCAACGGAAGGATGCGGGGCGCCGGTGAAGTGGCCCTCGGAGCGGGCAAAGAACTGGGGGGCACCAGAGAAGAGCTTCTCCACATCGGTTTCGCTGAGGGAGGCCATGATCTTGCCGAGCTTCAATACGGGTTTCGGGGCAGGGGCAGAGCCGGGGCCATTGGGGTCCTCGGCGTCGTGAGGAGGCGGGGAAGGGAGAGGTTTGTTCGAATTGGGTGGTGATCGGGCTGCTGCTGAGGACTGGCACAGAGTATTAGACAGAATCCGGAAGGGCTCGGAGCTTCAGATGGTGAGGATGCGCAATGAAAGCCAACAACGAGAGGAACAGATCTGTCTGCCGGGGAATGAGGGGGGTGGGGAAGCGATGGAAGGATTGAAGACGCTTGGAGGAGGATGGTTTGAAGTCTGGAGCAAGAGAGCCGTTCGAGGAGGATCGAGGGTGCCAGCCGGAGTTGGGGGATGTTGAGGGTCACGCGAGGGGGGGGTATGAAATGCAGCGGCAGGGGAGGGACCGGCGTGGAATGGTGCCAAGAGGTGGAACAGCCGGGGGAGCTTTTGATGGTGGCCTGATGATGCGTTTGTTCGTCCTCTGCCGTGCCGCCGTTCCTGCTCTTCCATTGATTGAAAGTGCCGTACGATGCAATGCAATGCAGCGAGGTGGTCAAGGGGATGAGGGGAAGCCGTCGCCAGGCGCGCGATGACATGTCATGGCTCGACCTGCCCTCGGCGCTTGCCTGTCTCGAAGGGCGAGGGTGGAGGTGACGGCGGTGGGAGGCTCCACTTGGACCGCGTCTTGACGTAGAAGGAGGGGCAGAAGGTGGCTCCGGTGTCCGGGGCCTGGACCTGGAGTTGGGGCTGAACTTACAGGGGCGGGAGGCTGTTCTCCAGCGGGTCGTGCCTTCCTCTGTTTCTCCCCACTTCCACTGCCACTGCCACTGCTACTGCCAACACCACTGCCACTGCCATTGCCACTGCCACTGCCACTTCCGCTGCGGCCGCCGCTTCCCGATGCCTTGGTCCGTCCGGATATCGGTGTCTGTGTCGGTGTCCGTGTTGGTGTCGTCTGTGTCGAAGTCTGTGCTTGTGCCTGCGCTTGCGCTTGTGCCTGTGCTTGGGACGAAGCACTGGAGCCCGACCCAGCTCGTCCTCGGGTTCTGTTCAGGAAGTCCTGGATGATCTCCCGTTTAGAGCCTCGCCGCTCACGCTCGCCGCCTTCGCCGCCATGGTTGCTGTTGGGTGACGTCGGTGTCGTGCTGGGACTGGGTTCTTGGCCGTCCGATGCTGGGCCCGGCTCACCTCGCTGGGCCTGCGATTTGGACCCGCGCCTGAGAATGGAGAAGGACGGCATTCCAGCCGTGGTGCATTGGGTTGTTCGGCTGCCGCTGTGAGCAAGGTGAGATGCCTTCAGTACCTGGGTAGGTAGGTCAAGGTAAATATCACGAGTGGTGTTGAGTGAGTGGTGGGTGAGGGGAGGGGAGGGGAGGGGAAAGGTGAGCGAAGAGGGTGGGTGCCAGGCGGACGAGAAAGGCAACTTGTAAACAAGTAATCGAACAGGAAGACCAGAAAGCCCTGCCGCAGTCGATACATGAACAAGAAGGGTTCGAGGACGTGAAACATATGGGCAGCCCAGGTGGCCAGGCCAGGCCTGTCCCATCCATCGTGTCCTGTTGGTCACTCGCTGGCAGAAACCTGGAAACCTGTTCAATGTGCCTTGCCAGTATCCATCCAGTTCCCGCCTTGCTGGCTCTGTGCTGGCCCTGCTGGGCCACGCCCGCTCCGTGGGCCAGAGCCTCCTGGTGGGCTTGCTGGGGTCTCCAGCTGCAACACGGCGCCTCCTGATCATCGTCGACGCACCGCCTATCGCAAATCATCGCCCTGGGAATATGCTTCGAGATCGCTGGTTCGGTCTTCGCGGGTCCACGGAGCTGGGAGCGCGGGTACATGGTCACGGCGGCCGTCTCAGATCATGATCCTCGTCATTTGCAATCTCCAGTCACTCACCAACACCAGACTCGCGTCCCTCGCGCCTCCAGCCGTTCGTCGCGCCTCCACTCTGTCGCTAGACCGGTTGCTAATTTCAGCGCGATGCGACTCCTCTCCCATCCCAGGTCCCTACCGTGAGTGGGTGGATTGGACAGGACGCCAAAGGTGTGTGTGTGTGTGCCTGCAGCTCGATAAATCCGCATGCGGGCCCCAATCATTAGACTCTTCCAGACTGGCGCTCTTGCAGCCCGAGTCCAAAGGCACCACGATAACCCCTCATCACCGATTACCACCAGCGACGGCGACCAGCCGGCGAGCCGCCCAACGGTCTCCTCAACCGAGACGCAGAGGGTCGACGTCCGTCAGATCTCCCCAACTTAATCTGACCAAGGCTTGACAAATCGGCTCAAGCCCAGCATCTCCAGCCTCTGCGCTGGGACGATGGGAAGAAAGCGTTTTATGCCAACGGTATCAGATGACCCCTTCATCAACCTAACACACACCCTCCCTCATTTCCCACCACCATGCATGACGTCGCCAACCCCTGAAACGCACACCACGACACGAACATGTGATGGAGGCGGCGGCTCCTTCACCACCAAACCAGGCATCCCTCATACTAAATAGCGGGAGTGTCAAGCTAAGATTCAGACTGCGTCCCACCCTCCCTCCTCTGCAACGCGCAATCGAGCTCAAACAGTCCTTCCACTCCGGTCGTGTGGACTGGCTGCAGGGCTGTCGAAGAACCGCCGCATTGCATCGTGGCTTCATGACACGACCCAGGGCCTCGTCTTCTTGCCCTTCGCGTCGAGAACCCTGACGCTCCGCAGCTCTGCCGCCCGCGATGGTAAGGTATCCATGGTTCAATGCAAGTCTGTATGGGGTATCTCTCGCTCGACGCCGTGCCATGCCCATCGTGCCGTGTCGACTGCCCTGCATCCAACACCCTCGCTACCGTGATCCTGTTCACGGCGCGCGCCGTGGCCTTCCTCATAGCTCATGCCCTGTTGTCCGGCTCGTTGCCCCACGAGCACACCGCTCTCCCATCTCCTCTGCATCCCGAGGCCAGGACCATCCGCGGCCTCAAGCCGGGGGCGTATCGTGCACCACAATCATCAGATACCTCGCATCCGGCACGATGACCAATTCCTGCTTCCTTGTCCTCAGCCGCAAGAGCTTCAGCTCGTCCTGGTCCTCCATCGTTAGCATGTCTGCCGCAGGTCGAGTTGCCCCTCCCCCATGCAGTGCCTCCTCACCTCGGCATCGAGTTCCCCGACCAAGCTGCCTGACGCATTCACCCACGCCCACACCTTGGCCGCGAACTCCTCGAGCGCATGCCCGTCCACGCCCTGCGCCGCGCCGCCGCCCTGCCCGGATCCTGCCAGCGCCGCCGCCGCCGAGTTGAGCGTCGACAGTTGACCCGTCGTGCGCAGTATAGCGCCCGAGGCGCGGTCAAGGACGACGGTCGCCTTGACGCCTTGCTTCTGGGAGAGGCGGGTGAGTTTCTCGTCGAGGGCGTCGTGGCCGTTGGTCTGGTTCCGCGGTGGGGTCAGCGAGGAAGGGGGAGAGACAGTTGAAAGGGGTAGGTTCGTAGGACTGCGCGTACAGGAAGTGTGTCGACCATCGTAGCTTCAAGGATTCTTCGTAGAATCTGTACCGTTTGGTGTTGGCCTGAGGGGATGCAGCGTCGGCGGCGAGAGCCTAGGTGTTGTGGGATTGCATTTGGATCGTTGTGAAGCCGCTCCCCTTGCACCACTGCATGCCCGATGCACAACACTGGCCCAAGCTCCCAGCAGTCGCGGCGGGGCAACCATCGGGGAATATTCTGCCGGCCTACACCGCCAAAAGTTTCAATGCAAGATCCTTTCCGCTGGGTTTGACGTCGACCGACAGTCTCGAAAGAAGACATTACTGACGCGAAATACACGAAAAATCTCTGTTTCAAGACTCTCACGGCTCCTAAACTACCTCCTCATCAAGCCTGAACTTTACAGACCTCTGCCAAAATGGGCTCCAGCATGCGCAAGAAGAAGGAGAAGGCCAAGGACTTCCAGGTATGAGACCTCTCAGCCAGGCTCATGAGCCAGGTCACTCAGGAGAGGCCGCAGATGATGCACCTCACACCCGAGCAGCCGCTGACACTGAACAGAAAACGAAGCTCAAAGTTGGCAAGGCCAAGGCCAAGCCGGCCAACTTCACCGACACCAGTTTCAAGTCCAAGTCCATCAGCATGGGCCAGCAGAGCCTCTCAACCCAAGCACCGGAAACGGCTGCCCAGTTCAAGCACAGCCTGTCCCTGGCCACGACGTCCCGTTCAGAGAAGACACGCCGCGAGGCGCTCGCCAACCTGACCACCCAAGTCGCTTCCGGCAGCAACCCCATCGGCACAGCCACTGTCCTCGCCAAAACCCTGCCCCTGATCTCTGACGCCTCAGGCCCCGTGCGCCTCCAGCTGCTCAAGCTGATGCAGGAGCTTCCAGAGGGCGAGGTCAGGAATCACGCCGACAGGTGTGTCATGTACATCCGCGCTGGCATGACCCATCTCTCCGTCGACATCAGCAACGACGCCCTCTCCGTGCTGGAATGGCTCCTCGACGTCGCCCCAGACGAGATCGTGTCCTGCCCTGGCGGCTGGGTGAAGACGCTCAACAGCTTCTGCGCTCTCATGGGGTGGTCCGTCTCCGCCGCCAAGGGCTGGACAGCAGCGCCCAAGGCCGGGTTGAAAGCCAAGGACGCGGAGTCTCGCACGCGGCAGTTCACGGTCCTGACAAAACTCCTCGAGGTTGGTTTGAGGGCCGAGGTTTCGATGCAGCGGAACCCGAACGCCTACTGGGACAGCATCTACCGCGTTCCCCGCACGCCGCATGCTTTCTCGTACCTCAACCTGTTCGGTTCTCGCCGAGATGAGGAGGCAGAGATGTACGAGGACCGCGAATCCAGGCAACGCGTCTTCAACCGACGGTTCGAGACAACTTTCGCAAAGGGCATCGAACAGGCGAAGAAGGAGGGAGGTACCATCGGACGGGCCGGCTCAACACTTGAGAAGGCCATCAAAGACGGCATGCAAGGATTCGAACCAACGACAGCGGTTGATCCGCAAGACCTCCTGGATCTTTGGTGATCTCGTCAATCAGCCCGTCATGTCCAGTACACAATCCCAAATGCTCAAGTCGAGCCCCCACCACCACCGCGGCCGTGCTCGACAATTGGTCGAACGTATCCCCTCAAGACTTCAACACTTCAACACTTCAATGTCGTATTTGATGCCGGGAGTCCAGAGAGCTGGACGCTCCATACACACTCCTGCTGAGCCCGCCACGCCTGCGCGCCCTTATCAGGATGCCCTAGCGGGCTGCATGGAATGATACTCAATCAGCAAGATCTTTCGCTCGCAAGCTGCTCTAGGGCTGTATCACGTGGTCTTCCACGAGAACAGAGCCTCGTCGCTCAAGTCCGTTGGACCTAGCTATCGGCCAGGTCGACAATTTCGAACAGAGGAGACAACGAAAGGGGGCCACGATGGTGATCTTATGATGTATGGCTATGGAGCTGCGCCCGCAGCTGAAGAGGGATCCATGGGACCCACGGCCCTACGTTATGTGCATGACCGATTGCTAGACCGTATATTTAGCAACGATATCTCTTTTAGGGACTGGGACATCCCCTATCCTTTGAACTCCCGCTCCCTTGGTGTTCTTTTAGGATTACTAAACTATTTGCGCGCCCACAGGGACGTTCCGCTTGTCTCTCAAGCCGCTGAGCCTTTTGAAGCTTGCAGGATCCATCGTTCTCATGTCGTTTAACTGCCCCGGTTAAAGAAGGCCAACATTATTAGAGGAGGGTTGAACGGCGCACGCATGAAGCATCCCCCACATTCACAAGACGGGAGCAGAGCATGGATCTTGGAAGGCAGGCATCGCCGCTCTGGGGGCAGGTGCCGCTGGCCTCACTGACTTCCTGGTCCAGCCAGGGAAGTGCTTGCCCTGGCAGCCTGAGAACCAGGAGCTATCATCACCGGGCCGATCCCAGGGCAGGTAGTTCTCAGGCAGTAAGTACACGACGTGGGTCTGACTGTTGGGTTCAGGACTTGAGTTTCCCCAGGGCCAGGTGTAACCTCTTCTCTCTTCCTCCCCTCCCACCAGGCTGTCGTGGTTTTCGAGGAACCATATCATCATCCCGAACTCGCCTCCCCCCTCCCCACAACCATCAGCTGCCACGAAAGGTACGTGTTCTTCGATCGTTAGTATCATCGCAGGTATCATGAGCGCTTTGTCTCGGCCCTGATTTTCCTGATCCCCCTCGTTCAGTCCCCATTTCTCTCACATCATCGCATCCCCAACATCATGTTGCTCGAGGTTGGTGGCCCAGGCATGGTTGTATTCCAGTCTTCCTGCCGTCCCCTCTCGATCTCTCTCGTCTTGTTCTTCAGACGACCGCCTGCTTCATTTCCCATCTTTCAACAGGAATTCGTTCCTTCCTCATCATCCTGCCTTGCTCGCCCTCTCGCTGGTCGTTTTGGCTCTCGCCTTGGGTCACTTGGGCTCCCGCCTTTGTTCACTTAGGCTCATGCCTCTGCTTACTTGGCTCCCACCTCTGGTCCCTTGGGCTCCCGCCTCTGTTGACCTGGCTCCCGCCTCTGTTAACCTGGCTCCCGCCCCGGGTCACTTTGGCTCCCGCCTCTGCTGACAACATATTGGAGGCCTTCGCGGTCTGTGCTTCCTGGGTGGCTGCCTTGTGAGGAGATCCCAACTCACACCTCCATTTTTTACTTCTTGCCCCAATACTACACAAAAGCCGTCCCATTTCTCACCCAACACTCCATCCCCCCCAGCGAGGTCCAAGGCGTCTCTACACTCTGATCTGTCCGCCCGCAACATCCAGCTTCAGCTGACCCCAACTTCACTCCTCATAGTTTCATCTTCAGAGCCAGCCACTCTTCGTCAACTTCCGACGAATCTCCTCGCACTTCACTTCGATCGGATCTAAGGTATGTTGCCATTCCTCCCTCTGTCTCCTTTGTCTTCGTTGGATGACACATCCTTGGCCATCATCCCCCAATTCTTGCCTTCCACGTTCATCAGAGCCTATATTTGCCGCCCCTTCCATTCGACTTGGTCTAACATCGTGTCCGCATAGCTCGTCCTCTCTGGTCGTCACCATGTCCGACACCATGGACACCGGAGCCATGCGTGCTGCCCTCTCCGACAATGACCCCCAGCCTGCCCAGGGCCGCTCGGAGAGTGCCGAGAAATGGGCCGACCCGCTCCCGTACAACTATGAGGAACTCGCCCGGCAGGGCCCTGATGTTCCTGTCAACTGGGAGAGCAATGCTCGTGTCTATGAGTTCGACATGGAACAATTTGGAGACGTTGGCCCCGAGTTCCCTGAACTTGAGGAGCAGCTCTTTGGTCCCGTCGCTGAGCGTGGTCTGAACAACACCGGCATCTCGTACGATCGGTGAGCTCCATCCTGCTCAAGCACCATACACTTCTGTTGCTAACGAGGATTAGCATCACCGAGATCGAGGTTCAGCAGCGTGGTGAGGTCCGCATCGAGCCCATCAAAGATTTCGCCACCGCTGGTCTTCACCCCATCATGCTCAAGAACGTTGAGATGTCGGGCTACCGTGCTCCCACCCCTATCCAGCAGTATACATTGGCTGCTGTTCGCAAGGGCCTTGACATTGTTGCCATTGCCCAGACTGGTCGGTGTTCCTGTTTGGTACCATTGACATCTCATGATACTGACGTTGCGGCCAGGTTCCGGCAAGACTGCTGCTTACCTTGTCCCCGTCCTGGACAAGCTCATGGGCAAGGCCAAGAAGCTTGCCGCTCCGCGGCCCAATCCTTCTTCATTCGTCAGCGGTGTTTCCCAACCTGTTCGCGCTGAGCCTCTGGTCATCGTCGTCTGTCCCGCTCGCGAGTTGGCCGTTCAGATCTTCAACGAGGCCCGCAAATTCTGCTACCGCACCATGCTTCGCCCTTGCGTTGCCTATGGCGGCGGTCCCATGCGTGACCAGATCGAGCAACTCGGTAAGGGTTGCGACATTCTCATCGCCACTCCTGGTCGTCTCTGTGACTTCATCGACCGGCCTCACGTCCTCACCCTCCGTCGCGTCCGATACATGATCATCGACGAGGCTGACGAGATGCTCCACGATGATTGGGGTCAAAGCCTCAACACCATCATGTCTGGCGGTGGTATGTTATCAGCTGTCTTCTCGCAATCGCCGTGATACTGACCGTTTGATACAGAACAGGAGGAAGGCAATGTCAAGTATCTCCTCTTCTCTGCCACATTTCCTAAGGATCTCCGTGACCTGGCCCGCAGCCACTTGGCTGCTTCGCACAGCCAGATCAACGTCGGTCGCATTGGCAGCACCCATGGCAACATCATGCAACGCATTGTTGAGGTTTCCCTCGAAAACAAGAGAACCATCTTGACCAAGGTGATCGAGGCGCTTGAGCCCTGCCGCACCATCGTCTTTGTCAACTCGAAGCGTGTCGCCGATGAGATTGACGATTTCCTCTTCAACTCGGGCTATCCGTGCACTTCCATGCACTCCGATCGCACCCAGCTCGAGCGTGAGGGTGCCATGCGAGCTTTCCGTGCTGGAACCTCTCCCATCCTTATCGCAACTGGCGTTATGGCTCGCGGCATTGACGTCCGCAATGTTAACCACGTGATTAACTACGATCTTCCCTCGGTTGACCACGGTGGCATCGAAGAATACACTCACCGCATTGGTATGTTCAATCATGTTCTACATGTGTTTCTTGCTGACTGACTATTGGCCAGGTCGCACCGGTCGTATCGGTCACAAAGGCATCGCCACTTCTCTCTACTGCCCCGATCGAGATGATGGTATCGGCAGCGTTCTTGTGCGCACTCTTCTCGAGACTGAGCAGGAGGTTCCCGAGTTCCTTCAGGAGTTCATGCCTGAGGGCGACGAGCTTGAGAACCTCAAGTGGGAGACTGCCTCCAACGAGGAGGATCGTCCTGCTGGTGCGGCTGGCTTTGGTGGCGAGTCCTTTGAGGAGGGCGACGGTGGTGCCTGGGGCAATGGCAGCGCCAATGGAGACACCAATGTTAGTGCTGATGGCGGCGCTGATGGCGGCTGGGGCGGAAAGAATGACGATACCGGTAACGGCGATTCCGCTGGTGGTGGTGGTGATACCTGGGGTACTTCTGCCGCCTGGTAGATGTTCCACGGTTCATCACTTGGTTGTCTTTCGATGATGCGAGGTCATTGCTTCGCCGTCATAGGAAGCTTGAGGATGATGCGATACCGTCAACAAGGATGTCTATTCAGAATGCTTTGGTACATAGAGGCCAGAAGGGAATAGGACATGGACTGTCGGTTGAACCAAGCTCATGTGATGTTTACGAGGCTGCATGACCTAAAGTGTCTGAAAGGCGGCAGATTCCGTCGTGTAGGGGCATTTCATCCAGGTCTAAAAGCTCAAGGCGTTGGAGACTGAAGGCACGTCTAGAACTGTTACGCACGGGGCACTCGGACTGGATGAAGACCGCGTAGCAATGAGGTATGTAGTGATTGGTGAGGGTCTCTGTTGAAACCGTCGTCCTGTTTGAATCGTGGCCTGGTATCAATGGATTGAGACTTTGTGTACAACAAAACGCTTGAAGCAGATCCGTACCACCGCCCGCCTGGCACTCTACGTGTTCTTGGCCATGCTCAGGAGGCCCTTGCCCTTGCGGCCCGCCGACAACCCGTACCCGAGCTCCACAATGCCGCGCGCGAACCGCCACGTCCTCTCCTGGTCCGCGACGGGATACCGCACGGGCGGAGGGATAGACGTGCGGACGCCCAGCCAGCCGGCGCGGTCCCGGCACACGCTCTTCGCGTTGCAGAGCCCGCGCAGGCCCTCCTCGCCGGCGAAGCGGCCGTAGCCCGAGCCGCCGACGCCGCCAAAGGGCAGCTGGACGGCGTAGGTGACGCCAAAGTCGTTGACGGCGACCATGCCCGTGCGCAGGCCGTCGACGACCTTGAGGAGGACCGGGTCCGAGTCGGAGCCAAAGACGGAGGCGCCGAGGCCGAAGGAGGGCGCGTTGGCGACGGAGAGGACGGAGGCGGCCTCCGGCGCGGGCGCCCGCATAAGGACCATGATGGGCCCGAAGCACTCCTCGTTGGAGATGGCCATGGAGGGTGTGACGTCGACGAGGAGGGTGGGCGCGAAGTAGTGACCCATGGGGTGGTCGGGATGGACGTGACGCTTGCCGCCGACGAGGAGGCGGGCGCCGTCTTTGACGGCAGCCTGCACGAGAGTCTCTAGGCGGTCGAACGAGGCATCCGACACCATGGCGCCGACGTCGGCGGTGGGGCCGAGCCTCAGGGCGCGGACGCGGGGCTCGAGTGCGTCGACGAGCTGGTCGTAGACCTTGGGGGTGGCGATGATGCGCTCGATGCCGATACAGTTCTGCCCCGAGGCCTGGAAGCTGCCCCGCAGCATGATTTCCTCGATGCGCTTGAGGTCACCGGCCGCCGAGTCGAGGATGACGGCGGCGTCCTTGCCGCCGAGCTCCGCCACGAGAGGCGTCAGCGACCTGGCCGCCGAGGCGGCAACCTTGTGGCAGACGGGCTTGGACCCGATGAAGGTCAGGTGGGCGATGCGCGGGTGGGAGGTGATGTGCGATGCCGTCTGCGGCCAGCAGGCGACGGTCTGGATCAGGCCGGGGTCGTGGCCGTGTACGACGAGCGCGCCCCTCGCGATGGACGTGAAGAACTGCGAGCTCCACGCCGTGTGCTCCGAGACCTTGACCAGCACGCCGTTGCCCGCGAAGATGGCCGAGATGATGGGGCCCATGAGGTTGTGGAAGGGGTAGTTCCAGCTGACGAGCGCCGCCACGACGCCGAGCGGCTCGTACCGCACCTCGTTCTTCTTGTACGCCATGAGAAAGTTGGTCGGCCGCCTGCTGGGCCGCAGGGCCTTCTCGCCGTGCTTCAGGGTCCACATGAGCTTCTCGGCGGTGACGAGGATCTCGCCCATCTCGGCGTCCACCATGGTCTTGCCCGAGTCGAGGCAGGCGGCGCGGCAGATGGCCTCCTGGTTGTCGAGGATGTGCTGGAGCAGGGTTCGAAGGACGTTGCGCCGGGCGTGGAAGGAGGTGGCGCGCCACTTCGCCTGGGCGGTGTGAGCGGCATCGACGGCGCGGTCGATCGAGTCGGGCGTCGAGGGGTTGATAAGGCCCAGGAACTGGCCCGTCGCGGGCGCGTAACACTGGATCGCGGAAGAGCCGGGCAGCTGTATGGGACAGGGCGTCACGTCAGCGAATTGACTCGTTACGAAGGGGATCTCGAGTCAAAAGCGTACCTTGATGCTGGCTTCCTCGACGACCGAGTACTCGGCTGGCGTCTTTGGCGGGGGAACGTTGTACTTCTTCGTCCTCTCCTCCTCGCTAATCTTGGCCTCTTGAATGGCCCATAGGCTGAGCCCGATGGCAATGATGGCCACAATAAACTTGGCAGCTGTGTAGCTTCGTCGGCGTCAGGATCACCGCCCAAATCAAAAGAAGATAGAGTGAGGGGCTCACGGGATGGCCTGGATCCACGAAGCGAGCTGGGTTTTGGATTGCTCCCACCACAGCTCCGCGTGCTCCATCCTCAGCAGTGCCTCCATGATATCGAGTCTCCAATTGCTGAGAGCCAGGTAGGAAAAGCCGGCAGCAGAGGTCAGGTGCCGCTTCGGCCGCTCTTGATCTGGGGGGATGGATTTGCTTTCTGTCGCATGTTGAGAGGTCAAAGTCGTAAGAGTAAGGTACCGTAGTCAATGGAAGAGCTAGGCAGAGCTCCAGGCCCGATTACGTAATTGCTTCTCCGATCCAGGTACCTGGGACACGCCACGACGGCTGCCCTCATGCCACGGAGGCACGACATTGAACAGACCCCCAGATGTCATCACCACAGCTTGTCACCAGACACATCAGGTTCTGCACGTGTTTTTAACGTCTTGAGTTCTTCGCTTCTCCGCTTCTCCTCTGGTATGTACAAGGCAGGCCTGCAACAGACAGGCCTTGCCTATGCTATCTACCACGCTCTTTCCGGCGTCTTTCTGGTGCAATGCTTGCCAACTGCCACTTGCAAAAGAGAAAGATCAGAAACAGGAGAAGTCTTTTCCCGTCACCCTCTGTCGTTCCGCCCCTCCACATGTTGGAGGCATCTAAGATCCCCAGGAAACTCGTACACAAATGCAGGTCCGCACAGGCATGCCCCTTCCTGGCTGTGGAAACGCCGAACCGGAACGCCCTATACGAGAAAAACAAGAAAAAAGGCGAAGGCGCGCGAAAAGTCGAATGAACTGAGTCGAAACAGTAAGAGCAGAGTCGCTGCGACGCGAGCGTGGTGGTGTCGTCGGTCGCTCATGCAAATCGTGATGCGCATCGGGAGGTATCAACCAAAAGCAGAGGCTATAGAGAAGGCGCGCCGGATGATGACGATGTCGATGATGATGATAATGTGTGTGTGTGTGTGCGCGCGCTTGTGTTGATAGGTAGGGAGTGTGTGTGTGTGTGTGTGTGTGTGTGAGAGAGAGAGAGAGAGAGAGATTGCAGTCGTGTGGAAGGGTCGCATGGTACAGGAGAGGAGAAGACGACAAGGTGTCGAGGTCTCACCAAACAAGACGCACGACTGACTATTGATTGGCACTCTTCGACATGGATAGGCCTCGGAAGCGTCGGTGGAAGAGGTGGCCGGCTGACTGGCTCGACTCGATTCGTGACAGCCGGGCGGCTGAGGTGAAGTCGCTGCTTGCCTCGAAGCTGGGCCGGACGCGGTCCATCGATGCCCGAATTCGATCGTAGGACGGGCGGGCTCGGTCAAAGGACGGCCGCATCGGAGGCGCCAAATCCATTGACATACGGTGCCCCGTGTAGTTCGTGCCGTCGCTGCCGTTCTGGCTGCGCGGGTTGTGGGTCGTGCGGGTCGCAACTGAAGGGGGATAGATTGGTCTTCTGTCTTCGTCGACGCTGGCATAGTGCATGTGCTTACCCTTTGGCTCGCTGTCGGACGACGTAGACGCTCGGGCGCTCGACCGTCCGGCCGTGGTGGCATCGATCTCCTTGTCCAGCGGCGCCTGGCTGAGGTGCGCGAACTTGCCCTGTCGCTCTTGCTCGCGGATAATGTCGACATCGTAGGGGAAGTAGACCTTCTGCAGCGCCTTGATCGCGAACCGGGGGAACAGGCAGACGACGGGCACGATGAAGAAGACAGCCCAGAAGGAAGCTTGGCTGTAAATCTGCGCGCCCGCGCCGTAGAATGCATTTGAAGACGTCTGGACGGTGAAGATGCCCGTCGTCAGGAAGATCATGAGATTGCTGAGGACGACAACCAGCACAATTACCCAGTCCCATCTGTACGTGTTGATCAAGATGTACATGTTGATTGTCATGATGATGGGATGAGCGATATAGGCGCCCAGTCTCGTGCGGTCTTCGATGTTCTGGCCGTTGAAGGTGACGAAGCTGGTGGCCACGACGGTCAAGTAAGGAATGTAGAAGGCCATGACGGATTGGTAAACACCATCGAGCATGTAGAGCCTGCATCACGGTTAGTTCTGCGATCATCGAGGGCCATAAATACCTGTAGAACATACCAAAACTTGGTCTGAGTCCACTCCAGTCGCTCGATACCGCGGCGGTACAGCTCAGGCACTGCCAGGGATACCTTGTCCGAAACATCCTGATCGAGAACACCCATTATGGCGACGGGGACGGATGTGTACAACAGGTTGAAGAAAAGGATGTACGTGTAGTCGAAGATGTAGGTGATGTCGAAGTCGCAGTAGATCTGGTACCAGAAGAGAGCGAAGGTCCAGATGACGTTTTTGTAGAAGAAGTTGGGAATGGACTCGGCCACTCGACGGTATGACCATCTACCATGTACCAGGACCAGTCTCTGGAGGAAACGGAACTGAGCGATGGCGTAGTCAGAGGACATGACAGCCTGGCGGCCTTCCACGCCCGCGATGCCAACGCCAACGTCAGCTTCCTGGATCATGGCAACGTCGTTCGCGCCGTCACCAATGGACAGGGTCATGACATCGAAGCCGTTCTTGACCATGGACACCACGGCGGCTTTTTGGGCAGGACTGACACGGCAGCACAGTACCGACTTGCATTGTTTGCAGAGGAGCAGGAACTTCTGCTTGAGCGACTCATGGAGGACCCACTTGAGTGTGAAGCCATCGATGACGAGACCGTGAGTTGCGTCGGGGGGCTCGTGGTTGGTCTTTGCCTTGGCCAGCTCCTCGTCGCTGCCGGTCATGCCGAAGGTCTGCAGATGTGTGTCCAGAAGCTCATCGACCTGGGACAGGAACACATCGTCAGGGGTATCACCGGACTCGTCCTCATCGATCTTCATGTGGATCAGTTCCATGTCGTTGTTGAGAAGGTTGCAGGAGAAACCAATGTTGATGGCGGTCTCGACCTTGTCTCCGGTCAAAACCCACAGCTTGATACCCGCCTGGCCGAGGAGGGCAATCGTATCGGGAACCCCGTCTTGCAGTCGATCTTCGATGGCTGTTCCGCCAAGCAGCGTCAGATCCTGCTCAAGACGATCGGCGACCGCCTCCATCTTCTCCTCTCGCTCGTCCAGCGCAGCAGCCGCCGCATCATGCTCCCGGAGCCAGGCAGCATACTGGTCCTCCGTGAGCTCTCTTTGCGCAATGCACAGCGTCCGCAGACCCTCACGAGCGAACATCTCGAGGTGTTCAGCTGTGGATTTCCTGAGCTCGGCTTGCTCGCCGCGCTTGAGGCGGGAGTAGATGACACTGTCTGCACCCTTGCAGATCAACAAAATGCGGTTATCGGGCATTCGCAGAATAACGCTCATCCTCTTGCGACTCGAGTTGAACTCAATCGTGTTCATGATGGAGTAGTGGCGTTCCTCGCCCATGACGTTAAGGTTGACGCCCTCTGGTGAGGTGCTCAGCACTGTGAAGCCCATGTCTCGCGCTGTGGCGACAAGCGCCGCTTCATCAGGAGACTGCGCCTTGAAGATGATTTTGGGAGGATCGCCGGGTAGTCGCTCGGAGATGACAGTGTGGCAGAGAGCCAACGTGAGCATGAAGTGCTCGTTCGCGGCCTGCTGTTCGGGACCAGACTCGCCGGCCAAGTCCGTCACGAAGTCGGGGGCGATGAAAGTCAAGTCCTCGTCGTGCAGGTAAGGGTTGTCGTGGATCCTGCGAAGACCCTCAAGGGATCGGATCTTGCCCTCGGCGATTTCTGCCCTGGCCCTCTCGCCCTCCTTTTCCACGTCGATGCCCATCCTCTTCTGCATACCAGCCTGAGCCTCAGTGTACGCTTCGCCGTAGGGTTGGCCGTTGATTGTGGCCTTCTTAAACTCCATGACGTTTTGCGTCAGCGTGCCAGTCTTGTCCGAGAAGATGTACTCGATTTGACCCAGGTCGTCGGAGATGTTCCAAGACTTCGGAATGCATGGCTGATCGAGTGGGGCATAGTACATCTCGACGTCGCTATAGATGAAGATCGCCTGCAGCAATCGGATAATTTCTAGCGTGATGTAGAGCGAGATGGGGACCAGGTTCTGGAAGAAAATCATCGCAGCCCAGAACGTGATGAAGCCGGTCATAGGGGCCGTGTCTCCTATGGAACCGAAGTTGAAGAAGAAGAGCGATCGGTCGGTTCGAGCCCACGATGTTCCGTTGACAATGGCGGCTGTGAGACACATTGCCACTAGAATTCCAAAGTTCCATACGACGTTGTAGTTGAGCTCGCGTGCTATGCGAGCACGCTTGCTAGGCGTGATACCCGAGTTGATCATGATCTTGGTGTCGTGTCCAGTAAACATGACAATACCAAGAGCCCACTCTGTGTTTCGGAGGTTGCAACCGCGGAGAAGCATGTTGTCGATGGTGATGGGTTCGATCATGCTGTGGGGTTCCGAATCGAGGCCATCAAATTTCTGTTGCCAGTTGATGGCGCCATTGTACTTGTAGAGGTTGGCTTGGGGTGCCTCGCTGTCCATCCAGAACTGAGCTCTTTCGGTGTCCCTGGCGTGCTTCATCGAGCGACTGCATCGCAGCGCTGAGCGGAACTTGAGGTTTGTTTCGCCGTCCAAGTTCTTCGTCTCCACATAGCAGGCGCCGTCAGGGTCAGACGTAGACAGGATGACAATATCAGCAGGAATCTCATCGTCATTGTAGATTCGCACGTAATCGCCAACCCTGAGGTCTTTCCAGGCATCGCGGTGGAAACGTGCATCGCCCTTGAGTGGCAGCTCTCGGTTGATCACGTTGCCCTTGAGCTGTTTCAGTTGGTTAGCGCGCCTCTCGTCATGCTGGTCGGGCAACTCTGAGGTCTGGCGAGGCATTGGTGAAGGGACTGGAGTCATCTGGATGTCCTCCTCGTTGGTCGACATGAACGACTGGCGATGAGTCGCTTGCGTTTCCATCGATGGGCGGGGAAGGTCGGCTTCTTGGCGAGCAAGTCGCAGCTTCTCTCGGTCCTCCCTGGCCTTCTTCGACCATAACGACTGCGTGGCACGCCACAAGGATCCAAAGATGGCTGAGTTGGCTTTCTTGAACTTCCTCCACAGTGAGACGTTGTCTTCCTGAGCGTTGACGTTGTTGAAGCCCCTGAGACGGTGGACTGGGGCATTGTTGAGCTCATTGTCGAGGTTTGATCGGCGGTAGTCTTCGATGGCGTCCTTGATTGCGGTGATAGCGATAATGGCAATCAAGGGGACAGAGTTGAGCCCGGGGTTGTAGCCGCCGAAGATTGGGAAGAACTAGAGGTGCAAGTTGTTGGTGATTATGA
Source organism: Verticillium tricorpus MUCL 9792 (assembly GCA_000732205.1). NCBI lineage: Eukaryota > Fungi > Ascomycota > Sordariomycetes > Glomerellales > Plectosphaerellaceae > Verticillium > Verticillium tricorpus. Next base: position 2,375,519 of record JPET01000002.1, read on the forward strand.
TCGACTAGAGAGTGGAGACTGTACGTGGGCAGGGTGAGTACTTACTACCAGGACAACGACGAAGAGGAAAAAAATGTTCGCGATGTTGTGAAATTGAAACCACAGGTTCTTCGGGACGAAGGACATGGGCGTATATTTTGCGGTCCTGATCTTGTTCCTGGCGTACTGCTGGAGTGGAGCGCCATTCTCGTCGACCATTTCGCGTGGAAGGTCGAGGTTGAAGAAGAGCTTCCTGCCAGGGGCTTGCTCGTCGCCATCGCCCCCTTGGCTTTCGGTACTGTTGTTGGGGTCGCCGGACAGACGGTTCTTCTCGTTGCCATTGTGCTTCTTGTTGGCGCGACCGAGGATAGACAGCCTCTTGTTGCTGCTGCTCTTGAGGGTCATCTTGCGGGTGGGCCATCGTGATCGTTGTGTTTTGAGGTCCTGCGCGCCCGGGTCGTTCGGATCGCTGGCGTCTTGCGCGTCATTCGGGGTTGACGCAGGGCCAGCACCTGCGCCCTCCGCGGATGGAGGTGCCAGGAAGCCTGGATTCGGGTTTGTTGAAGAGGAAGACATGATTACTGGTATCTAGTGATGTGCGGGCGAGAAACCCGGGTGACCCGGAGTTGTCCTCCAGGCTGACCTGTCGTGGCCACCGGAGCTGTCCCGTACGGGAAAGGGGAAGCGGAGGTTATTGAGATGCCAGATTGGATGCTGTTGGATGATGCGGTCTGGCGTATGGCTGCTGGAAAGGGGCTGCGTGGAGGTCTCTGGTAGGACCTCTGGAGCGAGAGTCGGTTGATGGGTGTTGCGTTTCCTGCTGCTTCAGGGGGTTGCGGCGGGCGGTAGCTGCGTGAGGTGGACGAGGAGGAGGACACGGAGGACGAGCCAGCGACCGTCAAAAGGGAGATGCGAATTACTCTTCTCCGTCGTCGCGGCTGCTGATGTCCTGTAAACTGCCCAGCGTCAAGGGTGAAGCCTAGGAGGGGGGGATAGTAACAGTAACGAACGGACGTGAAGGAGGGAAGGAACTATTTTGGCTGAAGGGGCGGCGCGGGACTCGAAGTGGAGGACCGGCTGGGCTGGGATTGGGATTGGGATGGGTGTGGTATGGGTCTGTGTATGGGCATGGGATGGACGGGATTGACGGGCAGGACTGGCAGGGAGGCGGCGGTGCATTGGTGTTTGATGACAAGAGTTGGCCCAGACAGGCAGGGCAGTCCAGGGTAGGGTGCTCTCTACCTAAGGTGAGCCAGCCAGCCGTAGCGCGTAGTGGAGAAGGCGCGACCCAGAAAAGTTCGGCGCCGCGGTCTTCCTCCTTCCCCCCCTCCTCCAGTCACGGCGTCTCCACCTCAACCTCTGGCTGGCACTCGCGCTCATGATTGCCCAGCCAGCCCGCTTGTGGGGCCTGCGTTCGAGGGGGGGAGGAGCAGCCTACGAGAACGGCGGGCGGGGGATGCGGCACAGTCAAGGGGAGGCGAATAATGCACACAGGCCGGCGGGTGAGGATCTCCCGCTGGGTGCCCGCTGGAGACTGGTCCTTCGGGGGCTTTCAGCGTCCGTGCCGGCCATGAGTGACCCCGTGGGAATCATTGATAATGAGAGAGAGGCACCGGATGGCCCGGGGACTAAGAAGACTCCGAGCGGACCAATTCTCGTGGGCTGCAGCAAATCCTCTCCCACCGTCATTGGTAATCTGTCCGTTCATGGATCTTCGACTCGGGCCCATGGAAAGAAGAAGGACGTCGGTTTCTTCCCTTCACTGCGGTTGTACGATGGATGCTCAGCTCAGCATGCATCTCGCCGTCATCAGGAAGACGAGGGCGGGTACAGACTGATCTAAGAAAAGGGACAAAGAGTAAGCCTCTTCCTCCCCTTAGATCCGGAGATGCCACAGCCCTCTCAGCCCTGTTGATCTTAGCCGCGACCAGCTTGGTGATGGGTGGCCATCAGAGTTCATTGGACGTTTCGCACTCGGATGCGGTGACTCCTTGCTCAGATCAACTTGGAATAAGCTCATCCGTCCCGCACACAGCCACTCTCTTTCCGCGGGTTACTGCCCACGAGACCAGCGGAACGAATGTCCAACCAGACGTCCATGAACTCGGCGATCGAGACGAACATGATGGCGGCCCTGGCAGGCTCGGCAGTACATGGGCGGCCCAGGCACGCGCGTCGGACCCAGACTGCAATTTTATTTATCGTAAGCCCTCTACCCTTTTCGAAGCACACAAGGCAGGACAAGCAAGGTCCACGACGTCCCTCTCCTCCACCCCAGGAGGAGACGGCCTTTGTCGGCTCGACGCGAAGGACGGACGGGCGGCATACGGAACCCGAAGCACCTACAATGCACCAGGCGTGCATGGGGAATAGGACGGCCCCGAGCCAGCCCACCAACTCCCCGACGCCGAAATCCGCACTTCCTCCTTCATCACTCTGCGGACTGGACAGATGCAAGCACCGCACGCCGCCTCTCCCTGGCCCGAAATGGCTAGAGCAACGGTCAGGGAGAGGAGCGTTAGCACTAAGCTTTCCCACAGTCCTGCCGCCATGAAGAGACCCTTTTTCCCCAGGTTCTACTTACTTTGATCGTCACCACGGGCGCAGTCCCTGGACTTTTCCTCCAAAAGGACACGGTCTACCATTCATTTACTCGTTGCGTGGCACAACCAGCACTGTGGAATGGAGCAATGACAGGGCAGGCTGCGAAATGGGGCTTGGGCATGCTGGCTACCCGCTCTCTCTCTGCAAGTCTGTGGGCTGGCGTGCTCATCCAGGGGCCTTCCCTTCATGCCACTCCTCCAAGGCATGACGGGAGACTGAGCACCAGCCACGTACCGTGGATCCGCGCAACCACGGTATTCCGTCTGTCCCCGTATCACATCGCCTCACTCTCTTCCCGAGCCTTTTGTAGCATTGTTACAAAGCGCGTCGGTTGCGCCGATGCGCGGGAAAACAGCAGTAGCAGCAGCAACCTGATCAAGATTGGTATCCCGCCAGACCCACCCCGACCGACCGACGACTGGAGACTGGAGTTACAGTGATCCCGAATGACGAGCGGACTTGCGGGATGGGGGGGCCCAGGGTCTCCTGGGTGTCAGCGCCGATCCATTGATTGGCACAGTTAGCCTCGCCCACCATGACGGGTAGCCAGGCAAGCCAGGCAAGCAGGACCTGTGACAGGACGAGTCGGCTCGCACGGTTCACAGCAAACCTGCATTGACTCTCTCCTCGGTACGCGGTTAGGTGAGGTGAGGTGAGATGCGTGGTGCGAATTGCGGACATTCGGGGCTTACGACACTCCATCCGGGCACGGAGGTATCGAGGCTTTTCTCCAGTGGACGCCAACTCCCACGTCTGTTACGTCCTTCCTTTTCGGTATCTAGCTAGGGGGGGTTTTTTTTTCTGTTCTCCCTCTATTAATCTCTTTCCCTCTTTCTCTCTTCCTTGCGCTGTCATCTTAGACGAGGTGCCGGTCGGTGGCTGCGGGATGTGCTGTCCATTCCCGCTGGCTAGCCCGGCACGGAAGGGAACAGAAGAAGGGATGGAACACGAGGGTCCCGGGTCCCGCTCTGTGCCTCCCCTCCTTCACCACCGACCATCCCTGTCGGCTTACCGTGTGCCGCCCAGCACAGTCGTCGACCTCAAACTGCGGTCTCGACCTTTTTCTTCATTTGGCTGGAAGCCGAAGCACCCGGATCGTGAAAGTAGACCCACGAGCAAACCCCATTATCTGGGAGAGCGTCATTTCTCATCACGATGCATCACACTCTGGTCACGACCGACAGAGAGTCGGATTACTCAGCGGTGCTGCCATCGTCACGTGCGAACAACGGCTCTGCACACCGTCCTCAGAACAACCGTGATGAAACTTATGCACCTCGTTTGGAAAAGATGGAAATTTAGGGGCCTCCAGGTCTGGGCACCCACCCCCTGAGCCAGGAGCCCAGGAGGCCAGCTACCAGATCCGGACTTCCCCTCGCCTGGCGGAGATGGCGATGCGACCACTCACCATCGTTCAGAACATCTTGGCAGCTTGTTGACATCAGCTGCACAAGCCCACGTCGTAAGAAAACCCAGACAGACGGGAGCTATTCGCAGCCTGACTGTCAGCTGCACAAAGTACCTGGCGCTAGAGGCAGTTGGCAATCTAAGACGAGATGTGAGGTAACCTTCGCACTGGCGCGGCTGCGCCACACGGGCGAGGGCCCCCTGACAGGCAGTTGCGCGATTGCAGAACCACTGTCAATCTTACTATGCATCTCTGGTCGTCCGGTGTTGTGCGTCTGATGAGCATCTCAATTCGGTGCTGGTCGCGTTTGTGGCCAGCAGCGAGACGAGGACGAACAAAACAGACTTTAAGCTTATCTAAGCAGAAGGGTGTTTGCGAGGGCAAGGTGCCTAGTTGGTTTTGCTAGGAAGGTACCTGTGGTAGTACAAACGAACACAGATGTGGAGATAAGATAAGAACACCGTTTAAGTGGCCCCGCTGTTGGTCGCGCGCCTGACGCGGTGGTGAACGCGTGCCTGGCGCAGCACCACATAGCCTTTCGACGACATCTCATCATACAACGATAAACTCAGTCAACGTTGACTCTTCGTTCGAGCTACCTTCGAGCGGCGGGCCCGCTCCTTTCCAGGCGCTCCCTGTCGTCTGCGGTGCACACAGAAAAAGACCGCCCATTTCAACCTGGCTTTCATGTTCTTAGCACTTCTCGGGTCACCCACTACGTCCTGTCGCAATGTCTTTCAAGCAGAGCAAGATTCTGGGGTTTTTCCAGCCCAAACCCAAGCCAGAGAACGACGGTTTGGGCTGTAAAAACACTACCTCGAATGATACAACGCGGAGCTTACCTGACAACTCGAAGCCCAAGGCTGTGATTGAATCCAAAGCTGCCGATAGCGACAAAGAACGGAAATCTCATGCCAGATCAAAAACTCGAAACCCGCCACGGCACCTTCAAGCAAGATCCGATAATGTACAGAGACTCCCTGTACCCTCTTCAACAGTGGCACAGCCCACATCTTCTCCTGATCTGCCCCCCGTTGCGGCGCCTCTGCCCCCGTCGTCCGCGGCAACATGCAAGTTTCCGTCGGAAGGAGAATCAAGCCCACAGAGGACGCCGAAGAGGATGACTCGGGCTTCGGCATCACGCTTTTCCTCTCCGCTGGTAAGGCGGCCGTCTACGCCAATGGCAGATCCCAAACAGTCCTTCGACCTCGGGTATGCGCCATCGAGTCCCACACGCACCTTGTTTGCTCCCAGGACCGGGGATTCAAACACGAGCAAACGAACGGCAGACTTCGCACTCCTCTCCCCCAAGAAAGACCGTCTCAAATCAGCCAGAACGAGCCCGACCCCTGTCACGTTGTCAAAACTCTCGGAGGGGGTGGCCTCTCCGTCCAGTTACCCTTCCTCACCATCAATGCCGTCTTCGCCGCTGTTACCCGTTCTGCCGAAGCCGACCTTCGACCGCGACATGGAAATCAAGGGATCAGATGACGAGGATAGTTCCTCTTCTGACTGTTCCTTGCCGGACCTTGAAATGCTCCTATCGCACAAACCGAGGCAAGAAATGCCACCGCCATCTGCCAAAGCCACGCCCCTCAACACCAGGCTGAGGAACAGGAGGTCGGCCAAATCACCAATACCCTCTAACTCAAAACCCCTGTTCGACATGAAAACACTTCTAGAACACCAGAGACGAGACGAGGCCATCGCCGCAAGTTCTACCAGGCTTGACGACGATGTCGAAGAGGAGGGGGATGCGAAGGTCATGTCAGTTGCAGCTGATCCACCTCCTAGTCCGAACACCACCCGTCGAAAATTTATCAGCGTCGCCGGCGTCAACGACAAGGAGGTAGCTGGCAAGGCTATGCGTGCCATGGAGCGAACCGAAGCTGCGACTGCAGTCAAGGATAGGTGGTACTTTTTCAAACCCGGGAAACTTCCGCCGACAGACCAGTCTCCGCCGTTCCCGAGAGACGCTGCTACGGGTCCGTGGGCTTTGCTGGCTAAAGAAGGCACACGCCGACAACATATCCAGAGCAGGACGCTGCAGTGTGTTGCAAGCCGGCACAGGCTTCCTGACGAGATCTTCACATGGATGTTGCTGGCCATCAGCGGAGAGAAAGGGGTATTACAGCTGGCATATTCCTCTCTCGTCAGTGCAAACGTCGAGCAGATTCAAGAAGTCGTCACGCCCAAATACCTGCGGGAGCTCTACAAACACATTGGCGCTGCCGATGACATCGACGGCGAGCAAGTTCAGCTTGTGCAAGAGAATCGAAAAGCGTATGCTGACAGGGACTGGTCGGGACTCCGCGCTTATCTCGAGTGGTTGCAAGCTATAGCGTGCAGTCTTGGTATCGAATCCATCAAGTACGCTGTGGTCTCACTACTGCGCATGGCAGCGGACAAGGCGCTTATGGATGACATCAATACCCGGATGGCCCATCAACAAGCCCTGGGCCTCTTGACAGAGGCTGTCGATGTGGCCGTCTGGGACGACTTTGTGAGTTGAAACAAAAGATACTGACGCTGTCGATGCGGCTTGATGTAATTAACATGCTGTCAGTGTCAACATACGTGCTCATCGATTTGGTCTGCCTTCAGTAGCAACTTCTTGCGCCTCGCATCTGTCCAACAGATTGCTTCCGCGACGTGCAAATCTCGAGACTTACGGCGGCGGATGGCGTTGGCTTTCTTCCTCGGGGACCCTGCGCTCGCACGGCAGCACCCAGACGACCAGGACATCGTGCGAGAGGCGATGCACCACCTGCAGGGTGATGATTTCCGCATCAAGAGGAAGACGAACTATGTGGAGCTGAGAGCGCAGGTACAGCTCTTTGACATTGCCCTCGACGATGGCTCATTCAGCCCCGGCGACGACATTTCTGACCCTGCCGAGGTATTCAATGCCGAAGTGGATGGCCTGGCGCAGCAGTTGAGAACGATTTGGAGCAGTATCAACGATTCTGGGGCTGCCTATCTCTCACGCACCGAGGCGAAGAACTCGATTGACTGTGCGGAGAAGCGCTTGACGTACTCGGTCCGAACGAATCCGCCGCCAAAGCGGAGCATATTCGACCTGCCGGAACATCGCGGGGAGGTGGTGACAGAGATGCAAAAGGACTTTATGAGCAAGTTCCTCGGGGCACTAAAGAAACCTAGACTAGACGTCGTCAAGGATGAAGAGCGCCGCAGATCTGCACTCGGCTCCGATGACACATCAGATGCGGAGGACTCATTCATGTCGGCAGTGGGCGAGCTCTAATTGCGATGTAGAAGTAATAATGACTTGATGACTTGCTGGGCCTGGCTACGGATATGTGCTGGTGTGGTCATACAGCATCTAAGGTACAAAAGCAGGCAATCCAACCCGTTCAGCAGCTTGGGACCGTCAACATAGAAAACAGCTGGTGCCGTGAGAGGGGCAGCAAGAGGGCGAAGGAGGTGATGCGCGCAACGGCACTCGTTTAGTCGTAGAATTTGCGGTTGGGGTTCTTGCCGAACAGGGTCTCTCGCACGGCCGGGAGAGCAGTGTCCTCCAACAGCTTTAGCCGCTGCTCAACCGTGTTGTCAATCTCGATCTTGCCACCGGTGCCGAGGATAGACACGCCGCCCTTGCTGTAGGTGCACCGTTAGCTTCGTGTCACACACCACGAGACAGGCGCGTATCGCGAGGGGTGGTTGGAAGGGGACTTACCTTCCCTCGGGCAGAGGGTTCTGCTGGTCGATGGTCGCCGTAATGTCCTTGCTGGTCTTCTTCTTGTACTCCTTGATCGCCTCGTCGATGGCCTTCTTAACAACGTCGTTGTCGGCTTTCCGCGCGCGGACCTGGACCTCGGGCTCGCTGAGGCCGTAGAAGCCCTCGAGGATGAGGTTCTTGAGGATGCCCTGGTACTTGTTCTTGTCCTTGACACCGTCGGCGAGCTTCTGGCCGGCGGCCTCGAAGATGTTGTCGAGCAGCTCCTGGCGGGCAGCGAGGACCTTGAGACGAGTCTTGTTGGCGACGGTGGAGGCGGTGATCTGCTGCGACATGGTGGCCTGCTTGAACTTCTTCTCGTAGTTCGAGTCGATCGCGTCGGTCTCCTGGCGGACGAGCTTGGACTTCTCGATTGCGAACTCCTCGTTGGCCTTGATCTCGATTTCGCGAGCCTTCTCCATGGCTTCTTGCTTGATGAACGCGGTCATCTTGCGGAGCTCATTGCCGACCTGCGGGGGGAAGAGAGTACATGTCAGCATCCAGGCATCGCTTCACGTGCGGTCTTGGTGATGGCCATGATAGCTGCCCATTCGACGGGAGGCTGACGCGGGAGCTGGCTCACTTGGTCGTCGGTCAACGGTTGGTTCGACATGATGGCGGTTGTCGTGAGGTACTTCGGGGAATCGGGGTATTATCGAAGACAGCAGCAATGATTCCAGCAGGCCTTCACCGAGTCAAGCAGAAAGAAGGTCGTCGGGGGAGATGGGGGATATCGTAGGGGTGGGGGTTGAGTTGCTGGGCCGAGCTGTTGTGTCCCTCGACTGGGAGGATGAGCATCGCGGAAGCCGTCCACTCCCCAGCCAGCTTGGCACACTGCTTGCCTGCCTCGTGCAGCCACACTTCAGGACCCCACACGAATCTCCACCTGCGCTACTTCAGCCGCTTGGCTCTGCTGCACACTGCACAAGCCACCGCGCTGTGACATCACGAGTGCGCGCATAGAACGATAAGGTGGGATAACTCGGTATCAGGTGACACCGCACCGCCACACCTGGAGCTAAGGTCCCGTATCGTCTACCCGCGACACCGACCATGTGGAACGAGTCGACGCGGACGAGAGTTCTGGACCAGCATTGTTTCTTCTAACTTGACCCTACATGCATATCGAACAGTCTCACATTGGCTTCTCTCGACCGCACCACCACCTTACGCAGGAACGAAGCCTCCCTTGCGCCGTATACCCCCAACGCGACACACTCGACCCCGATACCGTCACCGACCCCGACTCAGTCCAGTGACCCCCTGGTGTCGTCACCCTATCACCGCCATTGATCGTCGAGGCTGGATAGCGTCACCAGGCCATCCTCTTGCTCTGCGAACTGACCTCGCATCGCGCAAAGTCGAACCGCGACAAGCTTTCCCACAAACCGCGACGTGTGGCACGCTACAACACCTCCGTACATGGGATTGAGGACTGCCACATTCTCCCTGGCGACTGCCAGGTGACCGAACAAGCGGCCATGGGGGCACTCAGCGGCATCTCCCCCGGGGGAACAATTGCCGTGCGTTCAATTGTATTCCAGCTCCATTTAGCAGGACGTTGCTAATAAGCTTGAATACAGATCGGAATCCTTGTCGGACTCATGTCCACGAGCGTACAGAGCTTAGGACTCACCCTGCAACGCAAATCACACATTCTAGAAGACGAGAAAGCGCCCCACGAAGTCCGACGACCGCCATACAGGAGAGGAAGATGGCAGCTGGGCATGGGAATGTTCATCGCAGCGAATATACTGGGCAGCACGGTTCAGATCTCGACATTACCGCTCCCCGTTCTGTCGACGCTTCAGGCCTCGGGGCTGGTGTTCAACTCAATATGCGCCACTCTCATACTGGCTGAACCGTTTACGAGATGGTCTCTGTGGGGAACCTTACTGGTCTGCACTGGCGCCGTGCTGATTGCCATCTTCGGCGCCATCCCTGAGCCGGCGCACGACCTGAAGGAGCTTCTAGCGCTGTTGGGACGCCGAACCTTTGTGGTTTGGATGATCCTCCAGGCACTGCTGGTGCTCGCCATCGCCATCGTCACGGATAGTCTGAACCACTTCTCGAACCTTGGACAAAACTCGAAATTCCGGTTCTTTCGAGGCCTGGCGTACGGTTGCATCAGTGGCATCCTTTCGGCACACTCGCTGCTGGTTGCCAAGTCCGCGGTTGAGCTGATCATTAAGTCGTTGTCAGGCCCTACCAACCAGTTCGTCCACTGGCAGGCCTGGGCCCTCGTGCTGGCGTTGATCACACTGGCCCTGAGCCAGCTCTACTACCTTCACCGTGGACTGAAGCTCGTCTCCACGTCCGTTCTGTACCCCTTGGTGTTCTGTATTTACAACATCATTGCGATCCTCGACGGATTGATTTACTTCAAGCAGACTGACCAGCTAGGGCCTCTGCGTGCTTGTCTCATTGCCCTCGGCACAGCCATTCTGCTTTCAGGAGTCCTCGCGCTGTCGTGGCGTTTGAGCGACGAGCAACATACGCCGGGCGTCGGCCAGTCATCTCTGGCACCAGGTCTGGGCCTGGTCGAGGACACGGAGGGCGAGGAGGAATCGCTTCTCGGATCCGACTCACATGACGAGGCAGATAACACCCTGCCCACGTCTTACTCAACATTCAACACGCCCCAAAACGGCGACACGACGCCACTGCTTCAGTCCCGCAAGAACACCGGCACATACCGCTGGCAAGAGCGTGCCGAGATATGGGACGAGCTGGAGGATCAGGAGAACGAGAGTCGACCATCGGGGCGCCATAGGTCGAAGACCATGCCGTCGGGTGAACACACCTCGCTGCTTTCCTCGAAACGCAACGCCAGCGGCGTGAGCTCGGTCGCCTTCGACTTGACGGGCCCCTCGTCCTCCGGCGCCGAATCGACGCCGCGCCGCCCCTCGCGCCGCAGACGGAAGTCCACGGGCTTTCCGGGCTTCACAGCCCGGCGGGCCCGCCCTAAGAGCCACTCTTCGCTGCAGGACACGCTGGGAGGCTTATGGAAGATGAAGTGGTGGCGGTCCCGGCACGGCAAGGAGCCGGAAGACGCCGAGGCCGGCACAGCCGTCGAGTCGCCTCGCCCGTTCAGCAACGCGAGTGGACGCGAGAGCACGGGGAGCGTCATTCCGTGGCCTGCGTATCGAGACAGCCCGGAAGCGCCCCCGAGCCCGACGCCTGAACCGCGAGATCGGCCGGCCGGCGACGGTGAGCGGAGGCGGGATCGGAATGACGACGATTCGCCTGTATAGTACGAAGGCAAGATACACATGGTAGCGTTTCCTGTCTACGGAGTTTTTCTTTGTTTTTGCTCTCTACGCATTCATGAAACACGGCGAGGGGCTTGCGCGGCGTCATTGCCGCAGCGCATCTAGCATTTGAAGTGGGGTTTGGCCACGGACAGCCTGGGTACAGCGAGATAACAAGGACCATCATCAATCAATACCACGTGCAATGTTCTTCTTTCGCGGTCGTCCTCATCGAATCATTCAGGTCGTGGGTGCATTTTTGCCTTGCGTGTCTATCTATACATGTGGCTTGAGAGAATGCTGCCGAAAAAGTGCACAAGGAAGAAAAGAAAAGGAGGACCATATAAGAAAGCGACGCGGTTGTCCCGGACATGTGGCGGCGTACTTTGGCCATTGCAAGCAAGCGGACCTCTCCTCTCATCTTTGTCTTTTCCTCTTCCCGAAACCTGCCCCGTAGCAAGGTCATGCTGCTCCGTCACCATCGACCGATCCGGGCGGAGAACGACCGTCTCAACTCCCCACCACCCTCATCCATAACAGAACCCGCATTAAGCTTTCCTAAAGTGAAGTATCCAACATCGAATCAAAGGCAAGCACATCCAGGCTGCGTTGGGGTGGGACGAGATGACGAGGTAGGAAAAGTATTGACAGCGTCTAAAGGCTACGGTAGCCGCTCTTCTCGTCGATGTGGCGGAAGCGCTCGCGCTCCTTTCGGTCCTCCAGCAGGACGGCGAGGCAGATGATCAGGAGGACGTCAACGCCAACCATGCCAAAAACCGCGGTGAAGATGCCGTCGATGAGAATGTTGGAGTACGAGGTGACAGGGCCGCTGCAGCCACGCTGGAGGGCGGCGGCGGCCGGGGAGGTGCAGAGTTCATTGGTGACAAAGGCAGGGGAGGTGCTGTTGAAGTAGCCGCAGCAGTCGAACTGGATGGTGTTAGTTTGGCTTCAGGGGTCAATAGTGGAAGTGTTATCATACCGAGGTCTGCATGAGGCTCTGGACACCAGGGTCCTGGGCGATCCAGATGTCGAAAAAGTCGAACTGGGTGGTCAGGGTGAGAACCCAGAGGTATACACCGACGCAAAGAGAGAAGAGGGCGCAGAATGTGATGAGGTAGGCCGCTAGCTTGAGCCAGCCGCGGGTCGGAGTGATGATGCCCGGTAGGGTCATGACGAACGTGATGAAGATGAACGCCGCGTTGGCGATGCCGGCTTCGAAGGGGAACTTCTGGTAGATCAGGTTCCTAGCCGCCTGCTGGCCTTCCTCCGCCTGCTCAAACATGTTGCTGCGGGCGATGAGAGAGAAGCCCAAGGTGATGGCACCGGTGATGAGGAACAGGACGTCGGCGACCACGAAGGTCGCAAGGATTTTGTTGACCATGCTGCTCCCAGTCCTTCGGACCACGTCGATGAGCTATGTCGTCGTCGTTGTCGTCGTCGTCGCCGCCGCTTTGTCAAGTAGATTGATTATGATGGGAGATTCGAGAAGAGACGACCGGCGTCTGGAGCGGAACGGGTTCGCGAGGTGTAGTGGTACTCGTTGGACGTCGGGGTAATGACCGTAACCAGAAGATTCTGGTGAAACTCGACCGCACAGCGAGACGATATCGTGAAAGGTATGCACAATGGCGAAGTGAAAAGAATTGGTTCCCAGCGGGCAGTCGGTCGACCGAGTGGTTCGTCTCTGGCTTGGTTGTCTCTGCGCTGGCGACACGTCAGGTCAGGGAGTTCGAACAGGACGAAGTGGAGGCCGGCCCCAAGTCTCGGCAGAGAGATTTGCAATGAGAGAGAGAGAAGGAGAGTGGAAAGATCGAAACGTGGGCGTATCCACTGCCTGCAAAGCATCAACCAGGAAGCACCCCGTGAACACCAGACTTGAAGCCGGAGGGGAAGGGAGAGACACAGGCAACAACGAAGGGCGAGGGGGACGACGAAAGGAACGGGAGAGGGCGCAGCGACCGCGCGAGTCGCAGAATTGATCGTGATGATGCGGTGGTCGGCTGTCGCCCCGACAGGAGTCGTTTCAGAGACGCTTGCTGAAGCACGCTTGGCGATGGGGCACGAGCCGATGCTTGCGCCGTGCCATGCCAGAGTTGTGTCATGGGCCAATCAACCGACACAGAACGTCGAGGAGTCGCCTGATTCGGGAGGGCCCTCTTTCTCGGCTCTTGGAGCCATGGGGAGGCCATCCCTGGCTGCTGTTGCAGACTGGCCACTGGCCGGGCCCCAAGTTCCCAGTCCACAGTTCCAGTACCGCCAGTACCAGTCCAGTCGAGCCCAGTCCCAGCCGGGCGTGGCTTTCGCCGCCGCCGTTGTGGATGAACGGGAGTGTCACAACGGGACTTACTAGTCGTCGTACGCTCCTGGCTTATCTTGATCCGACGTTCCTCAGCATCGGTGCTCAGTGTACGTCGTGAAACTGCGCTGAAGGTCGTGGCGACCATGGAATGGCACGATGATTTCTCAGTCCGACTCGTGGGTCGTGGCGCCATCCTTGGCAGGACGACCAGAACCCTCCCAGCATGTGACGCCAGCCGCTGGCCTGCGACACCTTCCATGCCTTTAGACAAGGGCAATATGCGGCGACAATGCTGTCAGTTGCGTACAAGTTTCCGGGAAGCGTTTTCGGATCTGCGTCGGGCGCGGGGCCGTCCGCCAGCCCTGTGGCGCTCATCGCATCGGTATCACCATCGAAAGGTGCGATGAACGGTCGGGCTCCTCAAATCGCTGTTCGGAAGATCTTCAGAGGCCTGCAGCGTGCAATGGAAATGGGGACGACTGGGGCGGCGCATGGTCTGGGAGGGAGATTGCGAGATCTGCTTCGCTAGCGGCCGAGACCCTCGTGGCTGGCTAATTAGCGCTCAACCTGGGAGTCCAACGTGCTGGTTTGTTGCTGGCCGAACTGACAGACATCATCTTGCCCCAGCGGAACCGACTCCTTCTCGCCTTGTCGTCCCCAGGCAAATAAACAGTCATGAGTGTGCTCAGAGGTAGCGAGCGGCAATTCGGTCCCCGAGCTGTGGGATACAAGACGCGGGGCAGAGAGCGGTGGAAGAACGCGACAAGTTTCGTTTCCTCTTTCCTCAGTTGCTGAGATCCGCCCGAGTGCGCGCCTTCGGTCCTGTTCCAAGTTCCGATTTCCGGTGTATCGTCCGCCCCCCTATTCCGCGTTGCTCGTTTGTCCGACAGATGCTGGTCGGGGTGGCGATGGCCAGACCAGTCCTGACCACCGACTCTGTGAAAGTCCACGCGATGAGCAACGAAGCCCACGGACTGGCGTGCCTGGCCTGTCATTCTCACATCATCCTAGCGAGGCGACAAGTTGGCGTGGACTGGCAGGGCTGACTTCTTGGGTCCAGGGGGAGGCGGCGGACGAAAGGGGCCGCTGCGTCTGAGGAGGGAGACGATCAGCAGAACGCAAGAGGGCGGCTCAGAGCAGAGACGCTTCGCCCTTGCCCATCCCCCCCGCCCCAGTCATTGAGCTGGGTGGGCACGGGTCACCTTGAATCATGTCCGTCGGTGATAAGATTGGTAGACATCACGTGAACAAGCCACGCCCCTCGCCTTCCCTGCCATCGCCGCTTGCGCTCGTCACCGCCACGCCCTGGCTGGCCCTGTCCAGGCTCGTCTGTCGTAATCGACCATCAACATCATATGCCCTCTGGCGCGATCGCAGCCAGCAAGACCCTGACTCTTTCCCTGACCCGTTCTCCCTCCCCAAAGCGCGTCTCATTTCCGCCACGCATTTTACTCGACGCCATACTGCCATCGGTCGGATCCGAACAAGCCGATTTCGTGTTTGAAAAAGCTTGGACAGTACGAGCGCCTGGACGCCAGACGCACGGGTCGAGAAACCACAGACAGAAGTACGTACACGTTTGGCACCCCCTTGCACCTGCACCCCCCTCCCACGTTCCTCCTGAGGGCGCCCTTTCCCTCTTCGCAAAACCAGAAGGCTCAGTCGAGCCGTCCTTGCCCCCTTGGGATCGAAGGCAGGCTCGATTTTGACGTGGGCGGCAGGCATGACGGTGCCCAGGTTAGAAACTCGCAGGCCGGGCCATTGTCATTCCTTCCTTCCCCATAGCGCCCCTGCCATCTCTCCTTCCTCTTCACGATCCCAGGTGGGAAAGACCCTTCCTCGAGCGAACTGGCAAGGAGGGACCTCCTGGACTCATCTGTGTTGTGTTGAGGAGACGGGGTCCAGAAAGCTCGCTCACTTGTCTTGTCGATCTCTCTTTTTTAGGTACCTACTCGACTTATTCTTCAACGACCAGGAACCAACTAGGATAGCTGCGACAACCTGTCAAACCTGTCAGGCAGACCAGATCCGTCTCTTGGTGCTCGGCTCGTTGCAACAGCACATACGAACGTGCGACGGCCAGGCACCCGTTCAGGTCACGCCGCCATTCCTTCTTGGGGAGTACCGTCACAGTAACGCACGGCGCCCGCGTCTTTCCCACAACAGCCATACCCGACTGGGACAACGACCACCAACCCAGGCAAGAGCCAAATCGGACGTCAAACTGGAACTACGAGGTCAGTTCAACATTTCGCTTCTCGACTTTCCTTCCTGCTTCTCTCTCCCCTTCCGCTTTCTGCCCAAGCAGTCCTGGGCTCCATCTCGCATCAACCCTGGCTCGGCCGCAGTCACAGTAGGTAGCAGCACGGCACCCCGGCCCAAAATGCAGCGCCCAAATAAAAGGAGGGGGGGAGGAGGGCAGCCAAAGATTTAGCACAACGAGACTCGAAAAGACCTGCCCGCTCAGCCGCCCACTCCAAGGGATAGGAGAGACCCTGACCCTGCCCGGGTCTTCACCCTCTGTCCTTCACCCACTAGCCTCACAACCGCCGGCTTCGCCATTTCTGCTCGGCGCATCGTGGCCTGGAGTTACATCGCACATGCTACCCGACAAGCCATCCTTGACCGCTCACGACATCGCTACGCGTGCAATCACACGCTATCAACGCCGCGCCGTCCCCGCTCTCACTACATTCTCCTCTCGATCGAGCAATCAGCTTGCCATCCGTGCTTCTGATTCCTGCACACCAGATCAGCACTGTGTTGCCTCAAGTCGCGCCTGGAACCCCTGCCAATATGTCTTCCTTGCTGAACCCTTGTCTTCGGTCGGTGGACCGGCGACGGCGGCGGCGGCGGGGCAGTTGTTGAGTCGCGCTCCGTGCTGGCAGTCCTTTGACTCGACCGACTCGACTATCGAATCTTTGCCGCGTAGAACCACCAAAGAGCCGAAGACCTTCATAACTGTCGTTCGCGACCGCGCCCGAAGTCCCTGCGGCGCACTGCGAGATGACCAGCGCGCTGCTTGTTCGCTGTCAGAGCCGGGTTCGATGTTCACCCCGACGTTGGCCCTTTTGCCTCCCTCCTATTCCTACCTGCGACTGCAAATGAGCCGGGCGGGCTTAGAACGACGCTAGCCATCAGCGCGTTTGACCAACCACACGTCGAGCCGACCACCACAAAGGGCAACCCCCTGCGACTCGACTGCCTCGAGTGACGGACGGTTTGGACGTGGACGGACACCACAGGAACCAGCTTCGCGCCCGCCGCAGGCCGAATCGAACGCTCTCACGCAAACGACCCACGCAATGTGTCAGCTCCCGATGCTTTCGTGTTCACCGCAGGGAGCAACGAGTCATCCTCGACATCTTCGTATGCTGTGCGAGCGCCAAAACCTCTCCAGACTCGAGTCCACTCGGGCTCTGGAATGGGCCCTCCAGGGACCCCTTCACCTGGCGGCACCGGCCGAGGCACAGATTCCTCCAGATGGTCCCAGGCATTAGCGGCAAACTTTGTGACAGGGGAGGGCGGACAGGGCGGGATGAGGAAGAGGGTTGAGGGGGTGCATCTGGCTCATACCCTCCCGCACCAGTCGCACTGGGTCCCACTCCCCGTTTGCGTCTGTCCCAATCGCCGACCCAGCAAGTGCGTGAGGAGCTCCACCCTCTACGAATTATTAATTATCTGCGTGAGCGACTGACCGCGTGCATTTGCGCATCCTGGAGGGGGCCACCTGTTCCTCGCATCTGTTTCGCTGCTTTGGCCGCACGTCCTCGACCCGATCCCCCCCCTTCTCGACACTGTGCTTGGATCTGGACTGGGCCTTTCTCTTCCTGAAGAGGGGCACTCACGCTGACTCTGGGTTTGTTGTGCAGACAATCCCGCCGGAAAAGCGAGGCATATCTCGGGAACGGACGCTCGTCAGCAAGCCCTTTCCCAGTAAACACCACACTAGCAGGAATTCGCCAAAAAGTCAGGTAAGCCCGATCTCCTCCATCATGGCCCCCTACATTCCAGTCCCAGGGCACCGTGGCGACGGCTCCGGCAACGAGCTCGTCCTGCGCACGTACGTGGGAGCGAGCAGGGCGGGATACTGCAAAGCCTGGGCCCACCATCTCAACGGTCCGACAGGGCACCTTGACACAGAACCGGACAGAGACAGTGTCAACAATGTGTCCTTCCGGTGGGACGCGGACTGGGCTGAGAGGGGGGAGGGTGCTGCTGCCGGAGGGCTCGAGCTGCAGGTGGAGGGCGCCAGCCAGCCTTTGGTGACTCTCGTACCTACACTACTGTACCTGGGGGCCCTGGGGACAGGGGCCCAGCTCGTTGCTGTGCTAGGCCTGCACCCTGGGCCCACTACGCACCCTCCTTCGGCAGCACCAACCTCCTGAGCCCTCCAACCAGGCTCCAGCGCTGTTCCCCAGGCGCAGAACGACAGCCCCCCCGCCTTTTCGCTTTCTTAAACTGTCTGGTCGTGGCCACAGCCCGTGCTACCACCTCACTATCCTCTTTTCATTCACTCCGCAGCACTCTCTCGCCCTTATCCTCAATCGAGGTTCCTGGCTGACACTCGCGTTGCTTGTTTCTGGACAGGGAAATCGCTCGACATCCAAAACCGTTAATCTGGGGCCGTATCTGTCTCCCGGACTCGACTCCTTCGCCACGAACCTATCCCGGAACACCGTGCCTCCAACAAGTCGCGTTTCCTTGTTTTGCGCGCGCGCGCCCGCCTCACACGCCCACGCTCGCATCCGACAACAATCGCCCACCAAAGGTCTCGCACCAGCCCGCCCTCTGTTCCTCGTTCGAACCGGTCTACCTCAACAAATCAAGACACTCCTCCCAAACGCACATCTGCATACCAAACGCGGAAGCCTAGAGTCGGACAAGTCGATCAAGAAGATTGACCAGAATTCCTCGCTTCCTTCCGCGCAGGCCACCCAGACTCGACACATCCGGCAACCAACCAGGTTTCTGCGACAGAAGCAACCTACATCCATACCACCACAGCCTCTCCGCTTGTCGCCAGAACAAGCATAGATCCATCGGCACCACGCTCAAAGCAGCATCTCCACCAATTTGCCTTTCTTTGCCTCGTGATACCTCGCGAACAAGTAATTGGCAATGGCCGACATCGCTGATCAGCACGATCAAGGCTCGCCTGGCGACCTCGACGAGTCGCACTCGGTCGGCAACGGCAGTGTCGGCGAGACTCGTGGTGTCAAGCGCCAGCGCCCCAGCGCTGCCGACGATGACGACGACGACGACGAGAAGGGCGGCCGCGAGCGCCGCAAGATTGAGATCAAGTTCATTAACGATAAATCGAGACGTCACATCACCTTCTCGAAGCGTAAAGCTGGCATCATGAAGAAGGTAAGCAGGCAATGCCCGACCACTCCGCCTCACGTCATCGCGATCGCTTCAACCGAGTGCGCGGCGGGCTCTCTTCGAATGTTCTTCGGCAGTCGCTAATCCGATATCCTCCCAGGCGTACGAGCTCTCCGTCCTCACCGGCACCCAGGTGCTCCTTCTTGTTGTGTCCGAGACGGGTCTGGTTTACACCTTCACGACCCCCAAGCTCCAGCCTCTGGTTACCAAGGCCGAAGGCAAGAACTTGATCCAGGTACGCTTTGCACAGGCCCCAGGTCTAGTCGCGCGAACGAAGACTGACTGATTCTATAGGCGTGCTTGAATGCCCCGGAGCCCAGCCAAGGCGGCGAGAACGGCGTCGACGACGGCAACCAGGTCGAGTCTCCCGAGGAGCCTCCTCAACAACACCTACCTCCCCAAGCAGCTCGTCAGCAGGGCATGCCGGGAGCTCCTCACATGCCGCCCAACTACATGCCTGCCAACATGGGAATGGACCCCTCCAACCTCGCCTACGGCGGTTACGTCAACCAGCAGCAGCGCGGCGGCTATCCCATGGCACAAGGCGGACTTCCCCAGCACTCGTCCCATCAGTCATGATAGACAAGCTCTTCGACGACTTCATGCTTTCCCGTAGATGTCCGGCACACAGGGCATTTCGAATGCCTTGAAAGCTGTCCTGCGTCCGGACATTAAGGCAACGCCCAAGTAATATGCGAGGTTTCGATGGTATGGCGTTCGCACAGGTGTTTTTTTGTTTGCATCACACATCGTTGCTTTTTCTGCATTTCTTCTTTTCCTTCCCGCAAGCTACGTCTACCCCCATCACCGGTCAGCCCTATCGGGCATCTTCGCGGCAATGCCGATCTCTGGGTCTGTCCCATGTCGCGTCTGTCAGCCAAACGCGGTCAAAGATGCAGGATCGACAGGTCATCGGATAATGGAGTGGCGGAGGAGAACTGGGGGGAATGCGATGAGAGATGATGGTCTCTTCGATGGAGATGTCAAAGGAGCCTGACCCGTGGAGACTGGGTTCGACGTCCAGTGCTCGGGGGTCAGCTCCTTCTTCTCTCGTGGTGGTTGGGTCGTTTGGGTCGGCAGGGCGGGAGGGAGGGACGATATCGGAGTTGGGTCTGATGGTATACTACGGCCAGGTGTGGCTATCCCTCTCTCCAACGTGTAGGATTAACGGCGATACCCGGTCTGGGGAGGATGCCATTTCTATGCAGAATGGTCTCTGAAGATACTTGCACTGAAAAGCCGTCTGCTGCGGGAGTTGATGTGAAGCGTACCCAGCCGGATGTGACATGTTACAGTGAGACGGGGCGACTTTGTGCAACATGGAGCGCTTCGCGACCAAGATTCCAATATAGGGACTGCTTAAGATCTGACGAACCCGACGGCATGGTTCGTGGTTCAAGTAGGCAGTGATGGACATTGTGCGCATTGAACTACGGCCTGGGACGGGATAGTGTGCTGGGTCATTACGTATCGGGCATGGGCGGTCCGCACAACAAGGTAACGGGCCGAGAAGCTATGGCTATGGGGTTCATGCTGGTCTGGGGGCGATGGATGGATGGATGGGCAGAGGAATAGATGAATTGCGTCGACGGAGATGGTTGCCAAGGGCTATGTTTTGCTGTGCTGGGCAGTCTCGCCCCGGGTCGAGCGGGACCCGATCTGTGGTGTTGGTTTGGGGGAGGGGGGGGGGGGGGGGGGGAGGCGGTGCCGTTACCATGCCAGGCTTTTTTTGCCCTGGCAGGCGAGCCAGTCTCGAGGGAGGGGGTCCGGATGCGGATATCTGTGCTGAGGCAAGCCACAGCTAGAACAGGCATGTGGCTGTGGTGACAGGTGAGCGAGGCGTACCTTATCTGGCTAGGACGGTGGGTTTTTGCTTGGGTGAGCGGGTTTGAGAAGGTTTCTGCACGGACCGGGGGTGCTGGCTGTTTGAAAGTACCGGTACTTGGTGATCCCGGCCGCTTGAAGATGTCTGGAACTGGGGAAGAGCCTCACTTTCGTCGCGCGTTATGAAGATCAAAGGTATGTCCCAAAAGTCCTTAGAATTGGCATGATGGTAGATTTGACACAGTCCTGGCTGTGCTTTTGGCATGGTTCGTCATTGCATTACATGGTTGTACACTGTCTATGAAGCTGGACGCGAATGATATGAAAAGAAGCGTCATGTTTTTTGTATCTGTATTCTTCTTTCCACCCCCGCCGTCTAGTGCTCGCTCGAGGTGGCGTAGCGGCCGACTGCGATGCTGCCGAGGAAGACCCCGCCGAGCACAGAGAGAAAGTATCCGACGTTCATGCTCATGACAGCCAGCATGCTATGCTCGTGTTAGCAGAGTGCTCTCGGAGTCCGCTCGTAAAGGGCAGGGGGGGAACTCACAGGAGGTATCCAACACCAGCGATAACGGTGTCCAGAAGCGCGCGCACGGGGTCGACAGAGAACCTCCAGGGTCTGGCCAGTCCGTGCTTCCTCTGGACGACCGTGACGTTCTCCTCGCGACCGTTCTCCGAGATGACCATCTGCTTGGCGAGGCTGTCGGACGAGAGCTGCTGACCGAGGGTGTTCTTGTCGGCGACGACGACGTAGCGGCGCTTGAGCTCCTGGTCGAGCCAGCGCTGCTCGAGAAGGGCCTTGCCGGCGAGCATGACGCGGAGGAGGGAGGCGAGGACGATGAGGAAGATGCAGGTGGCGGCATAGGTGCCGGCGCTGTTGGGGGTCCAGGACTCGGAGTACAGCGAGGTCTGGATCATGTTCTGGAAGACGACCATCATGCCCATGTCGTGACCCTCCATGCCGGACATGCTGTGGCCGTCCATGCCGTCGGTTGCGGCAGCCGAGGTGGGATCGTGGGCCATGTCGCCGTGGGGGGATCGGGCTTCCATCGTGATGGTGTTGGTGGTGGTGGTGGTGGTGGTAGTGATGGCGGGGCTGGGAGTCGAAGAGTTTGGGTATCAAAGGAGACTAAGGAAACGACGATGCCGGCTCGTCGGGTGGTTGTATTGGTGTGGTTGGGTTGTGGGATCAGAGGTAGTTCTGGTCGTGCGAGGTCGCCCCGATGATATACTTGTTGCGATGAGAAGGTTTGCGGGAGATCTTCAGACGCAGGATGTGGCGCTGGTCGTCGAAACAAGGCTCGAGAGGTATCCGGAGGTTGAGAGGCAAGGCAGCTGGGAACCGGTTGGGCCGTCCTGTCGCATGAACGTGGAATTGGGTGGTCTGGTCTTGTCTGGTGTTTGAACCAGAAGACGTTTGAGCGTGGGCGCTCGCAACTTTTGAAGGGACCCTGATGGGACGAGGGACGGTACCTGACGGATGCTGTTGTCCTAGCAGCTGACTGCCCGCGCTGCTATGTGAGACATGTTAGTGGTGATTGTAGCTGGCCTCGAGGCATGTTAACTTGCGCATCGGTGGGGTCCGCAAGGGAAGCCAAGACGGTGGACCTCGCGGGGTGGTCTTTAGAGACGTATTATTGGTTCGCAAGTCTGTTTAGCGTTGTGCAGCAGCTCCTGCTTGATGTACAGGTACTTGCTTCTTCCTGGACCGCCATGATCGGACACCTCAATTCCAATACAACATCAGGTCCACAACCATACCATCGCTGGAACAGACAGCCGGAGCCCTCCCTCAATGTCCAGGATAGTCCATCGCACACCTGACATGAACTATCAGTATCAGGACTTTCACGGCTCACGGCATCCATTCTCGCAAGCTGTGAGCCGCGGGCCGCGATCCAAGTGGGAACTCGGCTCAAGTCCCCTCCTAATCCCCCACACAAAGAGAGCAAGTTTGAGCGAAACAGCCCTCTTCATCCGAGCCCGATGCTGCACCAGTCACGGCACATTCTTCTTCGAGTCTCGCCTCCAGCCCTGCTCGTCATGATTTGGAACCTCTCGGACGAATTCAGCTCTATCCTCGACGTCACGAGGCACACTCGTGTGATTCAGGAGGATCCCCAGACAGAGATGGCATGGCACCCCAGGCCGAAGGTCTAGGCCCTCCGCGCAAAGCGTCAGATCTTTCTTGAAACGACGATCTACTTTATTTTGGGCCTCGTGTGCGCACATTCGCCGTCTCGACTGCTTCGTCTGATCGTCGATCCAGACCCCTCCCAATCCTCCCTCTCCGGCGGCAGTGCCAGTACCGCTCACCAATCGCATCTGCCTTTCCAGCCGCGAATTCGTCAAGTAGCACTTTCCTAGCAAGTTCTCGCATCGCAGGCCCTTCTGTGGCAGTCAAGACGCGTTGTTTCCTGAGGCTCTGTTCCCCTGGCGATCCCCTGGTTGCGTCGAGCAGAAATCGTGGTTTATCCTGCTGACAGGCAACATTGCAGCAAGCCCAGGACAGCTTCCAGCGGCATCTTCTCATACCGCTCGCATTGATCACATCGTGATTCTTGGTGCACTACGCAGGCGAAGATGCTTTGAAAGGGGCGTCAGAGGGAGGGTTATCTCGCTTCGACGAAATGTGACTGCGACGTGACGTTTTGTGTCGTTACCACGAGCAGCATGCCCTGGGCTTCTTCCGGCGGAGGACTTCCATGGTTCAGCATTTGCTCGAATCAAGTTCAGCAGCCCTCAATGGGTTTTCCTCAACCAAAGAGGGCCGGGCTGCCATGGCACAGACGCAAACACTAAAGCAAGCGCCTTGATGGACAGGACCCATGTACTTCGGCTGCCAAGTTGCCCATGGACCGGAAAGCACCCCAGGCATCTGAAGTGACTTGGTGACAGGACGCGCCCCTATCGACAGGCTACCGCCGAATTACTGGTGTTTACACATTATCCGGGTTCTCTCAAGTGGACGCCGGTCGGAAGGCGGCTCTTATCTCCCTGCAAGATGTGTCAAGGAGGGGAATTGACAGAACCATCGGACCAAAAAAAGTGAATGGGCGGTTGGCGAAGAAGTCGTTTTCGCATCCCGGCCTTGTGGTCGGTCACAGGAAGTCGGCGAGCGGAAGCAAGTGTCAGAACCCGGGCGGTTAGGCGGACACTCGGACGTGGTCATTCGTTCGACGGAGCAGCTACCGAATCGGGGCGGACCGAGGGAGGAATTCGTGCGACGTTCGAAAACCGGATGCCACCTTCATATATTCTTCGTTGGGACTTGGACCGCATGGTGAGGCTATGAATGCAGCACGCCCCGCTGACGTTGCAATGTCGGCATTCTGCCCGGTCGATCGACCTGGTTCCGCTGGAATATTTACTCCTGTGCCAACACCACACAAGGGCTGGTACACTTAACCGATAGAGGGGTCGGAAATGTATCGGGCCTGCCGGGCTTTTCCATGTTCGGCTCGTAGCCAGGGTTGCATCGTCCGACGGAACCTTGAGATATCCCCTCGGAAACATTACCGAAGTCCAACACACTGCAGGGATACCCGGCGGACTTCGACCCGACCCGGAACAGCATCCCTGACTGACCTCAACGATTCCTCCGACGACCTGAGATTTCCGCAGCCTTTGCATTGGTTTTCCTACTGGCGTGATGCTGGATTCCCGGCCGTGACGACAGACAGACTGTCTTGTCCTACCAAGCATTATGCAGCCACCCACCGATATGACCAACAGGCGGCCCATTTCTTCCGGCTGACCGGCATTGAGGTCCTTCCTCTCAACACTGCGTCCAACCGCTAGTAGCCTTGGAGCAAGCTTTGAGGGTTCACGATCCGATCCCAGACCTGCCGCCACTCCCGTTAGCTGCCGCACCGGGGGGGTGTACGTCTTGTGCCCATCCGCACCCCGTGCCCCCGATCTGCACCAAGCCGCCACGGCGAGGCGGGGGGGGTGTGATGCCGGGTATGGCTGGCTGCAGACCAGGTTGTGTGCTCCCAGGCCTATCCATATCCTGCCCCATCGGCCCATCTGCACATAACCCAAACCGCGGGGCCGGGATCAGGGGCAGCGGTTAGAGCAAAAGGCGTAAGGCAGGTTCCCGAGCCTATTTTGACGACCTACATCCACCAACCAGGACCCTCTCCCCCTCATTGACATGCCGTCGATTTACTTTCCCGCTTGGCTGTCCTCGACAGCTGTCAATGCTGGGTGTCACATTTGAGGCTGTCAGCTCTGGCACGGAGCCTCATCCACGACAGGCAGGAGCGTGTATACGTATAGTAGGTAGGAAGACTTTGGTGTTTGTGTATCCTTTGACGATAATAGGACGGATGCAACGTCTTCCCGTTGCCCCGGCAAGCGGACAGTCAGCACGAAACACGTCTCCTACCGTCACGTTACTTTTCAGCCTCGATTGGCTGGATGTCGACCATCATACCTAAAACGGGTGCGCGTTGCCTAGGTAAGGAAGCCCAACGCCGTGCTCTGACGGCCACGCGCAAGACACTCCGAATAGCAAGATCCCGACGTGAATGGCAGTGATCTCCTGGATAGTATCTCCTCCCAGAAAAGAACTTGGCGCTATTCACGGAACATGCTCGAACTTTGACCAATAGGGTGGATGTCGTGACCAGTCTCACCGAACGCTCGAGTATTGGGTGACACGAGCGATAATCAGCAGAGAACTCGACGCCATGTCAGTGTCACCTCCGAGCTCCACCCCTAAGCTATCCCTCTCTCTCTCAAGAGAGAGAGAGAGAGCGATGTCAGCTTACTGTTCGGGGTCTTGATATTGAGCGGTCGGAGGGTTAACACCTGCACCAGTATGCTTCAGAACATTGGAAGATGCATTTGGGCCGATATGCGTACCTGTGACGATACAAGATTGGAGTCACTGCACCAGACCACTCAGCTCAGCAGGAAGGTGGCGGGTGACGACATGAACATGAATATGATGCGCGTGGCATTTCGTTGTCGCATTTGAGGCCAATGCCTTGCTGGTCGGCGAAGTCGGTCGGAAGCAACCACCATGGACAGATTCGGGACAACAAGACCAACTGACGTCTTCACGACCGACGGATGGCAAAGCCACCACGATCGAGTGAGCTAACCCAGGTCAGCCAAGGCCAATGGGATGGCTCCCGGCTGGCTTTTTCTTCCCGTTCGAGTGCTGCAAGCCAGGGCGTCTCCCACCATTACTAGGATCATCAGCCTCTCTGTGTGGCCGTTTACGCCCAGACAGCATCAACGTCGCGTCCAAATTCCACAACATGGCTGCTAGTATAACCCCCAACTTCCTAGCATACATCTGAAGTCGGAAACCGGAATCAAGGGAATGAATCAGCAGGTTGAGAGCAGCCCCGAACCCGTCGCCTCATGCCGGATGTGGACGAGACTCGCTCGACGATTATCGACGGCCTTGAGGCGGACTTTTATCTGGCAACAAAGCTGCCTGGACGAACCAATCGTCAACAGACGAGACCGACCGAGAGACACTACTCCGGCAGGATACGCAGAGCACATGCGACACCGCTCCCCTGCCCCGACGTCACCGAATGGCTCCATCATCACAAGAAAGCGTGTCACCACACCGAAGACGACGAGGGCCCCACCCCTTCGCTCCCTTCCCTCTCCCTCATCAGTTCGCAAAGCTGCCGGCTGCGGCGCTAGGTGATCGCTCGTTCCGCTTGGGAGTATGTCGAAGGAAAAGGAGGGGGGCGGGCTCAGCAGGCGACTGGACTCCCGCCCAGCCAACCCGCCCATTCTGCGCCCATCCAGCTGAAAAAGACGAGCGGCCCCTATGTCCAAGCGAAAGCCATGCAAGCACGGAGTCGCGAGGCTGCCACGCAATGCCGTAGGCATTCTCTCGCTTTGTCCTTCTCTCTCTCTCTCTCCCGCCTCTACTCTACGCCTTCCCCGCCCGACCTCGTCACCGTCGCCCTCCGTCGCTTTCGTCTCGCGTGGCCCCCCCGTCTCGATTGACGCTACCCTCTGACGCTACGCGCCTGTCATGGAGAGTCTCGCGCCGGCCCCTCCCCATGCCTGAACGGGCAGCCAGGGAAAAAAATAAAGAGAGGCCACCTTCGCTCGCGCGACCTCCAAGACAACCAACAAAGAAAACATGGTCGCGATGACCCACGGGAACGGTCATGGTCGCCGACTTGCTTGCCGTCGACTCCATGAGCTAGAGCGTGTGCAGCCGAGCGCCACGGGCTAGGGCGTGCTGCCACGAGACGAGTGGGCGGGCGGTGGGGGGCAGTAGAAGGGGGGCAGACGGGCTGTCGAGCGCCTGACATCTCAAGCGGCCTTTTCACCCGCTGGCTAGCGGGCCACGGCACACGGGCAGTGGGGAGATGGCGAGGGGGGAGGAAGACCAGGGGAATTTCTGCTAGGCTGAGCTTGGGGGGGGACAGGCGAGAGAGAGAGAGAGAGAGACAGAGGGGCGTGGTTCGACGAGATCAGCCCACGGCGTGCGCGCAGAAAAACGAAATGGTCGCAAAGCTTCGTTCGACTTGCTCCCCTCCCCCCCCCCCGTCTCGTCTCGTCTTGCTCGTCTGCTAGCCCGCCCGCGCACCACCCGTGCGTTTCACCAGAGGCCCTTTCCTTGTCTTGCTCTCTCGTCCCCGTCAGCCGCAGGCAGGCCACCCCTCAAGGGAACGGGAAGCCCCCCCCGGGGTCGGGGGGTTCGGAGGAGAGTGATGAGAGCCCACTGTTTCCCTAGGCCTGGGTACTTCCCCCCTCCACCCCCCTCCCTGGCGCGCTTCTTCCGCGTCGCCTCGTTGCTGGAGAGCGGAAGAATCGAATCGAGAAGGGACAAGCGAAGAGTGCCGATCCCAAGCAGGGGGGGAGCCCGTAGTGCAGTGAAAGTTATAGACGGAGAGCATACGGGGGGAGACGAACGGGAGAATGAATGAATGGCTGATCTCTAAAGAGAAACGCGGATGCTGTTGCCCTGCCGTGCCGGTGCGTGAGAGGCAAGACAAGGCAAGTCAAGTCAGCCTTGGTCCTCCAGCCGCAGGCGTCTCGTTTCCCACGCGTAGGCAGCCCCCCCAAGACAGGGCCACGAAGCGTCATGATCCGTGCCCCCCCGCCAGAATTGCTTCTTCTCACCGACAGACCACCCATGGACCGGGCTGAGGCTCGCCCTGAAAGCCTGGGGACCGACCCTGTGGTGCTGACAGGAGGGCGAGAGCCGTGCTCGGTGGAGGAGGCCCAAACTCAACCATGCCGCTCGTTCTCAGGGGACTCTGACCATCCCAATGCCCTGGGATACGACGTGGAGACCAGAGAGGCCTCGTCCTGTCCGGCGAGCCACCGTTCTTGCTCAAATTCAAGCCTTAGACCCGCGCCCTGGTGGCGCATCCCAGCAGCGTCACGCGGAGGGGATATCTCGGGCTTTTGCTCGCTGGTAGGAAAGCGTCTTTTTCCAAACCCTCTTCCTAGAAATCGGCCAACCAGCCTCACTCGCTCCCTCCAGCTATGACTGCGAGAGGAGCAGTGGTGGAGTAGGAGGTCGGGGCGGTGGCACTCGTGCTAGAGTATACTATACAAATACATGTACGGGGATGCCGAAGTCGCTGCGAAAGCCGCGTGCGGAGGCATCTCTCAAACCCCCCAAGGTAGAGCGGTGTGGCCGGAAGACGCACTGCGGGCTCAAACCTTGAAAACTCCTTTGCCTGACCCTTTCGTCCCCTTCTCAGACCCGTAAAACTCACTGTCTCGTATCGTGACGAGGGCGGGTTCGGTGCGCCCACGATAAACCTCGCAACCTGCATCTCTCCGAATTCACCCCCATTGACCCAATCCAGCCTCGCGTCCCGTCTACTCTATCCGAGGACGGTCACGTGCCAGTCCGCCCCTTCGTCGACGCACTGAGGAGACATCGGAATAGGATGGTGACGGTGATGGTTGTCGAGGCATCGGCCATGGAGCGACTAGTCGTACAAACCAGGACTGACCCGAACTGTTGTTCACCAACCCTGTCTCTCCGCAGATCACCGTCGGCAGAAAGGTAAGCATACAAGAAAAAAAATCCCAAATCAAGACTCGGCCACGGCGACGGAATGCCCAATGCTCCCCTTTGGCCCGGGGCCCCCTATACCATAACCCAGTCCCACCTCGAAGATGCTGCCTTTGCTGCCCATTGCCCCGCCGTCGGGGAAGAATCAATAACAGAACAAACCATGAACACCCAGTAAAGTTATTAAAAAAAGAGAGAATATAGTGGTGTTGGTGTCACCCCCACCCCGGTGCGTCTGGTCGCTGCTTGCTCTCCTCTAGTCCTCGTCCTTCTTAATGGATGGGAGAATAGGGCTCTCGGGGGCGCTACCATCAGAGCCCCCGCCCGGAGAGCGTGCCGTGTCGGTGCCGTTCGTTTTATCTCCGCCGCACCCCTTCACCAAGCGATGCCTCTGCAATCCCATTAGCTTAGTTCGTCAACACATAGGCGAGATGGGGACGAAACAAACCTTCAATGCGTCCTTGCGGGAGAAGCTCTTGTCGCAGTGATCGCAAGGGAAGGGCTTGACGGCAAGATGAATCCGCTTATGTCGCTTCAAGTCGTGATTACGGTTGAAGGACTGGGGGCACTGGTCACACTTGAAGGGCCGCTCTTGTGGACCGTTCGGATGTGCGCCGTACATATGTTGGAGATGGTGGCCGTATCCCGGAATGCTCATGCCCGGCATGACAGATAGCGGTCCGCTGGGATTGCCGAGGTTGGACATGATGGGCCCGCCCATGGAAGGGACCTGCATGCCGTATTGGAACGGTCGATATGGCTGGGGAGGGGCCATGCCAGAATGATGGCCGGCCAACGCGTGAAGGCCCCTCGAGGCAGCCGTCGACGTGGTGGGCGAAGGCGCGCTGGATGACGAGGGGTAGTAGGAAGGCTGATGGGGCGTTGTGCCGTAGGAGGGCTGGTGCGACGTGGAGGTCGAGGCAAAGTAGCTGGGCGTCGAAGGTGGCCGTGTATATGGATCCACGTGAGAAGCGGCGCTCAAGGGCGTCGGGGGTTGCGTCGAGGCCGTCGTCTGGGGATTCAGGATGCCGCCTCCCGGCGTCGTGTGGCTGTGACTATGGCCGTGGGATGACAGGCTGCTGGAGCCGGCGCCTCCGTGAGCGAACAGGCTGCCGGGGAACTGGTGCTGGCCGTGGCCGTTGGTGTGGCTGTTTTGGGCGTGACCGAAGGTCGGAGAGGGGTCGTGAGGCGCGCGGCCGGCCGAGCCGCACATGGACGAGCCCGGGTCGTATGAGCTCGCCTTATGATCATACTGATGCGGGTGAGAGTGCGAGAGGGAGTTTGGCGTGGGCGAGACGGAGCTGAGGGTGTAAGACGGAGCACTGGGCGTTGGCCATGATCCATGGGCGGAGTAGTGGCTGGACAGTCCGCTGAGCGCGCTATGCTGGGAGCTGCCACTATTTGCCCCTGAAGCCGAAGAGCCAGGGCTCAAGACGTCAGCACCGCCTCCTGTTGGTGTCCGTGTTAGAGCATATCTCAAGTCGGGAAAGGGACCAGAACTCGAGGCGGCGGCCGGGGGGGTCCTTGGTGGGAGTTCCCCCGGGAAACGGCCCTGCCATCGTGGTGTCTGGTCCTGGCTGGAGGGGTTGGGGGCCATTGTGTTCTCACTGGGTACTTCGGGGGGCTGTGACGAGATGCCCAGGCGCGGCAGGGCAGCGTTCCTCCGATCTTTCAGTCCTTCGAAGTCCATAGCTCCTTCGTTGTCTCCGTCACTGCTGACGATGTCGTGAATCCCGCGATTTGCTGCGGTGGCAGCATGGGCCAGACCAGCCAAGAAGAGGGGGGGTAGCTGCTTTGCGAACGGCGAGGGCAGCTGGCAGGGTAGCGCTGTGTGGACGGACCCCAGGTTGGAACACGCTGCCTCGGGCGAACAGAAACGGACTGGGCCGGCGGCGTATACCTACTTGCTGCGATCTTGCGGCGGGCTGGAACAAGAGCAATGTGGTGGTGGCGGTGGAGGAATTATAATAGCTTGTGGCGGAAGAGGTTCACCCGGTGGTCATGAACGGGAGGGAGAAGATGCTGGTGTAAGTTGTTGGGGCGCGACACAAGGTTCCGCCAAGGTGGTGATGTATGTTCCTGTGTGTGGGAGGGGGAGGTGCTTTGGCAGACCCGGCCGGCTCTGAAAGACGGAAGCAATGCAGACGGGAGGTTTCGTGTCGTGAAGTCGTGTTATTTCGTCCAAGGTCGTTGGGCGAGGGGTATCGTGATGGTGACAGCGACGTGGACGTGGACGGGGACGTGGACTTGAACGTGGACGTGGTGAGAGCTGAGGCTGCGCGGCGATGGGGAAGTGGCAGGGTTGGATATATGTACAGGGCTTCGTTACCTTCCTTCGGCCTCGCGCTTGCACTTGGCTGGGTGGTGCTCTACTTCGCACCTCGTACCTTGACACTTGATACCTGAATACCTGGGGTAGACGTAGCGAAGGGCAGGGAGCAGGAGGCAGGAGGCAGGAGACAAGGGTACACACTCCCTGACTACCACGAGACGAGCTGACCGAACCGGACTGGACTGGACTAGCAGACCCTTGCACCTGGGCCTGCCTCAGCACCAGCAACGAGCTGGTGCGGCCCAGCAATAGGGGAATAACAAGAACAGAGAGAAAGAGCAGGAACAGCAAGCACCCAGTAGCACCTGCCCTAGGCACTGGGACTGGAACTGGAACCGGGGCCGGGGCTGATGGTGACTGGCTGGTGCGAGGGGGTCAAGGGGGGGGTGGGAAAGGGGGGTGTGTGTCCGTGCTGCTTGGGGGGGGGGGGGAGGAGGGGGGTAGACTGGTTCGGGTCGGTTCTGGTCAACAATGAGGTGCGGGAAGGATGCGCTGCGCTGGAACAGACCTGGGAGTCCCGGGTGGCACCTGCCTACTAGTTCGGGAGGGCTGAAAAAGACCCCTGGAGGCTGGATGGCTGAGCGGCGACTGACAATCCAATCTGCCTAGGTACGGGGAAAACCTGGTCGAGGCCGAGCGAGAGCCACAAGGAAGTGATCACGATGGGAACGAGGCAGGTCATCATTGACGGGCAAGGCAGATGAGATGGTGCGTTCACCCTTCGTCGCAGGATGGGCGAGACGCCTGGCCGAGAACTGAAAGAGCATCATCCATTCCCTCCACCGGCTGCTCCTTTGACGGCGCTATCCATTGGACTTCCCCATGCCTTTGGTTCGATGCGTCACAGCCCTGGCATATCCATCGAGACGGAGAAGCGGCCAGGCACGTACCCATTTGTGACGACTGACAGCTGAGTCGCTGCCGGCGTAGGCAATATAGCGATGCGGGAAACGGGGAATGCTGAACGGCGGATGGGGAACGGAGATAGGCCTGGGCTTCACTGTCAGGCCAGCTCCATCAGGTCGCAGATGGCAGTCCAGGCCAAGGGGGTCTTCACCTTTTCCCTCCCAGCTCCGCGAGCCGGCGTGGATCAGGTGGGTGGGTATCTCGGTGCGCCCTTCCTGTCTTCTCGATCAGATAAGTAGTAGTGTCCTGCTTGATCATCGAGAGCCAAGAGCCGTAACCAGGCCCATCTTGCTATTCTCTGAGCCATTAAATCACATCCATGACTACCAAGATATCCACCCCGTCCTGCCGGCGGAGGGAGGGTCAGGCCGGGCAGGCAGACAGGCAGACGGGCAGAGAGGCCCAGGGCACATTGTGGCATGGTGCACGGTACTCCGTCTGGAGCACTCACATCTCAACTCGCTTGCTTGGGTTGGGAGGGAGCACGCACAAGGTTGGCGACCAAACCGCGGAGAGCAAGGATCGAAACGTGAGAGAAGGGAAAGAGAGGGGGGGGGGCGTAAAGAGGCAGCGAGCAACAGGGGGCCCCAATTCCAAGGGTGTGGTCTCAGGAGGGGGCCTAGACCTGCCATTGTGAAAAAGATGAGATGTGCATTCCGCCAGCCGACCAGTCCGCCAGCTTGCCAGCCCACCAACGCCAGGCCGCCTGCCCGCCGCCCGCCCGCCCACCAGGTCACGCCCAGGCGCGCAGGTCGGCGCGACAGGACAGGACAGGATAGGAGCGACCTTTCGGGCTAGAGCTGCCGACCTAGCTGGCCGCCAGACGTCAATGGCAAGCAGTGCAGGCCGCCTAGACCTTCATCGTGAATAGCTTAGCTTAGCCAGATCTAAAACCGACCCCCGGGGCGTGGGTGTCGTCCCATCCCATCCCATCCCATCCCAGGCCGTGCCATGCCACGAAGGCCCATCTTCCCCAGGATGGGACCTGGTCCCTGTTGCTCCTCCGAAGTGGTGCGCACCAAATCTCTGGGATCTGCGATGGGGTCTTGTCTGTCATTGCTGTCGACCGGCCGGTATGCACCTCCTCAAATGCTCTGTGCGAACAAGCAGCTTTTATCATGTGCCACTAGCGAAACCATCGAGCACATTGACTCGCCCGGGGGGGTTGTCCCTCCCATGTGGACGCATCGTGCCAAGTAGGTAGGGTAGGCGGGCATGCTGGTGGACCGGCTGGCGGGGATGTCGATTCGAGACAGGGCTAATGGTCCAGTGTTCGAGATGAAGCCGCCTTCCGAGGCCGAAGGAGCACAGGTCGGGCCGGGCCACGCATCTCGAGGGGATCCGCCGCTGGTGGAGAGAGAAAGAGAGAAAAGGCGGACAGGTTGGACGGTCAGCCGTGTAGGTCCCAGGTGCCGTCAGCTGTCCCCACTCCATCCTGCTCTTCACTGCGCCGCCACAGGCACGGCTTGCCGATAACATCTGTTGTGCGCGGCATGATGAACTGTACAGGAGGACACCGAGGCACCAAGGCACCCACCCAGGCACCCAAGCCAGCCAACCTAGGTCTTGGCCTCCCCATTCTTTTAAACTTTCGGTTAAGATGAAAAGGATTGATTGCTGTGCCCCAGGAGTGCATGGGGTGCGCCGATCCAGGAGCTCCACGCAATGATGTCCGTGTTCGTTCATTCATTACAGTGCAGGGCTGCTTGTCGGTTCGGTCGGTTGAGCTGCGTCCCACATCTCTACATTGTTCAGTTCTGTCGGTTGGGAAATGTTGAAGGCGTGAATTCGACGGACAGCGCTCGCTCAAATGGGCCCACTCCTTGCCCAGCTGCCAGCTGGATCATGGTCTTGCTTGCGCTTGCTGTTCTCTTCTGCCTAGGCCAAAAACATCATCGGTATATGCGGAGCGGTCGAGGAGAAAGCAACGAGCGTGGATGCGAAGACGAGGTGTGATTTTATCGCAGGTCGTAGGTCGGATGCTACTGGCGTGTTGCACCAGACCAGCGTGACATGTTTGGTTTGTCACGGCTCTGCCTTCATCATTGTTCCCGACGCCGATGATCGCCCAAGGCCAGCCGAGGGGGCCTGTCCTTGATTCAGCGCAGCAGCAGCCTTACGGAGGCACGACTTTGGAGAGGGCATCCGAGATTCGGCCACTTGTACGAACAAATCACATACGCTGGTGGCCCGTCCGTGGAAAGCTCCGCGGGCTGTCATCGCGAGATGCCAGGCCGCTGGGTGATGGCCTTGCTGGCCTACCCATGTGGCAGAAACTCGTCTTCGCGTCAAGACTCAGACCTGAGCCCCATCCGCCCGCTCAGTCGTCCGTAGTCTGCCGCAAACAATCAACGGTGGTTGGCGACGATTCTCATGATGATGAGACAAGGACCCAAGTCTTGGGATCCAGCCGGGCCAGAGCTGCGCTAGCTCGCGTGTGTGTGAGTGTGAGTGGTGCGTGAGTGAGTGAGCTGAGGTGACCCCACCCCGCTGGATTGGGCTCCCAATCGCAAGGGCCTCCTGGATGGAACGCGCCCATGTCTCGTTGGCCGCACCGCTAGCGCATGCTGCAGCTGCATGTGAATCACTCACTCGCGTCTCTTGCCCTCTTGCCCACCTGCCCACCCACTCGCCCGCCAAGCCAGCTCTCGCGGTCTGCGTGCGCCGAGACTCGGCCACCAGACCTGTTGTGAGGACACCCCCCTTCTCCGGGATGGAGCCGTTGCGTCCCGCCTCCTGAGGTCGCTCCTCTGAAATAACAAGAGACATGATGAATGGCAAAGCCTTGGCTCCTGGGGGCCAGGCTTCTGACGACCTGCACGCGGACCTCCCTCAGATCATGTGTCCGTCAAGCGCCCTTGGGCCTGCCGCGTCCCGTCGGCCGTCTGCTGAACTGGCCTGACAAGTGCTCATCTCTGGGTGGCAGTAGGCGAAACTCGACGTCACCCAGTCCCACAGACGTCGTGAATGGGCCCACGCGGCTAGCACCCTGAGCTTGCGCTTGCGGGATGCTGCCAGAATGCAGGGGCTCGGCTCTCGCGCGCCTGTGGTGGTGCTGTGCTGGGACCAGCGGGCGGCCCGATCGCAGAACGGTGCGATCGTGGGACATCTGATCTCACCCTCATCCTGCAGAGATGCGCAATCCGTAGGATCCTCCTGACATAGACAGGCGGGCTGGGTGGTGTGACAACAGATGCCAGCGATGACGCCCGCCGGTTTCGCTGCTCTGAGCCATGCTGGCTGCTCAAGTCAGTGAGGCTCAAACTCGTCCGCACATCTCACAGTATATGCGCTGGTCGCTGTAAGCGAAGCGACCACTAATGCCATGTGCAGATCGAAATGCACTGATGCCCGCACATTTGTCCCCACGGGCCAGCCTTGGATGCTTGCGTTTCGGTTTGGGGGGTCCGCCATTGGCCCCCGAGGCTCCCGCCTAGGCGTTTTTCCATTCCCATCCACACATGAGCTAATCGAAAAAGAGATTAAGACAGAAGAAGCCATGCCGGCTAGCAAGCTCTTGACTCTATTCGGGAATTTTTGACGAGATATGGGGGCGCGGGGGTCGCGTGTTCTGGTCCAGCTTTCGCCGTTAGCTCTCGAAAGGGTGGACTGCCGAGCTTTGCCCAGTCTTTTGATGCAGCGAGAGATGTTTCGGCCGGCATGTCGCGGCACATGTCGAGTTGTCCTGTTGGGGCAAGCAATCCATCACTGCCCGTTCTGCCGCCTCTCAGACGGTGTCGAGCAGGGGCACAAGACAACGCTACGCCGACCGGGGAAGTGTATCGACAAGCACCAGCAGGATGCGTCGAAGGACGTGCTTTCTCTGACAGCACACCCCCTCCTTCCCGAGACGATTAGCAAGTCTTCGATGATGCTCTCAGCAGCTGGGCATCAGAAGCCCTGGCGCCCCTGTCAGGTTTTCTCGGGTCGTGGCCATCGTCTGCGTGGCGTCAAACAAGGTTGAGCAACGGCCTCGAAGCCACGCGCGCACGCGCCTTGCCGTTGCAAGCGTGTGTCCATCGGTGCCATGTGTTTTGTTGCCCAAGCCCCCGGATCAGAGATCACATGCTGGTTATCGCATCATGGGCTATGTACCGGTGGAGCCCCCTGTCGGGCAGGCTGTGTGTGGGCTCACGTCCGTTGCGAGCTGCAAAAGTGGAAATCATGTTCTACCGTGGTTGTGTAAGTAGAGGGCGTCCCGAACTCCACGCGGGCAGCGGAATCCGTCCGTCGCGAGAACGGGCCCGTGAGGTACTGGGTCGCCTTGATACGACGCTGGTTCGTGCACTACCGCTAGTGAAGCTTGGTGGAAAGGGTGCCCTGGTCGAAAGGTCAAGCCTCTTTTCTGGGGTTGGCGTGAGGGTTGGGTCGCTTCAAG
The DNA here is from genome assembly GCA_000732205.1 of Verticillium tricorpus MUCL 9792. Lineage (NCBI taxonomy): Eukaryota > Fungi > Ascomycota > Sordariomycetes > Glomerellales > Plectosphaerellaceae > Verticillium > Verticillium tricorpus. Next base: position 2,411,641 of record JPET01000002.1, read on the forward strand.
GTGTGGCAGCCGACAGGGCGTGGTGGGCCGACATGGGATAATTCATGTCGCCGCTGACGGAGGTGAAGGGAAAGTCGCCGTTCGGAGAGGGGGGGAAGATGGTAGTGGAGGGGGCCATCTGGGACCCAGCCGGTTGGGCGGGCCAAGTTGGGTATTTGCGCAGGGCTTTTCCCTGCGCTATTGCAGACCTCGAGCGGCGCCCCGGATCATCCGCTGTAACGAGTGCTCGGTAGGCAAGACTGGGTAAAATTGACATCGGCGACCATTCGACTCGAGGTGGAGTCTGGCGCTCCCGTCCTCGTGGGACACCGGGGTTTCGGCATGCCCAGGCCCCAAGCCATCCGTGACCACAACGATACAAGAAACAGCGCCATCAACGCCGACCCGTCCGCCGCATCTTCAGCCCGCATGAAGCGAAAGCGTGGTTCGGACCACCCGGCCAGGCACAGTGACGAATGGTGGCGTCTGTTTACTGCTGTGCCGATGACAGGTGAAGGCGAGGGCTGCCTTTACTACAAACTCGGATTGGCATGCCAGTCTAGCTGATTGTAGGTCAGCTCTCACGGGGTCCGGGGCGTCAGGGCGCCCGACGAACTGCATGGCAAAGCACCCGAGCGCCGAGTTGACCAGGCGGCGCCAGGGATGCCGTGATGCCCCATTGCTCCAGATTGCTCGGCAGGTCCAGCTCTCTAGGCCAAAACGCGTAGGTCTTTGCCGACGAGACGGCGCGACGCTGACAGGGCGCGCACGGTACGGTACGGTACGTGTGGTCGAACATCGGGTGGCTGAGGCGTAGCCAGAGCTTGCTGCATGTCCCTCCACAAAAATAAGATGCGGCGTGAAAAGGGGGCGTTCGGGGAGGCGTCTTCCCAAGACCCAAGAGACGTCCCGTCAAAAGACCAGGCGTGTGACCCCGAGTAAGCAGCGTATGTGTGTGTGTGTGTGCGTGATGCTTGTTCAGGGGTCCCGGCAGGGAAGACGAGTGGAGCGGTCGATGGATGGGATGGTGGTTGATCGGGATGATTTCTCTGTCCTCGCTCGGTCCCTGGCGTCAACGCCCGGACGAACAGAGTTGGCTCGGACGGCACCATCCGTTGCGATTTGGATGACGGCACCGAACGACGAGAGACAATGCAAAAAGAGGAATGAGGGTGGCCAAGGTGGTTGAACACGACCGGGGGAGGCTAGCCGCCCAATAATGCCAATAATTGCTGCGAGGTCGCCGGGCGTGTGACAGATCAGATCACCCTGCCGTCTCTGACCTGTGTCTGTCTGCCAGGTTCAGGTTCAGGTTCAGGCTCAGGATGGCGGGCACCCGAGGGCCTGCAGGGCTGACTGTTGCTGGCCGTCATGCCTGCCTCATTGAGGCAAGGGCGTACGACCTAGGGTTCCGGATTGCTGGGTGCTCGAGGCATGGCTCACGGTGGTTGGTAGGTAAATCTCGGGATCGCTCAGAGTACATGTTCCAGTGCTGTCTAGGAGGCTCGCGATAAACGTGCGGGTGGGAAGAACAGGGGGGCTTGTTCGCCCAAGTACCTCTCCGAGATGCTTCCTACTGATGACACGGGTAGAGGGCACGACCTAGGGCAGTCGAAACAGAGAAATGAGCAAGAGCAGGCGCAGGAGCAGGAGCAGGAGCAGGAGCAGGAGCCAAGTGGCCAAGGGAAGGCAGGCAGGGTGGGAAGGTACCAGGAGGAGGTAGCAGCGAAGGAGCTCGGGCCACAGCTGCCTCTCTCCCAAGATGAGGGTACCTGGCCAGTACACACAACTCCCCAGAAAACCTATTCATCTTGATGTTCGTCACAAGTTCACACCCCTTCCACGCTTCCACGGGCCACCTCGACTTCAGCTCGCACGCTCATCTCGGCGCCTTGACCAATGAGGTCACCAATTTTTCGACCGCCTGTCTGTCTGCCCCGCCTTCTTGCCTGTCTCGGTTCCCAAAAAGACCAACCTGCCATCCCACTCCTGTCGAGCAATCCCATCCCGCCCATTCATCACACCTCTCCAAGGTCAACCAGCACTAGACTGGCAGCAATCAAGCACGCCAGCTCGCAAAAAGCATCGGCGCCCCCTCCCCATTCAAACCGCGCAGTGCCATGACTGGCCGCACGCACCTCACTGCATCCTGTCGTGTAACCCTCCATGCTTGCTACTGGTCACCAAGCCGCCACCTCAACTGGTACCGGCGCCGGCACCAATTCCCTCCTCCGACTCAACCCGGCCGCTTGTGCCGTGTGCTTTGCATTGATGGGAGTGCCACACACGCAATCATGGCAGAGGACGCACCCACCGCGCTGTACTTGACCTCGACGCAGCGCCACCTCGAGCTCTCGCGGCCCCTCCCTGCATTCACCTAGCGGTAGCCAGACGCATACCGTACAGTACCAACCACCATCTGCTGCAGCCTCTGATCCCCGATCTGACCTGCTTCCACCCACGCCAGCAGGGTTAGCGCAATGTCTGACAGCAGCTGAAGCGAAGGAGTCGAAGTTTAGGTCTCCTGCCAGATCGACCAAGCCTCTCCCCCATCCCCAGAACGTGCAGAGCAACCACCTTCCGACACGCTCGCATGCCTCGGGACCGAAAACCAGGCTCTCGATAGCCATGATGTCTGCTTCTCTCCGTCCTCTCCTTCGTCCTCTCTCACTCTGCGCGCTGTCTCGATTCATCTTTCGAAGAGACCGGAAAAAAGGGAAAAGAACTCCTCGCTGTGCCCCTCGATGGCCCAGAGCACCCCTGTGTCGATCTCTCAGCCTTCCGCATATGTGGCGTCCCACTGCCGCTGGCGGACTAGTAAATCCCGCCGCCATTTTGCTCTCACAGATTCGCACACCCCGGTTGACGAAAGAGATGCCCACTTCCAGCTCTGATACTGGTCTAACAACGCGGCAAGCTGGTCTCGGTATCCTTCCCGTAGCCATACCAGTGCTTCTCAGGCGTTCCGGCTGTGCTCGTGTCTCACCCGGAAGTCGTCTAGTTCCGAGCGACATGTCGGAGGGGCAGCAGCCGAACATCTTCAAAAAGGGGCACAGAATCGCATCGTTATTTACACATGCCAGTGGTTGACCCTCAGCAAGCAACGCCCGAACACGCGAGCTCCAGCCGTCCGATTGCGTTTCTCCATACGCAGCAATGACTACTATGTTACTGGGTTTGAACTAGGCGCAGTGACAATGCCGGCTTTGGCAGACTTGCCTTCGAATGGACCTGCCAAGTTGTTTAGTGTCACCATATTAATTGGCAAATCAGGGCAGACAACAACAGCGCTTTCTACGGAGCGACGCACACCGGCATTCATCTCCAGCCATCTTAACTGATAGAAAGGGGAGAAAGGTCTCTCTCTCCCTTGTGAGGAAAAGTACGTCCACGGAGGCTTCGACGTCCCGGCGACATGATTCGCCTCCAGCCCACCAATCCTTCGAGGCAGAAAAACTCCCGTGCCAGAGCATGGGCCTGCATGTTGAAAAGGGAACAGCCTCATCGCGCTTGTTTGAAACGGAGAAGGGTGAAGCGTGGCTGCAGATGGGTCGGCTGCTCCGAAGCCGAACCCTCAGCCCCTCCTCACATCGAGCCAGAAGCAACGTGATGTCTCGGGCTTCTCGATGACCGGCATCAACAACATGCCCGTTGAGCGAGCTGGGAGTCGTCCGAACGGGACACACAAAAATCTGTCTCGAGGAAGCTCACGGCGCTCCACTGGTCACTCGGGAATGCAGTCGATGGTCGACTCGTCAGTGCGTCCGCCAGCGACCAAAACCCCCTCGTGTCTTGCCGAGCTGGCGAAGCACGCGCCAGTAGGGTTTCATGCTCACTATGGAATCCGATGTCGAAGAATTCCTTTGCCCGGTCCCGCAGGCCGAATTAGAGGGCGTGTCACTTCTCTGTTGAGCATCAAAGGCCTGCGATGTCAGTCCGTCGTCCAGAGGGAGGCCGTCCGAGACTGAAGCCCTGGAACTGCTGCCCCCTCCAGACCACACCTCGAAGAGCTTGTGCGGTGTGCCAGCATGCTATTTTCTCCCTGTTATACCGCCTGTTTCGCCTTTTAAAGTTGACAACAATGGGCTGGATGGTCAAGCTTTGACCGACTAGTGCTTATCACGAATTGACAGCGCAGCCGTGTCAGCTAAGCTTTTGGACGCCCCCCCCCCCCCCCCCGCCGGAGACAAAGAAAGGGCGATTCAGAGGGCGAAGTCTAGGTGGCGCTGGATTCAACTAGGCCGTCTTGCACATGTCTTGTGTGTGGTTTCTGTTGACGTATGCGACGCGCTCGAAGCATTGGACAAAGGCAACACCTACGTCGAGACATGCATGGCGCGGGGAGGACGGCTGCCGCCTCGGAGGGTGATGGCGCTGTTCACCGATGTTTACGTCGGAGGGACTTTCGTTGAATGATCGTCAATAGGCTTGCGCCGTATAGTCAATTGGGCTTGATGGAGGGATGAGGGAGGGGGTATTCAAGGACGAGGGTGTCAGCCACTGTGGGTTCGGATGCCGGCGAGGCGGTGACTACGTGCCTGTGGAGAAGAGACATTCATCTCGCTCGCCGATTGCGAAGCGATAACTGACGAAGAAGAATACGATGGACGAGTCGCTGTCTTGATTCAGAAAGGGGAGGGAGGGGGTGGGGGGTGGGTGTTCTCCCCATGGGCATCATCCGGGCGGTACATCCGGGCCTGGTACCATCTGAACATGTGATCGAGGCCAGTTTGAACAAAGATCAGTGCCAGTGGGCGATGCCAAGAACGCAAGTAATGGCCGAGTGGCTTGGAAGGAATGGTGTTGACCGAACTGGCAGCTTCTCCATATCACGGCCTCGAATGGAATCGGGGTGGCCGGGGTATGAACCCCCTCGCGTGTTTCTGTTACTCGTGGTGCGCCGAGACATCTCTTATGGCAGAGTGCCTTGGGAGAACCAGCAGCATGCTTGCCGTCGGTCTTGGAAAACGATATCAGTTCTCGCGGATGCTTCGAGATCCGGCTCCAGGCTCCGGCCCAGGTGTTGGGGGTAGGGTCGCGATATCGTCGTCTACCTCGTTGGTACGAAGGCGTCAGGAAACCCCGCCCCAGCCCTCCCGCTTCACTGCCTCATTGCCTCGATAAGCGGATCGAGACGGTGACTATTATGTGGCATTGCCGGGCGTGGGAGAAGCGTAACGCAGGTCAGGAGAACAACCCCGGAATGAGAATGTGCAGTCGTATACGTCTCATCTATCCGGTGAACTTCTCTTTCTCTTTTCATTCTTGGATCAACAATTTTGAAGCTCTCGTCTCTCGGTTTTCTTGTAGATGTGACATTCGTTGCGTAGCTGCCCCTGACTTTCAGCCCCGTGTTGCCTGCCCGTGCCAGAATTGTGGTGCTTACAAAATCGTAGTGCTTGTGATGAGCTCCCTTCTCAAGAGACCACGCATGGTCGTTGACGGTGATATTGGATATCTCGACCCAAGTCACACTGATACCGTGTACCGGAATCAAAAGGCTCTCCTGGCCCGATCACAGACGTTGGGTGTCCTGCCCCTACATGCAGATCACCGTGTCGGATGTGGCAGCGTACAAAGGGTCTCGGCATCATCTTGATATTCCCGTTCAGGGTTTACGCTGAGCCTCGCCCGGCTGTTGCTGCGGACCACAAACTGGACTTGACATCCGGGGAGTCCGTCCTTGGCCAGCTGCCCAGGCCCAGGGCCCGGAGGGCGGTCACCGAACGCCGGCTTCGTTCGCTCGCGACTTGAGCGACGATGGAGTTGCTTCCGAGTGCGAGCCCCGCCTTTGATACGACGTCGATTCTAGGCCCCCTCGGCAGTACCAAATGCGTCTTGGCAAGACGCTGTATCAGGCCATGGCAGCTCCGTGAGCTTTTGGGTTCGTCGGGAATAACAGGCATTGGCCAAGGCAGCCGTTCAACCGCCTGCGAATCTGCCTCGGTTGACACATTGGTCAACGAGATGCTTGCCGAGGGATTTTCTGCCCGCCGCGATCAGCTCCACGCAGCCTCGGACAACATTATCAACGCAATGGCCAGAGAATGCGGTGATTCCACGAGTCGTCGTGATGGCGGCAAGCGTGATATCACGGCTTCATGGGTGGTGTCGGTTGCTTGGTAGACAATATGGGTTGTCGATGAGCGGGAAACTGCGAATGTAGTCTCATCTGTGGTTGTGCGGAACTCAGGGGGAACCGCAAGATGAAATTCTGCCCCGGAGGAGAGGACACACTTCGAGCAGATAGACAAATAGCAAAAGGCTGAACATCATTCTCATTTTGATAAATACACAAAAGCAGCCAACCTATCATCAAGCATTAAATCGCAGCAGATGGAATCATTCTCTCCATTATCAGCTCATGAAATCAAGACCAGTTTACAACTTGGACGCGGGACTCGCGCTGCCCACTGCCGTAATCTCATCGTAGAGGAGCCTGCGAGATAGTTAGTCGTACTGCTCAACCGATAAAGGCATCAAGGGGTAACTTACGTGGTCAAGAAGTCGGCATAGTCCTCGCCCGTCACCTGCCCGGCAAAGTACTGCGCGGCAAGCTGGTACTTGTGGCCCTTGGGCGCCTTGGCGGCCAGCTCGTCAGTGCACTCGCGCAGGAGCTTCAGAGCATAGCCCTTGTCGACGGTGGTGCCGTCGTCGGTCTTGACGCCGTGGCGCACCCACTGCCACAGCTGACTGCGCGAGACCTCGGCGGTGGCGGCGTCCTCCATGAGGAAGTTGATGGGCACACAGCCGACGCCGCGCAGCCAGGCCTCCATGTAACCGAGGCCGATGAGCAAGTTCTTGCGGATACCGTCAGACGTGACGCGGCCGGGGACGTTCATGTTGAGCAGGTCCTGGGCGCCGACGCGGACGTCTTCGCGGCGGACGAAGAGCTGGTTGGGGGTGGGCATGTGCTTGTTGAAGACGTCGACGGCGATGGAGGCGAGGGCGGGGTGGGCGACCCAGGTGCCGTCGTGGCCCGCGCGCACCTCGCGGAGCTTGTCGGCGCGGACGCCGTCCATGGCGCGGTCGTTGGCGGCCTTGTCGTCCTTGATGGGGATCTGGGCAGCCATGCCGCCCATGGCGTGGACGCCGCGGCGGTGGCAGGTCTGGATGAGGAGCTTGACGTAGGCGTCCATGAAGGGGACGGTCATGGTGACGGCGCTGCGGTCGGGGAGGACGAAGTTGGGGTTGGAGCGGAACTTCTTGATGACGCTGAAGATGTAGTCCCAGCGGCCGCAGTTGAGGCCGGCGGAGTGATCGCGCAGCTCGTAGATGATCTCGTCCATCTCGAAGGCGGCGAGGATGGTCTCGATGAGGACGGTGGCACGGACGGTGCCGCGGGGGATGTGGAGGTAGTCCTGGGCGAGGTTGAAGGCGTCGTTCCAGAGGCGGGCCTCGAGGTGGGACTCCATCTTGGGGAGGTAGAAGTAGGGGCCGATGCCGATGTCGAGGGTCTGGCGGGCGTTGTGGAAGAAGTAGAGGCCAAAGTCGAAGAGGGAGGCGGACATGGGCTCGCCGTCGACCGAGACGTGCTTCTCGTCGAGGTGCCAGCCGCGGGGGCGGACGATGAGGGTGGGCAGGGTGCGGTCGGTGCGGAGCTTGTACTCCTTGGGGCCCTGCTTGAAGTCGACCTGGCGGCGGTTGGCGTCGTAGAGGTTGACCTGGCCGTTGACCATGGCATCCCAGGTCGGGGCGGACGAGTCCTCAAAGTCGGCCATGTAGGTCCAGACGTCGGCGTTGAGAGCGTTGACGACCATCTTGCGGTCGGTGGGGCCGGTGATCTCGACGCGGCGGTCGACGAGGCCGGGGGCCGGGGGCGCGCCCTTCCATGTCGGGTTCTCGCGGATGTGCTTGGTCTCCGGGAGGAAGTCGGGCAGGGTACCTCGGTCGATCTCGGCCTGGCGGATCTTGCGGCGCTCGAGCAGGGCCTTGCGGGTGGGGTTGAAGGAACGGTGCAGCAGGGCGAGGAAGGTCAGGGCCTCGGGGGTGAGGATCTTGCGCTGGGACTCCTGGATGGTGCCGGAGACGTTGACGCCCTGGAGGATGGCCTCGGAGGTAGCCATGGTGATGGTGGGATTGGCGATGCGAGGATGGGGGGTCAGGTGCTGATTGGGGTTTCGTGAAGGTGGCCGAGGACCAGCAGTTGTCTGGAGTGCAGTGTAAGCTTTCACATGCTTACAACAGGGTGAGGGGTCCTGGGATCCTGTGGTGGAGGACGGCCCGGGGCGTACTCACCAAGATGAGGGAGCTTGGGAAGGCGAGGGGGGGGGGTATCAATTGTAAACGTTCCAACAAGTTCAGACCGACGGAAAGGAGATGAGGGGATCAAGAAGGAAAGATGAGGTGCGAAGAGGGGGAGGAGAGAGAAGAAAAAGAAGGAAGACGACGACGGGCGTGAGTCTTGAGTTTCGGCAGAGCGCAGAAGGGCAGGAACGACCGACGACCGATGACGGAAGGACCACGGCGATAAGGCGGCAGGGACGACGATGCGTCGCCCCAGGAAGGGCATGGATCGGTAGCAGGGAAAGAACGGCCCAGCGGCCGGTGGGTACAATGCTCGCCGGCGGGCACTCCATACAATGGCCTAGTACCTCCCAGCTTTTGGGTACCCCCGTCATCTCAGCTTTTCCCCAGTCTGGGCCCCTCGAAGCGCCGCCACGAGGGGGGCCACCCCCTTCCCCCCGGGCTCGGCACTCATCGGGCTGGTTCGGGTGTATGGATGTGCACCTCTGCCGGCGAGACTGACGTTTATGGTCCAACCCTGTGACGTTTGGGGTGGTTGAGCCGGGCCTGGGGAGGTCTTGGATCAGCCCGTGACAATTGGGCCAGGCCGGGTGCTCGTGAAAGTGTGGGGTAGGGGCCGTCGGCATGTGTCATGGCGCCACCCAGGCAGTTCACCGTGGGCAGCTGTGAGGCACTGGCCGGCACTGGCACAGCTCACCTCGCCGGGATGCTACAGTGCTACGCTACAGCGCTCTTGCCACTGCAGACGCCTGTAGTGACGAACCGCCAGCCAGCCGTGCGCGAGTCAACGAGCCCAGTGCCGTCCCCGCACCCGGCCGGCGGCCTTCCCCGCGGCCGGTGTGGCGGGCCCCGGCGGACATGGTAGGAAAAAGGACTCTGACTTCAAAATCAATCTCTCACCCAGGACTTTACTTTTGGACGCCGACGTCGGACGCCGCATCATGGCCAGAACCAAAAATCAACACCACCACCACCACGACCCTCGCGAACTGCACACCATCAGCCCGTGAGACTTCGCCGTCACGCATTCCATCGATGACTGACGGGGCCCCCCTCCCCACCCAGCTACTCCCAAACCATCGATGGCGAGTAACCCTCGATCCCCCCGGCCGAGCAGCCGAGGCTCCCCCACCCGATTGGCGTCCCGACACTCACCTCACCACCCGTAACCGGTTCTATCCGCCACCAACAAGCACCGACGCCATGTCGCACCAGCCAATCCTCCCTCTCCCTGCCGCTCTCACGGTCAGCTAGCTTGATTTTACTCGCCAGCTACCTGGCCGTCCCCTCGTGGATGCGTGCCCAGCCGAGGTACTTCCGCTTGCTGTGGACGAGGCCTCGGGGCGGCTGGCGGCGGCGCCCTCGTCTCGGCTTCGACGGGGGTTGTTGCCGAAGCCCGGGTGTTTCTGCCGAGCCCGACGCACTCGGAGGTGTGGACGGCCGATTGGCCAGATGCCGCTGTCGATGGCTCAGTCTTTGACGTCCCGCGCCTCGGCCATCCAGATGGTTGCTTTTCGCAGGTCGCGAGGCCGCCTATTGCCTGCACATGCCACGTCTCTCCCACAAACAGCATCATGTTGTCACCGGGGCTGGGCTGCTGATCAACATGGTTGAGCTCGGGTCATGAGTTCTGGCCGGGGCTCACTACATCGCCATGTGGCTTGTCCAGAAACTCTTACATCAACAGCTCTCAGTACTCAGCAAGGTACGCGGCAAATGACCAGCAGGTTCAGATTGACTACTCCCATCTATGATGAACACCCCCGCGAATACTCCCATCCATGATGAACACCCCCGCGAACAACCTCCTATGCTCACCGTAACACGACACGCAGCTCAGCAGATGAAGTGGCGCCGGCAGCCGATGCCGTCCACGTCGTCCGAGCCGTGGCACTCCAGCTCGTCCCCCAGGTCCCAGCTCCGGCCCTTGTAGCGAATGGTGCCCTTGGGCCGCGTGGCGTCGTCGACCTCGAGCTCGACGTACTCGGGCAGGTGGCCCTTGATCTTGATGTGGCGGTCGTCCTTGTCCGTCGCGAAGACGGACGTCAGCGTGCAGTCCTTGTCGAACAGGGCAAAGTTGCGGTACGGCTCGATCGTGACGAAGCCCGGAAGCCCCGTGGCCATGTAGATGGTGCAGATGTTGTCGCTGCCGGGCGTGCAGCGCGTCCACACGTCGCGGTCGACGAGCGGGCCGGCGGTCTCGGGGCCGCTCTCCGCGAGCGCGGCCGAGGGGCTGAAGAGCGCGGAGGAGACCAGCGCTGAGAGGACGTGTGAGAAACGCATCGTGCGAGTGAGGCCGGGGTCTATATAACGACGAGAGGCGAGGAGTGCTGCAAGATGAAGAGGGTCTTGTGAAAGCACGATAGGCAGAGTGTCGGTGTTGGCGGTTCGTGGGTTGGTATCAAGTATGTGCACGCCGCCGGTTTATGATTTACTGCTCAGTCTGCCATGAGAAGACGAACCACCGGAGAGAAGATCTTTATCAGTGAAATCACGCTTCATGAGTTCATGCCGTCGCGAGAACCACCATCTCCAGCACTTCCATTATTAGATGTACATCCCAAGCGTCCCAAGCATCCCAAGCCTCCTAAGCCTCCCAAGCCTCTCAGCCGGCCCCCAATCTGTGCACTGCCGAATGCAACACTGGGGCTGGACAGACGGACCGAGTACATGCAGCACGTGCGGTAAACGCGTATAGCGCATGGAAGCAAACATGCCCGTCCAGATGATTCGTTTGCTGCGGCAACGTGGACCCCGAGCTCCAAAATCAAGCGCATCACGGCCTTCGTTCTGTTCGGAAGATCATGACGACATGTATTGTACTATCTAGGTATGGTGGCAGCAACGCCGACATCAGACCCGCATCAGACCCATCGCATCACCACTTGAACGCACTTCATGATCAGGACTATCGTGAGTATCAAGGCCCACCCGAACCACCCCTTCTCGTATGTCTTCATGCCATCCCAGCCACGGGCCTTGTAATCGCCGTAGGCAAGGTACGCCCTCCAAAGTCCGGCGAAGCACCACGCGAAGTGCACGATGTCCATCCAGAAGTTCCGCGCGCTCCACCTCGCGCGGCTCGCGGCTGTCGCTGGGGGGGTTGGGTTAGCACTTCATCCCGCGCCTCGAGGCCGGACTCGACGACAGAGGGGAAGGGAAATGGGCATGCTCACCTGCGGCGACCGCCGGATCAGCAGCACCCTTCTGGTGTTCCATGGCCGTTGGTGTGTGGTGTCGGCGAGATGTGGGAGGCGGGTTGGCGGGGTTGCTCCTGGCCTCGCTTGCAGCGCTTGATGACGGGCTGTATCTGTCTGTCCGTCTGTCCGATGTTGATTCGAGTTGCGCCGGCGGACGTGAGGTGAAGGCGAACGCACGAGAGGTCTCGCGCCGCATTCGCGGGTGGGTTTCATGTAATGTAGCGAAGGTGCTCGTTGGGCGCGCGTCTCCGGCGGCTACCAAGAGTGGCGGAGTGCTGCAGTTGGCTGCGGGGCGCACGCGACGATCTCCAACGACCCCTTGAACATGTTGATACGCGTAACGAATATAGCAGATCCGACAGGACCTGGCCATCCATCCATCTCAGCACCATCGCCCCTGCAGCAGCGCGGCACGTGGAGGGGCGCGGAAACGCACTTCAGTCAGCACCCCCCCTCTCTACCTCCTGCAGCCAGCCGCTGTCGCGCGAAAATAGACGGCGGCGAAGTGCAGCATGACAGCCTCGTGGACTTCCCCGCGTATGGAACGACCCGCTCCCCTCCAAGACGAACGGGGACCGAAGTGTTCGAGTCGCGGGGTGAGACTTGGCATGGCTATTTCCAGGGGTCTTGCGGCAGAGCGGGCTTGCATCAAGGCGGGCTTGCTTCGGAGCAGAAGGATTTCTCGTTGGGCCCCCAAGTCGAGATCGGCAGGGCTGATGGCTTGCATGTGTGGCGGTTCACCATCCAAGTCAGCGCCTGGATATGGCATCACGGGGAATGTAGGTTCAGCCAGGCCTTGGCCGAGCGAGCTCGAGAGGCCGACGCCGTCGGGCAAGTTCACGGAAGCCTCGAATGGCATCGACTGCGGTCTGGCGACTCTGGTATTAAAGCCGACTGAACCGCCGCCATGTATGAGCAGTTCTACAGATCCAACCCGAGCATCACACCGCCCAACTCTCCAGACCTCTCATCCATCGCTAGTTGATATCCCACGCAGCTCAAGATGAGAACCCACACCTTCTTCCTCTTGGGCTTGACGGCCACGTCAGCCCTCGCCGCCGCATCGCCTGCCCTGGATCTGCACCATGTCGAGAGGGACGCGACCACCAGCGCGGAGCCCGAGAAGTCGCCCCTGCTCGCCTTCGACGGGGTGTCTCCTGGTAGGAAGACCCATCTGCCACCCCCTTGCCGTTGACGCAAGCGCATCACTGACGTCGGAAACACCACAGAAGTGTCGAGCCTAGACGTCTCGCTGTCGCAGCAGCTGCCGAACACGGGAAGCCGCTTCGACTACGTGATGAAGTGGGTGAACCGCGTCGCCGGGCCGCCGGCCATCGGGTACGCCATCTACGGGCTCACGGGAGACTGCAAGGAATACAGCGAATCCGGAGAGGCCATCGACGGCAACAAGTGCGTCCCGAACGCCATTTTCACCGTCATCGGCGCCATCATGTGCGTCCATGGATACGGCGAGTGGTCCGTGGAGCTGGGCCGGAAGCTGACGACGTTCGCCATGGGCAAGTACGGGGAGATGATGGGCGACGTGCTGCAGCAGGCCCAGGAGGGCGGCATCGGTCTGGGGCCCTACTATCGGTCCGGGAACGAGCACCACGCCGAGCCGGTCAAGAGGGCCGTCGTTCGGGAGGCCGAAGACCAGCTGAGTGTGAAGCTCGGACACGAGGTTCGACACATCGGCACCTGGGACGGCTCCATGCCGGGTCGACCTGCCAAGCGCAGTGAGAGGAAAAACCACCCCGTCTTTGCCTTTGACCGCAACGGACAGCACTTCCACCTCGCCTTCATGGACGTCAACCCCACCAGCCTGGAGGGACGCGTCAAGCTGGGACACGGCCCCGGTCCCCGGACGGAGCTCAACAAGCGCCGACTCGCGAGGCGAGACGACGAGTACGAACCCCAGTACAATGCCCAGTACTTCGACCGCGGCGGCCTTGACGGTTTCGGTCACGGCATGACCATCGAGGACGGCCGAGAAAACCTCCACCCCGAAGACGACATGCAGTGGCTGCATGACGAACTGGTCTGTTCCCTGGAAAAGGAGGGCCCGGGAAGCGATTTCCCAGGGCTGTGGTGGGGAGTTCTGGATCACGAGTTCAAAGCCACTTACTCGAACGGAGGGATTGCGGCCTTTGCACCGGGCATTGATTCCATCATCAGCCACATGACAACCGAGGGGCATCTGGAGCGGGTCGAGGAGTGCATGGTCAACGATGACTGGTTTGACTCGAGGAGAGCCTAGAATGATCCGACGGGGTTTGGAAGGTCCATACAAGCTTGTGACATATTTGCCCTGTTTCGCGAAGAAATAAACAACGGTCCTCGAGATGCTACGTTCGGCATCTTGAATGCATGACTTCTGGCAGCACTATAAATCTGAGTCGTAGTCACCCGGTCCGGAGTGGACCGCCCAACGGCCGAGAGTGATCCGCCCGTCGTCGAGTGGGTCGGAAGGGGTCCCGTACTGCACTTCCGAGCGCGGCCCTACCGGACGACCCTCCCTCGGCTCGGGCCTGGCTCACGAAAACCACACGCTCACTCAGACGAACCCAATGGCTAAAGGGAACTGCGATGGTATTAGTCCTACAAAGAAACATGGACATCCAACCTCTCGGATTGCCTATCCATTCTGACCCACTGACAGACGGTCGGTCACCATCTGTCGTCCCCCTTAGAAAAAAAAAGCATTGAAAGGGAGAAAGAAAAAGAGAAAGCAGAACGAAAGACCTTCCTAACCAGCGCAGAAAGAGCAAAAACCCCCATTGTCAGCCATGTCCCTTGGCTGAGCTATTCTTCCAGGACGCCACCGCAATAATCATTTGCAAACGCCGATCGCCTGTCGCTGGTGCAACATGTGCATCACCCCTTTCGCAATCCATTTCGCAACCCGTCACTTTTACGAGTTCAGCGTCTTGATCATCATCTTTGACTTGCGCTTGTCCGTGACCACCAGGTGACGGGATCCAAACACTGCTTTGAGCGTGCCCACCACCTTGTGGAAGCTGCTAGCCGCACCCCGTTCTTGCGTAAACCGCACAATACTCAGAGATCCTCGCTTGCCGTGCTCGATGACGGTCATAATCTCCATGGCAAAGGACACTTCCTTGATGTTCAGGTCTGTAGCGTTGTTAGTGACGTGCCTCCACTCGAGAACCTCTGCGATGTCTCCACTCACAATTCTTCGACCCAATGCGAGCGAACACGATGTTCCTCTCCTTGTCCACCTGGATGTCGCGGATGCCATACCGCCGCCAGTCCTTCAGCAAAATGGCAATCTCCTGACGCGCACGCTTGCGAGACACAACGAGGCACATGTGGCTTGTCGCAGGTTTCACACCAAACAGGCGTGCCAGCCACGTCTGGTGCACTTCGATCTTCCGCACACCCGACTCCGACTCTACAAGGCTTTGCTCGGATTTGTTGTTCGTCTTGGCTCGCCCTGTGCGGCGCGACGCGGGTGAAGGCGATTCCTCGTAGTCGGGACCTGGAATATAGGTTAGATCTGCACATCAACTGAACGTGGCTAGCAAACTCACCGGCGATACTCATGCGGTTCTCCGCCTTTTCGTTCTTCCAGAAAAGCAGTCCAAATGACTTCTTTTTCGGCGGTGGTGAACGGACCCGAGAACGGTGCCGAGATGGCGACGTGGCTTCGGTGCTGTAGCCATTGATTGACTGGGTCGCCATGGTGTAAGGTCGTGTGTCTGCCGTCTCCCGGGAGCTATACGTCTGTCTGGTGCGGATACTCGCCTCACGTTGATCGTCGTCCTTGCTGGATCGCCTGAACCATGACTTCTTCTTCCGCATGGCTTCCGTGCCCTGGTAACTAACCTCAGACGGAGTGGATGCCGTCTGCGAGCCGCCGTCGTGAATAGCGCCGTGCATATAAACGTGACGGATGTCACCGCCCTCAGTCCCGTTTGTTGGTCGGTGGGACTGCTTCTTCCGCACGTTCAGGGGCTTCGGAACAGGACTTGTTGCCGAGGGGGAGTTGACCACTCGAATCGTCTCTCCGACCCGAGAAAGATACTCCAGCCCATCCGCATCTGTTTGGCCTCCTGGCGTTCTAGGGGGAGGCGCGGAAACAATGCGCGCTCTGTCGACATCTGCATGATGACCTTGCTGGTGGGTCTCTCGTCCGTTCTCGCTGATGGACGGGAGCTTGCCGTGGCCCTTTCCGTAGGCAGGCGCCGACACGACTCGGCGGTCGTTCTTGGGCAATAGAACAGGCAACGCAAGGCGGTTGACCTGGTCGACGAACTTGTTGAGACCACCAGCTTGCTCTTCCCTGGCTTGCTTATAGGAGTCAACCTCCGGTTCAGGGGATCCGGGAGTCTGTGGTGGCAGAGGCGGCAGTGGACGCGAGTCCCAAGGGTGAGCTATGCTGGAAGGGGCGGCAGGAGAGAAGACTGAGGGGGCTCCAGTGGTCAAGGAGAATGGGGTCGAGTCCCGTCGTCCGTTGGAGCCCATGTCAAGTGGCAGCTCACTGATGTCAGACTCGAGCATGGAGCTGTTGAAAGCTTCATCGCAGTCCTTGGCGATGCTGTTGGAAAAGTTGCGCACTTCCTCGTTTACCACGGCGTTCGGATCTCTGGCCTTTAATATCTTCAGCTTTGGCTTTGGTCGAGGCCTGTCCATCATCTGGCGGTGTTTGACAGGATTAAGAGAGGCGTCGAGGCCTCCATCGGAGTAGTGAGGCACCGTTGCATCGCTCACGCTGCTTGTACCTCGCCGATGAGTGCTTTGGCTTCCGTGACGATGGTCCGTCGACGGTTTTCTGGCCTGAGAGAAGTCAATTCCGCGCTTGCGCCGCGAGGCGGGGCGGTTGTAGGGTCCTCCCTGCCGACTGCTCTGAAATGAACCCATGGAGCCGCGGGATGAAGGAAAGCGACTGCTTGTTGCAGTACGCTGCGAGTCCACCCGGGTATGGCGTCCAGTGGATCTGGTGCCGGCCCTTGAGATCTGCGAGGCGTAGGTATCCTCCCTCGCGTAACTCTTGCTTGGCTGGTTTTTCCGGTGCACAACAATCCTGGCATGGCTGACTTGCGAGTTTGCACGCATGGGTCGACTGGAGTTGTAGGGATCATAGCTTTTGACCGTTCCAACGTCGGTGTCAGGTACATTGGAGATGACGGTGAACTTGGAAATACTTCTTCCAGGTCCGTGGGCGCGCGGCTGGCTGAATTCGCAAGTCGACACGCGCTTCTTCCAAGCTGGCTGATGGAGGTGGTGATAGTCACTCGGCGACTGAGAAAGCTCTGGCAGGAAGTTCTCCAGCTGCTTCTGGCGGTACTGCTGAAGCAGCCAGTAGAAAAGCTTCTGGTCGTTTTGGCTATAGAGACACGGTCAGTAATCTGCAAGGAGCTGTGACATGATGAAGGTGCGGCTACTCACGAGGAATCAAGAAGCATCAGCTTGATCTGGTGCTCGGAAAACATATGCCATAGGGAGCGTAGTTGTCTGACCAGGTGGCCGTCGACCTCTTGCGGTCGTAAGGGGGTATAATCGAAACCTTCGCGAATGTTTCGGACCTGCCCGGCTTTGGTACCGAAGTTGTCGAGATAGTCGTACTTCTGGATCAGAGGGTGACGCCACATGTCCTTGAGTCCAATGCGGATGTCTGGGTTGACCTGAAGCATGCGGCAGATGAGATCTTTGGCCTCGGGGCTGAGAAACTCAGGCATCTCGTACATTCCCTTCTTGGTCCTCGCGAGAAGTACGCGGATGTCGGGGTCGTCAAAAGGCAGCCTGGCGGCCAGGATGGCGTATAGAATGACACCCAGCGACCAGATATCAGCTCGGTCACCGCGGTAGTGCTTGTTCTTCAACAATTCTGGGGCAGCATAGTGTGGGCTTCCACAGGCCGTCTCAAGACGGTGACCCTCCGATTGATGCAAGGCGGCCATGCCGAAGTCGGCAATCTTGATCTGATTGTCTGCGTTCAGCAGAATGTTCTCGGGCTTCAGGTCGCGATGGCAAATGTTGAAGGCGTGACAGTGCTGCATGGCGCTCATGATCTGGCGAAAGAAGTACATGGCAGCTTCCTCGTTGAGGCGTCCATTGTTGTTTATGTAGTCGAACAGGTCACCCTTGTCGACGTACTCGAGTACCAGATATCTGCGCAGGAGTGAGCCAGCCGTCCGAGAGGGGCTGAAAAGGCACACAACTTACATCTCTGAGCGGTTCTCCCAGATATCATACACTTTCATGACGTTAGGGTGATCGACGAGCTTGAGAATGGCGACTTCGCGCTCGATGGACATGGGCACGCGCATCTCGCCATCGATACGGTCCGGGAGGCTGTCATCGTACTGATGGAGAGCAGCAAGGCTGCCGTGCTGGATCAGGTATGCGGTCTTCTTTGGAATAATCTTGACGGCAGCGAGTTCGCCAGAGAGGCGGTGTCTGCAGAGCCGAACCCGTGCAGATGAGCCCTTGCCCAAGGTCTTGCCCAGCTGCCAAGGACCGACCTGGGTCTTGTAGCTGCAGTTGCTGCTGCGGTTGCTCGAAGGCGCCGTAGATGCCTGGGACACCCGCTTGGAAGGGTCGGGTTCCTGGGCGGCCCTGGCTCGCGGGTGTCGCGGTTGAGCGGGAGGCGGCGGCGCAGACGGTCTCTGCTCTGCCTCGTGGATGCGAGGCTCAGACTCGGGAAGTTCGTTCGGCATCTCCAACTCTGCGTGTCCATGGCCAGCCCGACCGTCATTGACGTCGGGATCATACGACTTGAGTGACTTGACTGAGGGCTGAGGCAAGTTGTTGTTATGGTTGATTCGGTACGTGGCGTCAGCGAGAGGAGGCCGAGAGGCCGTCGACGACCTGGGACGCCCGGCTTCGGACATGATGCTTTCGAAGGCCACAGGGACGGTTAGTTCATGCCGGGGCGGGAGTTGGTCGGAGGGAGGCAAGGAAATCCAAAGGGTGATGCGGTGGAGAGCAGATACAGATCAACGAAGGAACGTGGCCGAGAGCCGAACGAGTGGGTGGGCAACACCGACCATACGATGCGGTCTGGTCAGGCTGGAGGGTGACGAAGCCTTCGGTGATATGGATGGAAGAGGAGGGTTCCAAAAAAGCCAGAGATGCTGCGAGAGAGAAAAGAGCGGCGAGGTTAGGCAAAAGGGCCAGACCAAGTGTGACGGTGTCTATCAGCGCAGACAGAGCTGGAGGTGCGGAGAGGGGAGAAGAAGAGAGGGCAGGTGGGCTGACGCGACTGTTTTGGCGCCCGTCGCGGGAGGAATGCAGTTGAGCGGGGTGGCGATGCTTCGACTGGCGTGACGAAAAAATGGAGGAGGTGCCTTGCGCCGGGCTTTTAGTGAGCAGGAGCGCAACTGCCTCGAGGTTCCCGTCCCTGCAACTGCTACCCGTCATTCCTTCCTTCCCTGCCACGCTCGATGAATGCCTCCAGCCCGCAAAATCTTCCAGCCCCCCTAACTCTGGGCCCAGTCATCGTTCTTGGCCGATGGAGGCTTCGTGACCTCAGTCATGGTGGTTAACTAGATCGATCGTCCTTTGTCATGCGTGCAGTTGTCAGTCACCCCGCGCACAGAAACCGAGGTCCTCCCTCACAACCTCCAACACGCTGAACAGGACGTGACATGACCAAGCCTTGCGAATACTGGCCGCAGCAACTCGGAGCGATGACGCGTGACAGCCGCACCACCGCGACAGGATCAAACGTCCAGCAGCACCGTGCACATGTAGCGCGCACGATCTTCGATGGACGGGTCACGTTGGCTCTACCATCCCAAGCCTCCTGGGGGAATGAACACCTCGAAATGGACGCTATCTTGATGGGCCACAGGTGCCCAGGATGCCATGATTCGGTCGATTTGGGCTGCACAAGAGACCGTGTGACATGGAGAGCCGGGGTAGACAGATCATACTCAGTCAGGTCACAGGATGGAGGTGGCACCCTTGGTAGTTAGCACTGCGGGAAGGGTGAAAGGAATGTTGGGATGCTTAATATAGGTAGAACGGCATTTGTACCATTATTCCAGCCCGTCTATCAGCGGCGATCCGGCGAGGACTACAGCTACGACCGTGAGCGTAGGGCTGACATCCGGCGTTTGAGGCAGTACGAAGCTGTGTATGCTGAACAGTAGCTGGCCCCATGGACAGTCGTTGGTGAAAACAAGTGTCACGATCACCACATCCAAGATGATGCTACAGATACAATGCTCGAGGCGAAAAAGGCCCGAAATCAAGACCGACAACGTGTCAAGCCCAGGCTGGAGTTCAAGAATGGAAGGGATGAGGTTGGACTTGCTTCAGCAGCCCGGGCGTTGCGGGGCGTTGCAGACACACTAATTCGCCAGGGAGCCTCCTCCCACCGAAGACCTCCCCCACTTGCCAATTCCGGTCTGATTACATAACCCACAGCTCCAATGAGCCCGGGAATAGCGGACGGGCCACTGTAACGGCCCCCCACCTCCATTTAGCCAGACACGAAAAGACAAAGGCCAGACGCGTCCAATCGCGTCACACCCGACCTCAGGCGCGAGAGGCTTTCCCAGGCCTCCTCAACGGCGCGCGACATCCATATCCGGCTGAATCCCCTCCTTGCAGGGACACGACATTCCGTCAACCACCAACCAGTCCCCCCGCGTGCCCCGACCTACCTCCGCCAACTTCCGATCGACGACGGCTGCTGACGATGGCGCCCGACGCCGCTTCGCGCCGGAGAAGCCGGCGGGAGCTTGAAGACGGCGACGACGAAGACCACGACGCCCCTCGGCGCCAGAAACGCAGGGTCATCGAAGAAGAATCCGAAGAAGACGACGAGAACACCAGCACATCTCAAGAGGACGAGCAGCCGAACGGCGTCAACAGAGTCGTCAAGCCCGACGTCGATGAAGATGGCTTCCAGCCTGGTGCCATCCGGCGCGTCAAGGTGGAAAATTTCGTGACCTACGAGAAGGCCGAGTTCTTCCCCGGCCCCAACCTCAACATGGTCATCGGACCCAACGGCACCGGCAAGAGCTCGCTGGTGTG
Organism: Verticillium tricorpus MUCL 9792; assembly: GCA_000732205.1. NCBI lineage: Eukaryota > Fungi > Ascomycota > Sordariomycetes > Glomerellales > Plectosphaerellaceae > Verticillium > Verticillium tricorpus. The sequence goes on from JPET01000002.1 coordinate 2,432,073, forward strand.
CGCCATCTGTCTCGGCCTGGGCTACAGCCCGAAGCACCTGGGCCGAGCAGGCAGCGTCAAAGAGTTCGTCAAGCACGGCAAGGCCACGGCAACCATCGAGATCGAGCTGCAGAAGCGCAGGCAAGACCGGAGGAACCACGTTGTCCAGGTCCAAATCGATCGAGAGCGAAACAGCTCAAGATTTCGCCTCAACGGCAAAGACGCCACACACAAGGCGATCCAGAGCCTCATGAGGGACCTCAGCATCCAAGTGGATAATCTCTGCCAGTTTCTGCCCCAGGACCGAGTCGTGGAGTTCGCCGGCTGTACGCCGGTCGATCTGCTTCACGAAACGCTGAGAGCTGCCGCCGACCCCCAGATGCTGAGGTGGCAAACCGAGCTGCAAGAGCTACACAAGGACCATAAAGAGCTTCAGCAGCAGTCTGGGTCGCACGGAGAGACGCTCGCCAACCTGGAGAACCGACAGCAGGCCATGCAGGCTGATGTTGACAGGTTTCGTGAAAGACAGGAGGCGCAAGCCCGCATCAACGATCTGGGAGATGCCCGAAAGATCGCCCACTACCTGGACCTGCGAAACCAATACCGCGAGGCCGAACGGTCCTACAAGAGCGCCAGACAGCTTCTACAACAACTTGAGAGCGAATCGGCCCCAGCCCTGGAAGCAGTCAACAGCAAGCAGCGGTACCATGCCGCGGTCGCCTCTGCCGTTCAGGCTCGGCACGCAGCCTTGAGGAGTGCCGAGGGGGCCGCAGACCGGGCTCTCAGCGCCTGCGAGAATGCCCAGGACGAGATGACCCAGAGCCAGGCCAAGATTGAGGCGGAAAGAAAGGTTTTCGATGTGAAGAAGAGGGAGCTCGGCCTGATCAAGGCTCGGATCGGACAACTAGAGAGGCGTTTGAAGAACAAGCCTGCTGACTTTGATCCGAAGGACTGGAACCAGAAGATTGTACGTGTTCGCCAGACTGGCGTATCGAGAAAAACACTGACCTCTTTACCAGCGCGCCCAAGACCACTCGATCCGAGAGCTGGAAACCGAAGACCGCCAGATACAGGCCAAAATACGGGACGTCTTGGAACGTGGAAGAAGGGTTAAAGACGAGCAGAACCAATTGACACGGGAGCTCTCTGACTTGGACACCCAGGAGGGACAACAGCTCAAGGTTCTGGAGAGGCACTTCCCCGACGTCGCCGCTGCCTGGAAGTGGCTCCGAGAAAACGGCGATGCTTTCCAGCAGGAGGTTTTCGGCCCGCCCATGCTCTGCTGCAACGTCAAGGACAAACGCTACTCAGACAACATCCAAGCCATGCTGCAGAACGACGACTTCATGTGTTTCACTGCCCAGACTGTAGACGACCACAAGAAGTTGAGCGAACAGCTCTACGGCAAGCTGGGACTCTCCGTCAGCATCCGGACCTGCCGCAGCTCGTTCTCGTCCTTCACCAGGCTCCCGGCAGACGAGGTCCAGCGCATGGGCTTCGACAGTTGGGCAATCGACCAGTTGACCGGACCCGAGCCGGTTCTCGCGATGCTTTGCAGCGAGAAAAAGCTTCACCTTGCTGGCATTGGACTGAAAGACGTCAACGAAGCCCAATACGACGCGATGGCGGAGGACAAGGTGCAGAACTGGGCAACCGGCAACCAGCTGTACGCAGTCAAGAGACGAAGGGATCTCAAAGCCGTCTCCAACACAACCCGTGAGATCCAGCCTGGCCGCTGGTGGAAAGACGAGGTCGACGTGGCCGAGAAGCAGGAACTCCAGCGCCGTCTCGACGAGGTCAAGCAGAACATGGCGGTTCTCCGAGAGGAGAACACGAGCGTAAAGAGGGAGGCGGAGGAAAATCAGAAACAGCGAGAGTCCTTCCACAAGGTCGCCGTAGGTACATGATTCGTTGCTCCGAGGTTGATACTGACCAGACGGCAGGAGGAGCTCAAGGAACAGAAGCGCGTTCTCCAGAAGGAGTACAGCGAGTATCAGGCCATCCCAACCAAGCTGGGTAAGCTGGCCCAATTACGTGGAGCTGGACCAGACTAACGCGGGTCAGAACATGAAAAACGACTAGAGGTCAAGAAGCGGGACGAGCTGGAGGCATGCCGCACAGTCATGGTTGACCTGGAGGTACAATACGACCAGGCCGTGCTCGAAAACGCTCACGCTGGATTGAGATATCATCAGAGCATCGAATACATCCATGACGCCCAGCAGGCCCTCGTTGAGGGCCAGGTACGCGAGATCGAGGCCCGGTCAGACTTTGAAGGCCTCAAGGATAAGAACACGACGCTCGTAAAGAAGCTCGACCAGGAAAAGAAGAAAATTGTCGATACCGAAAGGGAAAAACAGGCCCTCAAGGCGCAGGCGAGAGCGGCCCATTCCAAGGTCGAAGAGATGTGCACGCGTGCAGAGAACCCGTCCGAAAGGCAGACGTACCTCACGGAGATGGCCGCCGGCAAGACACTCGAGGACATCGACGACGAAATCAAGGCCGAGCATGCCAAGCTCGAGCTGATCCACGCCAACCCAAACGCCATGCGCGACTACGACAAGCGGGCTAAGGACATTGAGAAGATCCGCGCCGAAATGGAGGAGGCGCAGAGCAAGAGCGATCAGCAAATGCGGCAGATCACAAGACTCCGCGAGAAGTGGGAGCCCAAGCTAGAGGAGCTCGTCGGGCAGATCAACGAGGCTTTCGCGTACAACTTTGAGCAGATCAACTGCGGCGGCGAGGTTCGCATCCACAAGGACGAGGACTTTGACCTGTGGGCGCTGGACATCATGGTCAAGTTCAGGTAAACCCCCTCTCCCCCTTTCCTGTTCCCGTTCGCGTGCTCAAAATTACAATACAGACAGAGCGAAACGCTTCAAAAGCTCGACCAGCACCGCCAGTCCGGCGGCGAACGCGCCGTATCGACCATCTTCTTCCTCATGGCCCTACAGTCCATGGCGCGCTCGCCTTTCCGCGTCGTCGACGAGATCAACCAGGGTATGGATCCGCGCAACGAGCGCATGGTGCACGAGCGCATGGTTGAGATTGCGTGCCGCGAGCACACGAGCCAGTACTTTCTCATCACGCCCAAGCTGCTCACAGGGCTCCGGTATGACGAGCGTATGCGCGTGCTGTGCATCGCCAGCGGCGAGCACATGCCTACAGAGGGCAAGAAGCTCGACTTTGGGAGGTGTCTGCAGATTCACAAGCAGAGCGTTGGCGCCGCGGCGTAGTCTTCCTTCCTGGGCGGCCAGCCGGGGTTGTTTGTTGAGGAGGGCGTTTTGGGAGAAAAGGTTCCAGGAGGGTCGATATCCGCATGTGTGTGCTGGTGGGAGCTAGGCAGCGTCTTTTGCAAGCAAGGAGTTCAGGGGCCAAACAGTAGTCGGTGCTGTCGATGAGAATGCTACGAAGTCGCAGATATTTCGCGCGAACCATGGTACATTATCCCTCCGTGTGAGGTATAATCTCTCTATTATAGGCTTCAATTCTGTAACTCGGTATCCTGATTGGGCTTCAGCCTGGCGGAAAGGTGGTCGGTCAGCTTGGCCGGCCGCCATCCTCCCGGAGTCGAAACCCGCCTGTGGACGGGCTCCAATTCGTTCGGGGAGACAATCAAGGAAAACCGGCAGTTAAATGCCAATATGATGACCCTGGGAGCGGCCAAAGCCAGGTTGGCTCCGAGAACAAGCTTCCTTTCTGCAAGCGAGATGCCTTCACATTCAAGGGGGACTGCTGCCCCTGACGAGGCTGATATCAAGGTGCCTCAGCGCATGCTCATTTTGAGGGCAGGTGGGCGCTGTGCAACGAATCAGCGGACTAGGCGAGGTTCACGAATATCTTCAAGGTAATTGATTGTCTCGCGAACATGACACCGATAGGCAGCATGGTTGAGACATGCGGGAGCGGCTCCTTCATCCTTGCTCGATCATCAAGCTTCGTTAAAGGCGAGCTTGGCCGTTCGGCGGCAACGTGAGAAGCTGGTCCTAGCTGGTCCAAGTGCCTGGAGACATTGGATTGTACCACACGGGTCGGGGAATTTGCGCCGGGCGGGTGTGGGGGGTGTGACACGGATGGAACGGGAGAGTGAGAGATTTCTGTGGCTGACTGCTTGCTCGTTGGGGAAGGCAGGCCCTGATCTACCATTCGGGTTCAGAGTAATTTGACCTCTGGCGGCTGGGAGGTGTCCTTGCATCGACTCGCTTTGTGCTGTCGGGCTCGTTCAGCGAACGTCGAACATCCATCAGCATGATGATATCGGGAGCCAATGGAGGAGCTTGGGGCATCCTCGAGACACTACTCGCCAATGGATAGGTCCCGTAGGCTGCTATTTCCAGTCGCCAAGTCGAGGCTAAGCCACTTGTACCCATGGGTCTGTCTTTCAATTTCAGGCACAGGCGCAGAGAGGACGGCAGCATGGGAGAGGGTGCCAATTGGAATACGGCCGATTTCTGAGGTGCGGTAAACACCCCTGTTTTCGAGGTTGCAGAGCAGGTCCGAGTGCGACACGAGGGCTTCCCGACGCTGGGCAGGCTTGAAGACCCTCTCGCGGCCCTGCATAGGTCGCCCTTGATGATGCTGGCAAAGAGGTGACGATACAAACTTACTCGTCGACGAGGTAGTTAGTTACGGGGGTAGGTTGCCAGGCGTCATTGCTATGTGGCCAAGCCACAAGCGAGTTGATGGGCTGTTGTATTCCTCTGGACGCCGCACGAACGAATGGCTCGTGGCAGCCACGTCGCGTCACAGACCCAAGGCCTGCTTGTTAGGTAGCCAGGGGGGCCAGGCCTACCTGCCAGGTTCGTCGGGACCCAAAGATGAGATGAGACGGAGCGGGAGCCGTGATTGTGGCGCGGCCAAACCCCTGAGCGCTATGCTCGTAACGTGTGCGCGGATCGTCCGCAGTGACATTGAATACGTCATTCATCAGGAGAGATTCTTGACCATGACCAACGAAGCACGCCTTTGATAATAGGTACCGGTAGCACGAGCACGACCCGCGGGTGTGTCGCCACTACGCGAATCCGAGATTGACAACCGAAGCCGGGAGAAACGCGAGGGACAGCGCCATGCTGACAGAGCGAGCGGTCCGTAACGGTGCTGCTGGTTCGCTGAATGCCGGTCTGCGGCCAGAGCTGGCGTGGAAAACCCTGGCGACGAGCAGAGCTTGAAGCTCGACGGCAGTGGGAAGCTAGCAGGCTAGCTCGCGAGCATCGTGCCAATTGCTGGTGAGCAGAACACTCTAGACCTACTGTCCCCGTTGGACGGCTGCGAACAGTGATGGCAGATGTGCTTTGGTGATGGAGGGGGAGATCGCAGGTCCAGCCAATGATTGAGGCATGCCGCATGCGCTGAAGTGCGATGATTCGATCGATCCGACAACGCGAAGCTTACACCCACCCTCCATCGGCCCCCCGTCTCTCCCTCGCGCGAGACATTTGGTGCTGGCAAGTGCCGCGGATGAACTGCGGCCCGACAGGCGTGTCAACATCTGGCCCATCTTCCACCCAGAGTAGCCACAAGTAGTAGCCCAAGTCCACGGGTGCTCATCAGGGCTGATCACCAGAAGTGTCCTGTCCGCTGCAGGGGCAGGAGGGGTTGCAGGGGATGCGGATGTCAGGGACGCGCGGTGACTTTACCCCCTGGTTTCCTCTTTTGCAACGGTGTCGAGCATCGCTCGATAAGAACGAGATGGTTGGCAGCGCACAGCAAGAGGCGCGGTGTTCCCAATTTCCCATCCAAGTTTTGGTTGCAGGATGTGAGGCGCTCGGCTCGACCCTTTGGCCTATTGCCCAGCTTGCCAGGCCCCCTTGGTCCTTCGCCGCGGTGCGGCCTTATCCTGCCAAGGCCAATGCGACGCAAGGACTATGGACATCTTGGCCGTTGAGCAGTAGAGCCGGAAGAAGCTGGTGACAAATGCGGACGTTGGGATGGGGTTTCTGTTCTAGCGGCCGGTGTGCCCGTGAGGCGTCGAGGCTAGGAGGAGGTAAGACGCGCCCGCGGCCGGGCAGCAAGGCAAACCAGGTAAGGACAGGGTACCGTTAAAATGGTGACATGGCTTGCCGGAAAGTGGCCCTGGTCGGTTGCGAAAAGTTGGCCAAGAGGCGCTACCACAAGACGGGTGGATCGCAAAGATTTCCGCCAGGGCCTTAAACTGACGGGCCATGCAAGGTACAGGATACCACCTGCCCCGGTGGCCCATCAGGGCGCTGCCGGGGTACACTGTACCAGAAAGGCACCTGTGGGGAGGCCTGGCCAATGTTGATCCGGCAATGTGGGAGGAGGACCGGTTTTATCAAAATGGATACGGGTGAAGCCAAGCTGAGGGATGGGAAACTTAAGAGACTTGAGCCAGTGCGGATCGCAGCCTTGGTGGGGATCCAGGAAAGGTGATGGGGGCAAGCCCAGGGGCTGGAGGGCTCCAGGGGGGGGCTTGTTCAGCTGGCTCCTCCGTCGCCTGTTTTTCTGGTGCTGCCAGCCGGTCGTTGCGCAGCGATATGGCAAGCCAAGACAATATTCTGACTCTGTTGTAGGTTACTCTCTCTCGTCGTGTCTCGGCTGGTGATGCTTGGGCTCCAAGACGTGGTGGATCTTGATACTCGTGCTCGCGCTCGTGCTCGGGGCCTGGAAGGTGGTACGGCACCATGGCAGCGTGGTAAGCGCGGAGCATGCAAAAAGAAGGGAAAAGGCCGATGTGGCGCTAGGATGCCTACAATCCACAGCAGTATGGTCCGACCTCAGCAAGGAATGTTGGGTTGGCGGCGGCGGTGGTGGTAATCATGGTGATGAGGGGAGCATCGCATCCGTCCAACGGCCATGGTGTGGCACAGCCCAGTGCCCTGGGGTGGTCGGAGTTGGCAAGACTCCGCGAATGCCGGTGCCGTGACGGCGCGCCTCGGGCTCCGCGACTCGCCGAGCTTGGGTGTCCATGGCATGCCCATCATTGCTTGACAATCACGATCATCGGGATGCGGAGGTGGTGCGATGCGGCCTGGATCGCTGACGGACAGATTGATGGATGGTGATGGGCTATGGACGATGGAGCTAGAGACGCTTCGAGCCGCGACCGTGATTGCATGACATGACAGCCGATGACTACGAAGGAAGAAAAAAAAAAAGAGACGGTGCGCGCGCGCGCCGGAACGGCCGGCCAATATGCGTTATCCCTCGATTCCACAGTACGCAGGCGCGGTGAGGGCGCTCTTGCTCAACAGGCCATCCTCCAATTCCCGGTCGAACCTTCTTTTGCAAGTGCCAAATGTCTGCTCCAGCAACATTCCTTGGCCTGGAGTTGGCGACCCCTTTTCCGTCTCTTCCCCTTCCCCTTCCCGCCTCGCAATGCAGATCAAGATCAACAGCAGGTGGAAAGAGGTACTTTGCGGTGGCCCTTCGTCCGTGGTGTTTTCTGGGGAAAGAGGGTCTTTCCACAGCTGTCTATCCCGTCGAGCCCCGTATCCGTACCCGTGCCTGCCACCACCTTCTGGCGGTGCGATGCATCTGCAGCGATGAACCCCCCACGGGTCGTACTGCCTCTATCGAGCTCTTGGCAGGGCCATTGCCCCTCCCCGAAGCAGGAATGCATAACTCGGTGTTGCTCCCGAAGCCTGCCACCCTCTATTGCTACTGGTGGTGGTGGTGGTGTTGGTGGTGTTGCACCTGCTGCCTAAGAGGTCGGCGTGCGGACCAGAACACGACCGTATGCCCGGACACGAGGACCAAGAGGCTGAGCCAGGACGCGACGACGACGACTGCGTGGGGTCCTGGTCAGTAATTACCTTCCTTGTCTCTGCCAGGAAGGCACAGGCTTGTCACTGCACATCTGCACCCAACAATAGGTGACCGATGCCCCACCACCACCCTCCCCCCCTCATCACGGCACGTATCGTGCTGTGTGTTCTCCGTCTGACTGACTGCTCGGTGACAACAACCTAGCAGCAGTACTCGGCAGCAGCGCGGTGCTTTGTCATTTGCTGTCGGCGATTCGTCTCGTCGACAGCTCCGTGGGCCTCACCGCGCCGCACACATGGCCTTCGTGAAGTCAGGGCAGGGGCGTCAGGACCATTCATTGCATAATCAACTCGGACCCCAAGAGTTGCACGTTGTACCAGATGATGTCTGTCCTGATCGCCAGTCGGCCCAGGCGCCCTCCCCATTGTTCCTCGTGGTACAGGAAGTAATTCCATGTCACTCCCACGCCGCTGGATCTCGTCAAGAATCAGATCAAATGGGATCGCCATTTGGTCAAGCCTCCCCGTCCATGGCTACCGCTGCTCCTGCTCCTGCTCCTGTTCCCGCTCCCGTCTGTACAGCCCCTGAACCGATCGGTCGACAGGGAAGGGTCGAGCGCCAGATGTTGGGTATTGCATGCAATCCACGCCAATGAAGAAGAAGGGAAAGAAGGAGAAAGAAAAGCAAATTGGTGGGCCTATCAGGTAGACGGCACTGCCGTGGTGATGAAGGTCTTCGAGAGCATCCAGTGAGGAGAGGCAGGACACCCTTGGCAACCAGCAACAAGCGGTAGGGCAGGGACACCTGCCAGCTTCATGTGCCGTCCCGACATTCCATCGACTCGCCGATATGGAAGACCTTTGAATTCCAGCTTGAGCCTCACTTGTCTCTCCTCCTCTGTCTCTATCTGTGTGTTTCTTGCACCCCAATCCTTCCTCTCTCTCTCTCTTTCTCGCTCTCGCTCTCTCACTCTTGCTCTCGCTCTGTCTATCTCCGGCTCATCCAGGCCGGATCCCCCCCCCCCCCCCCCCCCCCCACTGTGGTGCTGAGTGCCCACCTCACTGTCTGGCTGCCTGGCACCCCTGGCATGCACACACACGCGCGCACACCCTACTAACACCAAGCACACGCCAGTGGTCCACAGCGCTGAGAGCACCACAGCATCATCGACCCGCCCGCCTACTGCACCCGCCTGGGTCCCCGTTCTTCCCCCTAGTCAATCCCAGTCATCCACGTCCCACCCCTCCGTCCTGCGCCTCCTTGGTCCATCCAGCACGTCCATCGCCCAGGGCAGAGGCGGACAGCAGACCAGAGCAAGACAGACACGGACACCCGGTAGCCCGCTCCTCCCAAAACTCGCCATTCCCATCCCTTCCGCCCCCGGACATGCCTTGACACCACACTACGCTGCACGCCTCCTTCCAGCCTCTACCGTGCGGCCCTCTCCACCTTCTCTTTTCCCGCGTTCTTCTTTTTTCCCTTTCCACCCCCTCCCCCCCTCCCAAATCCCTTGTTTCCAAGCACCAACGTCGAGAGCAAGCTTGTTCTTGTGTTGTGCTGTGTCAGGTCGTGTCAAGTGAACTTGTCCTACCGACCTACAAGGCACGGATACCAGGAAAGGAAATACCAGACATCGATCGAGCTGGGTTGGAGGCTCATCGTTTGCCACAACTATCACGGACACTGGCTACGGCCTCGAACACGACCGCGATCACGAACTCGATCCGCCCGACCGACTACGTCCGTTCCATCTCCTCCCCTTCCAACACTCCTCATCGCCCGACCTCTCCCATACTATTTCCTGTAATTCTACGCTATCCACCTCCACTGTGCCGGAACGACCGAATCAATTCCTTCGACTTTTTCCCGCCGCAGAAGGTTGACCAATTCGTCCTCTCGAGTCTCTTCGACCACCACCACTGTCCGCCCGTCCACTCGTTCAACGCTTCTCCCTCCTGCAGAAATCGGCACCGCCACGACGCATAACTCCGACTCCCATCAATTCCTCTTGACTTGGGGCCTCAGAAGATACTTGAAGCAGGCCTCGACAACTGGCCGCCTTGTCCTCCCTTCAAAGCGTATCACAATCGCAGAGAATCGAAGAACGTCTGTCCTTCGTCAGGGATTTTCTCCGAACCGCCCAATCCAGGCGACACGCTCGTTTATCAATCGATCAATCGTCATCGCCCGAAGCCTCGAGCCCCCGGCGCCTCACCTGCTTCCAGACGCCCGACGTGGGCCTTAGACGCACGCCACCCAATACGCCTAGTTACCGAATCACCTCGCATCTGCATCCCGCGAGCCTTTCTTTCCAGTCGCCGGATGGGTCTTTGATCCTCACATCTGCCTTAATCTCCAGTTGGTATCCCGCACAGCAATCGCGCAGTAGGGATACGGTGTTCTGCCAGTCTTACGGTCGCAGAAGAGCAAGATCAAATCAAGGCAGCAGCGAGCATCAGTGTGGGTCGATAACTCCCATATCTATCCTGACGACCGTCCCCGAACCACCCGGGCAGTTATACTAGTACATAGCAGCCCGCCAGCCCTGGATCGTCTTTTCAGGTGCACAGGGGTACTCTGGTCTCTACCTACGCCTCATCGCTAGTCCTCATTGGGCCTTTTCCATCATGGCACCCATGACACCCCGGCTGAAGGTGCTCTCAGGTACGTCCATTCCCCGGCTTCACATTCGTCGCGCTCCCGCCCTTCGACTCCAGCTCCGTCTGTGCGACTCGATTAGACCCCGGGGCCTCTACACTCCCCTAGCCCGTTGTCCTGCACTCGTGCAGTTACCCTGTTCTCCTCCCCCTCTCGCAATGCGCCCGCCCTTCCCACGTCTTTCCTGCCTCTTATCTACCCCCCATTCCCCAATGCCCGGCAAACTCGTCCAGATCCGACACGCATGGCCACCATGGAGGATTTCGAGCTAACAGTCTGCGTAGTGGGAGGCAACCCCGTATCAGCCTTTCTTTCATGGCGTCTACAGGCCTCCAACGCCTGCGACGTGACCCTCGTGTGGAAATCGGGATACGAGCATGTCGCCCAGTACGGGCTGACCTTCAAGTAAGTCTATGCCGCACGCTCTGCGCTCCGAAACATTCTTTGCTGATCCCAATGCTTCTGCCAGATCGCCAACGTTCGGAAACGAGAGGTTCAAGCCCCGCCATGGTATGTCGCCCTCGAGTTTGCGAGCATGGTACAATCGTGGCTGACTTGATCTTCTTTACAGTCGTTCGTGCACCCGAGGACGCTGCGGGCCACCGAGAGGGCGCCTATGACTATGTGATTCTCTGCGTCAAGGCTCTCCCAGATGTCTACGACCTGGCCGCCGTAATCGATGCCGTCGTCACTCCCCAGCACACATGTATCCTCGTCAACACAACACACACCCTCGGCGTCGAAGCCGCGATCGAAGAGCGGTTTCCCACGAACGTCGTGCTCTCCCTCGTATCTAATGCTGAGCTGTCGCAACTGGGCCAGAGCGAGTTCGAACACAAGGGCTCAACTGAAGTCTGGGTCGGTCCCGCGAACAAGAACGAAAACATCCCGCCCTCGATCCAAGAAGACATGGCTCAGGCTCTTGCCATGACACTTAGCACGGGGCAGGTGGAGTGCAAGGTCTCTCCCAACATCCGGCAACAGCAGTACGAGCGTGTCATTGGGTATGCGTCCAGATCGTTTCCGCGGCTGTCCTCCCACTTTGCTAACTCACGTCGCAGTCCTATCGCTTTCCATCCCGCCAGTGTCGTCTTCGAGACATCAAACCACGCGCAGTTGCTCGAAAAGACGGGTGTTCGTGATCTTGTTTCCGAACTGATCAAAGAGATGTTGGCCTTGGCTACGGCGCATGGCTGCAACCTTGACCCCGATTTCACTCAGAAGACCATGGACGAGATGACAAAGCCAGCAACGGCAGAGAGCATTATGTGGCAGGATTTCATCGCCAGGCGTCCCATGGAGGTCGAGACGTACCTAGGCTCCCCCATAAAACTCGCCAAAGATGCCGGAGTCTCTATCCCCCGCATCGAGACGATGTATGCCGTCATGCACAACCTCAACATTGTCAACCGCCAAAGGCCCAAGGTTGAGGCTCCTGTTAACCCGTCTTCGCCAAATGCGCCGCCACTTCCTAGGATGTCATCGCAGATGAGCATGAACGGAGGCATGCGTCCGATGCCGCCTAATGGAGGGCCCAACGGCAACGGCATGCCCCCTCGAGGACCCCGGCCCAGGAACTCGTCAAACCTTGGACCCGGACCTGGCATGAGGCGACCACCGCCCATGAACGGTGGTGGCCCACCCAATGGGTTCGGCGGACGACCTCCGATGAATGGTCCACCTAACGGATATCCCGGGCCAGGGTCGCGAGCGGCATCGAGGCGAGGTTCTATGGAAGCAAATGACTTGGAGGAATTCTCACACTTGGTGCTCTACGACGATATTCCCGAGGGAGGCGAGCCGGGCTATGGCCCGGACGGCGGTGACATGAGCATGCGCGAGCGCGAGCTGGAGATGCGCCAGCGCGAGCTTGCCCTGCGCGAACAAGAAATGCGGATGGGCCGGGGAAGGCGTGGTCCTCCGCCTCCCAGGAGAGGACCTCACCCGATGCGTCACAGCGCTCAGCCGAGCGCCCACGGGTTCGACGACGACGACGACGATGACGACTACTTCGACCCCACCAACGCTCCCATCACCCCCATGGCTGACCCCGACAACTTCGATATGATGAGTGTGACTTCGCGGAAGAACCGGAAAGCGAACGGGCCCTCGGCGTCGCAGTTCCGCAAGAACGCAGAGTTCGACACCGCCCTGCCGGCGTCCCGAGGCGGCAGGTTTCGCCCCAACTTCGGTCGCAACCGCTCAAGCCAGGTCGTTAACATGCCGAACATGACGGAAAACATCCTCGAAGATCCGCTCATGTCTTCGTGCTCATCCAACAGGTACGGCACGGTCGATCGAGGAGCGATGCAGGCCGAGTCGAGGGCGAATTCGCTCACCGCTGCCCGACTGGACGAACTCCAGTACGGCCCCGGTGGTCCGCCGCCGATGGGAATGAACGGTGGATATCCTCGCAGAGCTAGTCAGTCGCCGGGGAACCCGTACAGCCCTTCGATGCGAGGCGGTAGGCCGTCCCCTCCCAACGGCTTCCCGGGTCAGCAGCCGATGAACGGCAGGCGGCCTTCGCCTCCGGAAAGCGTTCGGCAACCAGTGCCCCGATATCCCCCTGGACATGGCAATGCGGTCGCACCGCAGCAGGTCGAGCAGCATATCGGGGTGAGCGGTCTTCATCCACCCAACGCAAAGAACATGAGAAGTCTGACTGGTAGTGCGAGCGCCAGCGCGGGTAGTGGTGATTCCCACATGGATACGGAACCTTCCGCCCACAGCAGTCAAAGCAGCCTCGGGCCTCGGCCGACCGTAGGCGTCCGGTAGGCAAAGGGCGACACAAGCTTCACGACGGACCACTGTTGAACGAGCTCCACGACACACATTCGCCACATCAACTCGACACAGTACTCATCCGACAGCCTTTCTCCGGTCTCTCTTCTTTCTGAAAAAAGCCGACACACGCCGCGCCGCCCTCCGCCTTGCTCATCTCGTGCCTTGGGCGGCATATCAGTCGGACTACCTCGCGCATGGGAAGTCGGCTCCGGCAATCCACCAAAACAAAAAGCAGACCTGAGCGAGGTCCATTTTTCTCCGCAGCATTTAATACGGCCCTTGACCCCGTCGCATATCGGTTGGGGTTTCAGGGATCGTGTATCATATGGGACCGTATGGCCCGATTTCTTTTGTGTGGGTGTTTCCTCATCATGAACCAACGATGCGGCCGCAGGCCCTCATCCCGGTCAGGAAACAATAAGCAATGAACATAGACAAAGGCAGGGCGTGATTGTTTTTATTTTCGATTCTCCAATACAAGGACGGGCAGAGACTTGTCCATACATCATTTGCATGTTATCAGGTCAGGGGCGCAGGCAAGCAAGCAAGCATATGACAGCCGCGGCGGATAGAGGAAGAGGTCTCCCTCTTTTCGCCGAGGGGGCACTTGGTTGTTGTTCTTTTTTGGCTTCCCCGCTTGGGTCGGTAATTGTTCCACTCCTTCGTCTGAGTCGACGGGAGAAGTTGTCGAATAGGTGGAGCGTGAACCGAGATGGATCACCGTGAGAGAGAAGAAGGACCCCGCTCCCTCGATGCCCCCATCGAGGACAAGCGGCTACGGACTGGCTGGATAGATAGGCGAGACCCGTGGCAAACAGACGAGCCGTAATGAGGCCATTTCAGCATTTCAGACATGATCGCCTGACGAATTTCCGGGATGCATTTGGGTTCTGTTTACGAGGAATGCCCCCCCTAGATGTGAGCAAGATGTAGTCCGTGTGATTCAGCAGGGGTTGTGTGTACCGGGTTCGGCCGTCGTGTGTCTGGGCGTGAGGTGGGGCGCAGTGGCTGACGCTATGTGGGGGTTGCAGCGTGGTGGTGACAGCAAGGGAAACTTGCCTCTGATAATAAACAGAGGCAGAATACATCGTCTCCAACGCTACCAAATAGTGTCAGCGACCGAAACACTCCATTCCATCACCGTAACAGCGGTTCACTTCGCCAACGTAGCTCGAATCTGTGCATCGGCGGTCAATCAGGTAAGCCTGGTCTGCGAAGGAACGGTATGTCCGGTTGTTTTGACGCGGGGACGAAGGCACCCCTGCAACACAATCGTCGGACGGCACGATGGCGACGCGGAACTTCGGCACTTCGAACACGGGCGGCATGCAACGGAGCGAAGCCTCTCGTCAGTCGATGGCGGCATCCGGAAACGCGGTGAAGAACCGTCAGCTGGTATGTCCCCCCTTCCCCGATCCCCCATGGTTCTCGATTGTCATCCGCTCGACAGCCGGGGGCAAGCCGTTTGATCCTGGGGGCGAAAAACAATGAGACGCTGACGAGGCGCAGACGCATTTGCATTCGCAGCTTGCACAGCTGTCTGCGAACCTCGCGGACACGGACAACCTGGTGCGCATGACGGGCGTGCAAGCGGAGAGCATGCGGGGGCTGGGGAGCTGGCACGGGGGCCTGTTCATGGCGGCGAGCAAGGTGCTCGGCGAGGAGGCTATCAATCGAGATCAGGGCGGACAGCAGCGGTAGGACGGCATGCCTGTGTAGATGAGGCTCTGGGGTGGTACGAAGTCATGACTACGAGTGATGCTGGTGTTGTCTGTTTTCTGTCACTCTTCCGCGAATTGTCCAGGCTGTGCCGATGCTATACAGTAATCAAATGGGTATCATCGTGTTCCTGCTACGCTGCCTGGTACTCCAACCAGGCCTGCCTTTTCCAGTCGCTCCAATCGATGTGTTGGAGTATCATCTGCCTGGTCATGCTCCCTTGTGCGATGCTGCTCCCGAACCTTGATGCCCAATGAGGCCAAAAGGGGACAGCTGGGCTCTGTGTTTGTGGGCAGCAAACAGTGAACCAGGTCTGTAACCGCAAGGGCGATACTTCTGCCCGAAAGAGTGCCCAGCCCAGAAGATCGCTGGGCATATCTGCATGCTTTGTTCTCAAGAGCCAGCCGTGTTCAGCCCTCTGCGCTCTGAGCTTCGCAGTCCTGCGGCGCATCTACCCGCAACGTCCGCCGCTTCTGTCTCGGGCAGCTGACCGGGATCCTCTTAGCGTGACCACACGTATGGCACTTGATTACCATGATGTCTGCCCAAGGCTTTCTCCCGCCCTTGCTCAGGTTCTCAATGGTGGTGGTGCAGTTGTGGCCCTCGACGAAGAATGTGTCGCAGGACTTGCACATTGTCCTTCTCATGGCGGGCGTCGGCCGGATGACCACTTTCTTTGACACGGCACTGATGTCGGCGACTAGACGCCGCGCCACATTATCGGTGACGGGCCTCTCTTTGTTGATGGTCGAGAGGCTCTGGCTATTGGCCGTCTCGGCACCCTTCTCCGTGGCATCCTGGAGTGCGAGGTAGGCGGCAGCTTGGTGGAGGTAATTGATGCGGGTGTACTGCTGTCGATTCGGAACGTTTTCGCTCGGCTTGTTTTTAGCTTTAGCCATTGCGGGTTCAGCTCTCGTCGTCGATGCGACGTCCGGGCCGAGAACGATATCTTCAACTGCCTTTACCTTGCCTAGGTAAGTAGGGGGGACGAAACTGCTCTCTAGTGAGGTGAGTCCATCTCAAATCTCATCAAAGAATGGAAGGCACCAAAGAGAGGATGAGTCAGCGCGTCGAACCTCCTGGCGAAACTAACAACCACAGCACGGGCCCCTGCAGCTTCCCCCACATAACAGCGCTAGTCCTCAATCATACAGAGTTTCAATCACGTGATCGCGTTCAGCGCAGCCTGCCTGGGAAAGCTTTTGACCGCGCAACTGCCTCGCCCACCTTGCCGCATCAGCTTCCTCCCTCCACTCCAGCCCACGTCCATCGTAACGCGTTTCTCCACGGTTGCGATCCATCAAACCCTCCCGACTTCATCTACACAACCCCACGCCGACGCTTTTACCTGCGCCAGCGTCTTTGTATTTTCCTCCAGATAACCTCTTCAATCACACACTTGCGAGCAGGCTCCCTCCCCTGATCGCCACTTGTACCGATACCCCTTCGAGAGTATCGACACCTCCCGACAGACCCCATCACCAACACACTCACCACACCGCGAAAATGTCCGGCCAGCAGGAAGAGGACCTCATCGACTACTCCGATGAGGAGCTCCAGACCAACGAGACCGCCGCCGCCTCCAACGGCAAGAAGGGCGCCGCTGACGCCGCCGCTGCTGGTAACAACGTCGACAAGAAGGGCAGCTACGTCGGTATTCACGCCACTGGCTTCCGCGACTTCCTGCTGAAGCCCGAGCTTCTCCGTGCCATCGGCGATTGCGGCTTCGAGCATCCCTCGGAGGGTCAGTCATGAGTTCATACCCTAACCCGTCCATCACCCCCTCCCCGTCAATCGTCCGTCCATCGCGCAATGCCAAGTCCATCGGGGAAAGCCATCCACCATCCTGCCGGATCAGCGACACTTTGCCAGAGAAAAGAGTGCAAAGACAAAAAAAAGCCGGGGCGGACTTTGCTCCAAGAGCTCGGACTACTATCGTTCGAAGAGAAGGACCCTTCTCGTCACCGACTCGGGGTCTGAGGCGACCCACGTCGCGACTGAGACCCCGGGGCAAAGACGGCCGCCAAGGCCATCGCCGGGCAGTCTCTCGTACCGCGCGTCGAGAGCGTGAGAAGAACATGCTGGGACGATCGACCCGCTGGCCTTCGGTCAAGTCGGTCGCGAGAAGCGTCGACGTCTTCGGTGACGCGGTCCTTCTCCCTCGAAGATGCCGGTTTAGAATGGCTGGTGCGCGGCGGAGGAATTGCGCTGCGGGCGACACTTTCTACTCCCTTCCCGGCTACGGCTTCCGCGACAAACATGGCTATCACCCGCGCTGATGGACGGACCTTTCGACCTGCCCACCGTCACTCTGCTCACTCTTGGAAACCTATCTAACGTCGGTCAATCGAATAGTCCAGCAAACCTGCATTCCTCAGGCTCTCCTCGGCGGTGACATCATCTGCCAGGCCAAGTCCGGTCTCGGAAAGACTGCCGTCTTCGTCCTGACGACCCTCCAGCAGGTCGAGCCTGTCGCCGGCGAGGTCTCCGTTCTGGTTATGTGCCACACGCGTGAGCTGGCCTTCCAGATCCGCAACGAGTACAACCGCTTCAGCAAGTACATGCCCGACATCAAGACCGGCGTATTCTACGGCGGCACTCCCATCCAGAAGGATGTCGAGACGATCAAGAACAAGGACACCTGCCCCCACATCATTGTCGGCACGCCTGGTCGCCTGAACGCTCTCGTTCGCGACAAGGTGCTCCGTCTCGGCAGTGTCAGGATCTTCGTCCTCGACGAGTGCGACAAGATGCTCGACCAGATTGGTGAGTCACAACAGTTGCGCCTGCAAAAGACGAAGCTTCAAACTGACAAACGCACCAGACATGCGTAGGGACGTGCAGGAGATCTTCCGGGCCACCCCCACTCAGAAGCAGGTCATGATGTTCTCGGCCACG
This sequence comes from Verticillium tricorpus MUCL 9792, assembly GCA_000732205.1. NCBI lineage: Eukaryota > Fungi > Ascomycota > Sordariomycetes > Glomerellales > Plectosphaerellaceae > Verticillium > Verticillium tricorpus. Next base: position 2,449,839 of record JPET01000002.1, read on the forward strand.
CTCTCTGACGAGGTCAAGCCCATCTGCAAGAAGTTCATGCAGAACCCCACCGAGCACTACGTCGACGAGGACACCAAGCTCACGCTGCACGGTCTCCAGCAGTACTACATCAAGCTGGAGGAGCGCGAGAAGAACCGCAGGCTCAACGAGCTTCTCGACGACCTGCAGTTCAACCAGGTCATCATCTTCGTCAAGAGCACCCTGCGTGCCACCGAGCTGGACAAGCTGCTGCGCGAGTGCAACTTCCCGTCCATCGCCGTGCACTCGGGCGTGTCACAGGAGGAGCGTATCCGCCGTTACAAGGAGTTCAAGGACTTCAACAAGCGCATTTGCGTTGCCACCGACGTCTTCGGCCGTGGTATCGACATTGAGCGCATCAACCTGGCCATCAACTACGATCTGCCCGGCGATGCCGACTCGTACCTCCACCGTGTCGGCCGTGCTGGCCGTTTCGGTACCAAGGGTCTTGCCATCTCCTTCGTCAGCACCGACGGCGACAAGGAGGTCCTGACGGCGATCGAGAAGCGCTTCGAGGTCGCTCTTCCGTATGTGTTCACCCTCTACCACGTCTAGAATGTTTCGATTGCTGACCGTCTCACAGCGAGTTCCCCAAGGAGGGCGTTGACCCCGCCACCTACATGGCTTCTTAGGCTCGCCAAGCGAGGCGCCACGTTCAGGTCTAGCCGCGTTGCTATTTTTGCTTTTTTGGGGGGACAGGATTCGGGTCTACGGGGCTGAAGGTCGTTCGGCTGGCGACCCCCGAGGTGTGGTAAGAAGTCGCAGGTGAAAAGGCAGTCCTCAATCACAATCTCTCTCTCTCTCTCTCTCGCTTCGTCCTTCGGTGCAAGGAGTGTCGTCAAAATATCGGAATGACTGTTTGCGTGTAACCCCGGCCCGCAATCGAGGGCGAGGGAATGTTCGTAGGCCGCCTGGGGCCAGACAAGGCCAACCGGATTCACTTGAGTTGTCCTCGCCTCACGACATGACTTATCCACACAGTTCAGGCTCGTTTATCACGACCGATCGTCATAGCCATCATCAGCGTCAGTGTCAGCAGCTTCATCCACATCACAGCCTGAGGGATCCAAGTCGAGCAGCAAGGTACGTGGGTGCCAGTCATTGGGGCATTATCATTAATCGGCCGTCTACGAGGTATTTTCCTTTCCCCACCGCTTCCCTCCTCGATCTTGGCGGGGCGGTTAGCCGGGAATGCAGCCCTTGCCGCCGAGCTCGAGCAGGTCCTCGTCGACGTTGCGGCACTGCCACTCGGGGGCCTTGCCGCTGGGGGTCTCGAGGTGGATGTCCCAGGCGCGGATGTTGTCGCAGGTGTCGGGGGTGGAGCAGATGAGGGCGCCGGCGCGGGGGTCGTAGCGCTTGGAGACGGTGCCGGTGAAGTCCTTGAAGACGACGTCGGTGATCTTCATGAGGGAGGGGAACTCGGCGCAGCGGGTGGCGTTCTTCTCGCCGTAGCACTGGTCGATGCGGATGGCGGCGTCGTTGTTGCGCGAGCGGAAGCCCTCGTAGGTGACGTTGCGGACGTAGCCGGCGCCGCCGCCGCCGCCGAGGCCCGGCTGGAAGTCCGTCTCGGAGCCGGGCCAGACCTTGAGGCGGGCGCCGTCGACGGCGTTGGACATGGACGTGTTGAAGATGTACAGGTTCTCGACAATGTCGAAGAACTCGGGGTACTGGCCGAGGGAGCCGACGGAGATGCCGTGGGACGAGTTGCAGGTGAGGCCCTGGACGATGATGTTGGTGCTGTTGGGCTTGAAGGAGACGCAGTCGTCGTCGTGGTCGAGGTACGAGTTCTGGATGACAATGTTGTCGGAGCGGTACGTGTCCCAGCCGTCGAGGTTCTTGGCCTCGTTGCTCGAGGCGGAGCGGGCGAAGATGTCAATGTCGGAGATGAGCACGTCGGACGAGTTGGCGATGAGGTTGTGCCAGTTGGGCGAGTTGCGGAGGCGCAGGCCGGTGACGGAGCCGCCGTGGAGGCCGTCGGTCACGAAGAGGATGGGCCGCTGGAGCGTCTTGTTGGTGCCGAAGCGGTCGTACCAGGCCTGGCCGTTGCCGTCGAGGGTGCCGACGCCGGCGCCGTAGATGTGCACGTCCTCGCCGCCGAACACCCACCACGTCGACGCGCCCTGGAACTGGTACTTGAACGTGCGCGGCAGCCAGTAGTCGATGTCGTCGCAGAACCGGACCGTGCCGGTGAGGGCCACGTCGACGTGCCGGAGGAAGCGCAGGTCGAGGGGCTGGCAGATGGTGTACTCGCGGTCGAGCACCACGGTGCCGCCGTTGTTGCACGCCTCGAAGGCCGCGAGGATCTTCTGCGAGTCGTCGCGGCCCTCGGTGCAGCTGGGCTTGACGAAGCACGTCTTGGTGCGCGCCGTCGTCGGCGGGAAGGCCTTGTAGGGCTTCAGCGGGTGCGCCTCGATGTGCGGGCGCTCGATGAAGTCGCGGGCCGCGGCCGTGGAGGCCAGCGCCGCCACGGCGAGGGACAGGAGGGAGCGCATGATCTGGACGAGGCTGTTTCTGCTGCTGCTGCTGCTGTTTTTGCTGCTGCTGCTGCTGCTGGTTCTCGTTGGTCGGTAGGGTGGTATCGAGAGAGGACCAGGAGCTTCTTATAGCTCCCCGAGCTCAACCGCGGCCACCACCCCCTCGGGAGAGCTGCCCCGGAACATCTCCAGGATTCACACTGCAGAGCCTCAAGAGCCGCCAGGCGTTGCCACGGTTCCCCAATGCCAAGGCCGCCTATTGCCTTTTAAGACGATCGTGACAGTTCGCGTGGGCTGGGTCTTGGTACGGCTGGTCGAAGGATTGACGGGGGCAGAGGCACGAGAGCACAGAGGAGAGATCCACCGAGCACCGAATTCTTCCGTCCGTAGGTCACCAGCCAGGCCGGCGGCGGGTCAGGGACCAGCCAGGGACCGACCATATCCAGCGAGGGGGTCCGCGGGCAGCGGGCGTTCTGGCGGTGACGGCGAGGTTGCGCGGCCTCGAGTCCCCCCTTGCGAGGCTCCTTGCCGCATAGGGCTGGGCTGGACGGACAAATGGTATGTGTGTACGGCCTCGGGAGCTGATCCCAGAGAGGCCAGAGGGTCGGGGCATGATTCAGGCTAATTTGGGGAGCTCTCGTCCGTGGACAGAGGCCAGCACTAGCAGCGGTATCAGCAGCTTAAGCTTCGACCGAGAGGCGGGGGCAGATCAAGCTTACTTGGTCATGCCGGCCACGAGAACCCCCCACAGCCCAGAGTGCTTGAAGGGCCCTGGTCTTCGAGGGGGAGACGAGGCGAAAGGGGGAGGGAGGGGCTGGCCAGGGCCGGGGCAGGGATCACGACAGCTTCTCCGCGCGCGCCGGGGCTCGAGATGCGGGGGAACGGCCGGGGGCTCATGGAGCTCTGGGGGCAACCCTTGGCAGTCTACTGTGCCGAATCCCGGGGTGGCGTGGGCTCGGAGCCGCAACAGCGCCGTCTGACTCGTGGAAGTATTCGACAATGGGCTCCGGGAGGACCCATCCGCCCATCACGGACTTTTGTGTTCATTGGGACGCCTGCGCGGCCGACATGACACGACATTACATTACATTGCGCTGCGCTACCTTCCATTGGACTTGGGGCTACACTACAATCGGGGTCGGCTGCGACTCATTCATCCCGCCCGATCGTCGCATTACCTCTCTCGGGCACCTCCTCCTCCATGGGAGAGACTCCCTCTCCTCTCTTCTCCTCTCCCGTCCTCTCCCATGTCCTCTGCCGAGGACCCGGAAAAGCAGAGACGGCGGACAGAGGGGAGGCGCATGCCGTATAGTCCGTCCGGGATCACCACGTCTCTGCTGCCGGCAGGCCGCGCCCCCTCGGAGGTTGTCTGCTCAAGGTTCGAGGGGAAAAGGATCGGCCCTGGCCCTGACTGCTCGAGTCTACCTACATACATCACGAGATCCAGCAATAAATAAAAATACATCAGCATGCCCTCCACGTATCGTGACTGTCAAGACGGTGCCTCCCAGCTCGGTCGAGTCGTGAGAGTCTTTCCAACGAGATTGCAACCTCGCGCCTGAATGACCACCAGTATCACCGTCAGCTGAACAACATGAAGAACACCACCCTCCTGCTCGCCGCCACCGCCGCGGCGCTGCTGGCCGGCCCGTCCGTCGCGGCGCCCGTCGACTCGGCCGGCGAGATCAAGATAGCAGACGTCGACAAGCCCGCCACGACGTACGCAGAGTGCCAGCGCAAGACGTGCCACCCCCTCGACGGCTGCCCGCCCAACACCATTTTCGTCAGCCAGACGTCCAAGCACGCCCACTTCGCCTCGATCCAGTCGGCCATCGCCTCCCTGCCCAACACGACGGAGCCGGCCGTGATCCTCATCGCCCCGGGCCACTACACCGAGCAGCTCAACGTCACCCGGCGCGGGGCCCTGACCCTGCTCGGCATGTCGGACCTCCCTCACGAGGGCCGCCTGTACGCCGATCTCAGCACCGACCTGACCTCGCCGGCGCCCGAGAACGACGTCCAGGTCTGGCACAACTCGGCCAACTACAACGCCCGCTTCACCGACAACGTCTACACCGGCGTGCTGACCGTCGGCCCCAACCTCAACGCCACGCTCACCGGCGCCGGCCCCACCGGCTTCGCCGTCCCCGACGACACCCCCTTCGGGAACGCCGACTTCCGCGCCTACAACATCGACTTCCGCAACGAGGAGTTCCCGCGCGCCAACGGGCCCGCCCACGCCGTCGGCGTCAGCCGCGCCAACGCCGGCTTCTACTCGTGCGGCCTCTACAGCTACCAGGACACGGTGAGTCTCCCCCCCCCTTTCCTTGGACGCGTGATATCCACGTGCTGATCCCCGCCAGCTCTACGTCGGCAAGCTGGGCAACGCCTACTTCCACGACTCGGTCATCGCCGGCCAGACCGACTTCCTCTACGGCTTCGGCACCGCCTGGGTCACGCGCTCGACCCTGGCCCTGCGCAACTGCGGCGGCGGCATCACCGCCTGGAAGGGCACCAACACGACCCGGCCCAACAAGTTCGGCGTCTACATCGACGAGTCGCGCGTGCTCGCCGCCAACGCCTCCATCGCCGAGACCATCCGCGGCAAGTGCCCGCTCGGCCGGCCCTGGAACGCCCAGCACCGCTCCATCTTCAGCGACACGTACCTCGACGCCAGCATCCTGCCCAAGGGGTACATCACCTGGGGCACCACCGACCCGCGCGTCAACCCGCTGACCTTCATGGCCGTGCACGAGGACCGCGGGCCCGGCTGGGACCTCGCCGCGCTCGAGGCCGAGGACAGCGTCACCATCGTGCTGGACGACGAGGGCTTCGCGCCCTACGCGCGGCCCGTCGACGTCTTCGCCTCGGAGACGGGGGAGACCGGGTACGTTGCGTGGATCGACCGGAGCGTGCTCGCGTGAGGCGTGCCGAGGGATCACGACGGCAGGGGGCGTTGTTGTGGCGCTGCTGAGGGTGAGAGAATGCTGCGAGTCGACGATGGAGAGGTGTATGGTGTCAAGTGCGTTGATGAGAATCACGGGATTAAGTGAGACGACAAGAATCACGCAGAATCTGCTCGGTCTGGCGGGCGGTGACAGAATCAACAAGCAGGGTAGACATGGCAATGGGACAGCCTTGCGTCGAGGACGCTACCAAAGTTGGCCGTGTCGACGATGAACACGGCAACGGCACCAAGCACGACATCACCCTGGCATGCCCACTCGGCGTAGAGTATAAATTCATGGTATCATTCCCGATTCCCGCCCTAGAATCAGTGACATTGCACGCCGCGCATGCCCACAGCAACGTAAACTCAGCCCCTGATGATACCTGCAAAGTGAGCCACTCAAGTGTCTTGAAGGGCCACCGCATCGATATCCCTCCGCCAGACGAGCTCATATCTCTCCATCATCACCTAATCCAGAACCATGTAGTCCTGACCGATACTCCACTGCTCTTCCTGCACGGCGTTTCGACGGGGCCTGGCCACCGGCGAAGCGGTGCGGGACCGCGGCGTCGACATCATCTCGTCCGCATCCCTAGACGCGACGTCTTCATCTCCGCCAACGGCAATATCAGGTTGAGCCAGCCTACCTGCGGCACGATACGACCGGCCAAACTCCACGGAAGGCGGTGGCCCGAAGTGGAAGCCCGTGAAAGAGCCTTGCGGAGGCATATCGCGGTACTGGCCGTCGAAGGGCGGTGCTGACGGCAGAGGGGCCGGAACTCGAACGCCCGCGTGGACATGCCTGGGGTGGTAGTGGTGTGGCGGCACGCGGCGGTTAGGGTCGATATGCAGCGTCTCCACGTTCACACGAGCATGATCGGCGCCGTGGCGCCGGGAAGGTGTGATCGTGCCATGGGGGCGCTGCGGCCGCAAGGGGCCGAGAACTCCCACAGGATCGGGTGGCCGGTGGTCGCGGAGCGGCCTTGAAGCCTGTGGGAGAGAGTTTGCGCTGGGGCGGCGATGCCTCTCCTCGCTGGAACGGAAACGGGCCTGCAGAGGGGTGGCCCGAGTCGTGGTCGGGCTGTATTCCGGGGGCTGAGCACGGTGGGTGACAGGCTTCTTCTTGGTCTTCGTCGCGGTACGCCTCTCGGCCTCCCCTACCCTGTCATTGAGAAGCGTGATCACCTCTCCCTCTGCAGGTCGTGCCGCACGAGCAGCTGGAGAGGCGAAAGAGCTGCTCACGATTTCTACAGGACCTTCGTCGTCATCTGCGCTCTCCACTTCGTCGGTCAGGTTGATGATATCCCGCGGCACGACGGGCAAGACGGGCCGCGGGTTCCCGGTAAAACCGTCGGTATGGTATAGATGTTTTTGGATGGTCTCGTAGAAAACCTGAACGACGCACGGAGGGAATGCGTTGCCGATTTGCTTGCGCGCGCATTCTCTTGTGAACTGATGCCAGATCGGGAAGCCCTGAAGGCAGGCGAATTCGCGGTTGGTGTAGGAGCGGGTGTCGTCGAAGTGTCGGTTCTGCCCTCCGCTCGTCGTCATGCAGCGCCTGAGAATGTCATCCGGGTTGCTGACGACCGAGTCTTTGCACGGAGGGCAGGGCCGGGGCTTATGGTGAGGATCCTCCCGGACCTGAGCGATAGGCTGGAGAGCCTGGCGGATCGTAGTCAGCGGCTTCAGTCCGCTGCCGGCGTCTCTCGAGTGCGTGATGGGCGGCCACGGAGGTAGCGTCTCGCCGGGACCGGCACCGATGATGACCAGACGCCGGCGGTGTTGGGCCAGGCCGTAGTTCTCGCACTCGATGATCTTCCACTCGACCGAGTAGTTGTGATACGTAAATCCGTCGATGAGGCAGTTGAAGGCGTCAGCAAACCGCTCCCGCATGATCCCGAAGGTCTGTTCCAGCGTGACCATCCGCGGCCGCGCCTTGTCAATGATCGACCTGCAGGCAAACAGCGCAGCAATGTTATCTTCATCATGTTCACTGTTGACCGTGTGGGCAGGAGACCAAAACTGGCAGGGGGGGGACAGGTGGACGACGTCGGCGATCATAGCGCTGTTGGCCGTGGCCTGGATGAAGCCGAATATGTCCGACTCGTAAAGCTCCGCGCCAGGAAAGTTCATGCGATGGCTGCTGCACGCCTTGTCCCACACGTCCACGGCATACTGGACGTGGAAGCCCGAACGCTCGGCACCCCGAGACACGCCTCCGGCGCCGCAGAAGGCATCGAAGAGGGTGTATCGCTGCTCAGGGGCTCGATCCACTGTTCCTGGAGCAAGGGGACCTTGGGGTGCTCGGTAGTTGCCGCCGCGGATTGTTTCCCCACGCCAATCCAACCTCAGCTTGTCATCTCTGTATCTGAGATCGGCCTCTGCGACGTCCTCGGCACGGAGGCGGATGATCTGAAAAGCACATGGCGGTGGCTGCTTTGTGCGGGCTGGGCCCCCGAGGTACTGATAAACAACTTTCCATCGGCAGACGAGAGGGCCCGAGGTTTCGACTTCTGGCTTTGTGCGGAAGGCCTTGGGATCCCAACGATGGAGAGGGTAAGGGGCGTTGGTGATGTGAAGGCGGCGAGGGCCGCCAATGTGCGAGATGGGTACCTCGATGGTGGCCTGCTCCTCCGGCGTTCGTGGATCCTGCTGATGTACGTCGTAGATCATGCACACCTCGTTGACCTTGGGTGGCAGTTGGCCGCGTAAGTTGCGGTTTCGCGTGTATGGGATCCCGCGAATGTGGAACGTCTTGTCGGAGGTATGTTCGAGTATACCTGTCACACGAAGAAAGTCCACGACACACTGGCGCGCTCGGGTGTTGCTGATCTCGTAGACAAAGTTGACTTTGATTTTCCTGCCACCGAAGTGAATGCGTTGGTGATGCTTTGTGGGCGACGAAGGAGCCTGGCTGGCTCGCGGTTGCTCCCTCTTTCGGAACCCAGGCTGGGGTCTATCTTCCGTGAGATCAATAACCTCCCTCAGCTCTGCTACAATCTCATCTTCCTGGGAGTCTTCAGAGGGCCGGTTGTCAGCGATAACGATGACTCGCTGGTGGTGACTTGGGCGTAAAGCGAAGTTCCGCACTTCATGCGCAAGGTGTACCCGTCGTTCGTCCTCGGGCAAGACGGGGTCGTTGTCGTCGAGCAACTCGATGGGAGAATCGGAGCTCCTTCCAGGGAGGGCGTCAGTGGAGGTCATGTCGTCGGCGCGGGCTGGGATGGAGATTGGGTAGAGTGAAAGAGGCGTGGAAGAGAAAGACAAGTATTCCAGTGTGGAGGTGGAGTACGAGAGGTAAACAGGCAGCGAAGTGCAAGATCCTAGCATGCGGCGGATGGAAGCCTTAGGATAAGAAGAGACGGCCGGAAGGGGCCGGAAGGAAGAAGACCAGACGATGTAGAGAAAGTAGTAGCGAGGAAGGTGTTGATATGGACCGGTGGCCGCCGAAACCGGCAGGACCTTGGGTTCTGATGATTGATTGTACTGGCGTTGACCTAGAGAAGAAGTCGTCATGATAAAAGGTGAGAGGAGGGTGAGCCTGGGCTCAGGGGGAGGGGTTAACGGAGAACATACGGCGAGAGGACCGCACTAGGTATAAACATCGATAAAATACGAGATTTATAGACAAGGAAATCAAGGTATCAGAATACCATGTACAAAGCCAATTGAACGTGAAATCTCTAGTGTTAGATGGTTCTAGTGATCATAGCTGGTATGAACGACACCTGAAGTCGCGAGTGATACAAGAGATATGACAAAGCACACGCTTCGATCTTCGATAACTGCTTCGATTCATTGCCATACGTTGAGAAGATGACTTGTCCGCTCCTTGCTTTTGTTCTTGTGGAAAGGACCAGAGGCAGAGGCAAAAGACCACTGGTCAGCGTGAGGATATGGCGACATACTCAAAGAGATCCCCTCTATGAGACAAGGCAAAGCATGACCAACGCAGGTGAAGCCTGTACGATATGACTCTGGCTTCACATGTACAAATACAGCATACTCTCGAGACTGGTAGAAAGCCGTGATCATGGTCCAAAGGATGACTGAATGCGAGAAAGAGAACAAACCCTGCGACAGGCATGCTAGCGGCCAGGTGAGACGAGTTCGTGGATGTAAAAGAAGCTCAGGGTTTCTTCCCGCTGGTCAGAATGACTTCACTCGACGAGCAACTAGGGTGAGGGAGAGAAGAGAGATACCAGTATCTCAACGACGATTGCAAGCGACTTTGCCGGTAGATTCGATTTGAATGACCAAGACATGACTGAGGAAGTGGTGGTCAAGGTCAGGATGAAGTTTTTCCCGATGGGGAGCACATGTGCTAGAAAGCAGGACATCGTGCCAGGCCGGTGAGCACTCCGATGTGCTCCCTGACTCCTTCCTCGGGACAGGTATCTATCTACCTTACCTAGGTACCTACTGAACCTTACCTACATTGACTGAGGTGAGGTACCTAGGCAGGTAGGGTAGGTACCTACCTAAGCTAGTACCCAAGATAGGTGGCCATGAGGCTGGCGCACCTGGATAGGTAGGTCCTTCCCTCGAGGCCCCCCATCCGTCACTCCTTCCACCTGCTGTGAGTTATGGTCAGAAGGACCCACCCTACCCATTCATACCTTCGACTTTCCAATTTCCATGCCCCTCTCAAGCACCTCCCAGTCAGTCTCAAACGGTATCGAAGCGTTTCCTCCAGAGGGCTACTGTAAGCCAAGGTACCTCCCATGAAAAGCCCCCCTTCCTCGTTCTCCTACTTAGTTCTACCCTGTCTGAGTCTCTCAAATTCGATCTCTTTCATTCATTTTGCGAATCATTGTACATTACCATTCTTCACCGCTCGTAGCACTTCCACAAGATGCAAACGCGTGGAGCCGCCAAAACGGCCGCCAAGGCATCGCTGTCGACACAGCCGCAGACGGCCCCGAAGATCACAGCACTGTTCAAGACAACCAAAAGGGCAGCAGAAGCCCCCCTGCGGGATGGGGAGGGAGTATGGCAGGCAGAACGGCCATCGAAGCGACTTAGAGGCACTTTTCGTCCCAACGATCCTCAGCTCGCCGACGAGCTTCCCCATGGCTTGGGCCGGGTCCACGCCCCGATAAAAGAACCAACAGCAGACCCAGACCCAGTCCAAGAGACGACTAACAGCCCGTCTTCTCAGAGACACTCCTCCTCGTCAGACGAGGGCAAGGGAGACGGGAAGACGCATGTAGCCGCTGAACCTTTGGTACCCTCGCTTCCTCAGACAGGTCTTTCACTTACATCTGGAGCCGCGACAACTCGAGTTCTTCGCCCACGCTTCCAAAAGCGAGATCTGCCTGCAGTGGCCACTGCTTCCAGCAATGAACTCATAGGCATCGAGGTGCTGCAAGATGGCAACGGTGTGAAGGCCGAGGGGGACCCAGATGACAAGCAAAAACGCACACCTAGGCGGACAAAGGACAACCCCTACGGTCTCATGCCTGGCCTGACCCCCTTTCCAGACTGGCAGGCCCCATCCACTGAGGAGTGCAGGGAGGTGCATAGGATCTTGACCAAGATGCATGGAGAGTTTACGCCGCCCGAGAGGATTCCCGCCCCTTCGACTCTGATTGCTGGCTGCGGCGAAGTGCCCGATATCGTGGACGCTCTGATCAGGACGCTCATCAGCGGCCACACATCGATGCAGAACGCAAACCTGGCCATCCGGGATGTCATTGAAAAATACGGACAGTGGGACGCTGACAGTATTGGTGCTGGCAGCATCGAGTGGAACAAGGTCCGCCTCTCTGAGGAGCACGAGGTGGTCGATGCCATCAAACGGGCCGGACTGGGCCCGACGAAGGGTAAGGACATCAAGAGCATCCTCGACATGGTCTATCAAGACAATCAGCAGAGACTTGCTGCCTACGTCAAGGAGAGGGCGACGGGAGAGGCGACTGACATTCAAGGCGCACGGGGACTCTCCCAAGGCCAGAAGGACCACCAGGCGAACAAGATTGAAAGCGGGGTGCTCACGCTCGACCACATCCGCGGCATGACCTCCGACGAAGCCATGCTCGAGTTCACCAAGTACCCTGGCATTGGTGTCAAAACGTCCTCCTGCCTTATTCTCTTTTGTCTCCAGCAGCCCAGCTTCGCCGTCGACACGCATGTGTGGCGGTTCTGCAAGTGGCTCCGGTGGGTTCCTCCAAAGGCGTCGCGGGACGACACGTACATGCACGGCGAGGTGCGGGTACCCGATGACCTAAAGTACGGGCTCCACCAGCTTTTCATCCGCCATGGCAAGGAGTGCGGACGCTGCCGGGCCGTGACTGTCCAAGGGACTACTGATTGGGAAAGTGTTCAATGTCCCCTGGAGGGGCTCCTCGACCGTTTCGACAAGCGCAAGACGAAGGCGCAGCCGAAGAAACAGCAGGCTACCTCGACGACGTCGGAGAGTAATGGTGGTGTGGTCGAGGAAGATCACGATGATGAGGATTCGCGGGAGTCAGGAGAGCTTGAGGATGCCGCTACGGAGAGCTAAGGGGATGAATTTGCTGTGAGAAGATACGCGGCCATGCATGTGTAGAAAGCAGAGTGCATATCATGGGAGATGCGAAGACAAAGGTTTTTGATGGGGAGAATGGGATGGCTAGCAGAATTGACATGCTGTAATAACCAATACCAACTGTGTGAGTGAGGTTGAGGTCTACTTGGCACGCTTCACAACTAAGGGAGCTCGAGGGACAGACCGGCAGTGCAGGGAGAGGGCGGGAGGGGCTTGTTCGAAGGTGCAAGGGGCCGGTGCAGGCGCTGTGCAAATACGTGCGTGGGGCACGCTAGACGCGGGACCTTTAATTGATCTTGGGTTGTCCTCGACCCGCGCGCGACCCGCGTGTCGTCACGGCTACTGGCTGGCTCCTTACATTTTTCTGCCTTGACCACCACCACCAACAGCACGTATCAACAACGACGTCAACCGCAGCCCGTCTTTGCCCCGGACTCTCCCTGCCCGGTCGCCTTGCACAGCATCTTATCTCCTTGTATTGTTGGTTCTTTATCTTCAGACGGAGCTGGGGCCTTGCACATTTCTACCTTGCCATCTCCAACCTTGACCCATCCCATTCATTCTGCTCCTCTGCGCATCCCACAATCTGGCGATATCTACCGGCCGTCTTCACAGCGCACTCGCCCTCAATCTTGACAAGCTCCCCCCCGCTCGCCGCTTCCTCTCCTCCCGCAGCTTCCTCCAGTCGACCGATACCGTAACCCCCTTCACCACCTCGACCGTCACCACCTCGACCTTCACCTGCAACGGAACAGGGACTGGCCGTCAGACCCAGCCGATCCTACCCTCGATCCTACCCGACGACATGCCCCGGTCCCGCATCCGCCGATAAAAATGGAATCCGGCAAGGTCGAAGACTTGCTGGAGCACTGGTACAAGAAGTTCCAGAAAATACCAGAGGAGGCCCACCTACTCTGTCCCAAGGTCGACGAAGATGACGAGGAAGACTACGACGACCCTGCCGCCAGCGAGAGCCTCTCCGCGGCCGACAAGAAGAAGAGGATACAGGATGGCCAGGACAGGATTGAAATCGTCTACTGGACCAGCCTGTTGATGGCGTACGGCAAAGACAAGGCTGGCGTCTGGCTTTCCGACTGGACCGACCGGATGGCCACCTACATGCACACCTGCGACAAGTGTGTCCTGAACTGGCACATGAACCGCAAGAAGTTCCTCCGCAAGTTTGCCATGTCAGTCCGCCCGCCCGCCCTTGCTGTTTGACTCTCCGCTCTGTCCCTCCCCTGGCTAACCTCGTCTGCTAATAGCGAATGGGACGATAACCTCGCCCAGCAGGTCGAGGACTGCCTGCACAGGTACGACTTCGACCGGCTCAACAGGGGAATCGGCTGGGCCGTCAACATTATCGACACTGTCGAGAACACCGAGGGTCGTGCCTTTCAGAAGAGCGACCTGAAGGACCAAGTCGGCCTCTTGCTGCTGACCATCTACGAAGCTCTCTGCTGCATGGCTTACCTCAGCGACCCTGCCCGACGCGCACCTTTCCAGAAGGTCTTCGAGCGGCTTCAGCCCAAGAAACCCCTTAAGATGGGCGAGAACGTCGTGCTTCCCGCCATGACGTGGTTCCTCTTCGACAAGGAGCCGACGCGGTTGCGATTTGCCGTGAGCTCCTGGGAGCGACTGCCTCCGCGATCCCTGACCCAGGACAAGTTTGACTGGGCAGTCCATGACCACATAATTCCCGTGCTCGATGCGGCCGCAACGTGGGATATCATGATGCCCGAGTCCTTCCCAGAGATCCAGCGGTTCTGGGAGGGTGTCAACTACATACTGAAGACCCTCGACGGGGATCTGATGCTCCGTGGCATCCGTAGTCTCGATCCCGCGCCTAGGCTGGTTGAGCTTCTATTCAACCACATACACTGCAACTCGGAGGCCATCCTCCTGTTCTCTCTGCAGGCCATGTCGACCATCATTCAGACGGCGCCCCAGCTCATCCGCGACACCATCAATGATGCGCGGCCCATCGTTGTCGTCGAACAGATCTTCAGGACACCCTTGATCAGACGTCTTCTCGCGCAGTCGGTGGCCTTCACCATCCAGTCCGGGGACGGCGCTTCCGCGTCGACGGGCGACAAGATCGAGTGTGCCACCATATCTTGGATCGACATTTGGATTCGCTCGCTGAAAATCAGCGAGATGAGTGACGCCTGCGAACAGCTGCTCCGTCTTCTGTTTACGCGCGAGCTCCAGAACGACGCTCTTGGAGAGGAGGGCAAGGCAGCCTGCATCCGGGCCGGGTTGGATGCTCTCGCGCATGTGCTGCAATCGTTCATGGACCCGACGGTCAACCTGATTAACGGGTCCATGTCGCTTTACGTGAACGCGACCCTCAACGTGACACTGACCTACAAGGATCTCATCAACGACGCTCTCAACAGAAAAAGCCAGGCTTTTGATGCCCTCGGCGTGCACAAGGCCGCTATGGGTGTCATCAAGGCAGCTCTGACCCTGGATGCGAAGGCCACGGCTGCCGAGCACCAAGAGCTCCGCCGTGAGGAGCAGGACTTCATCAACGCGGACAAGCCGGAAGAAGTTCGCCCGGCAAACCTGCAGCTTACCAACTCTCGCAACTCGCCCGCCTTGTGGGAGGCCTTCCTGGGTAGCCTTCGGAGTAGTAACCTGCCTCTGGCACAAAACATGCTGCTCGCCATGGGGCCCCTCATCAACCTGAGCAGGTTCCTGCCCAAGAGGAAGAAGCCCAACTCGCTTGATAAGGTCAGGGTGCAGCTCGGTGATGCCACCGTCAAAACTGCTGCAGTGTGCGGGAAGATAATGCAGAGACTGTGCGATTTCAGTAAGGAGGATCTGGAGCTGCTACTCTACAAGGCGCAGACCATCCGCCCTGTTCTTGCCCTGAATCTCCATGGCGAGGAGGAGCTGCGCGACTCGAGCAAGGAGTTAGTGAAGACCATAACCGGGGAGTTTTCCCACTCAGAGGCGTTACTGGTGCTGCTCCACCAACGTCTCGAGGTTACGCTGGCGTCGCTTAACTATGGCCTCCTGCAGATTCACGAGTCAAAGGTTCTGACTTGGGGTCCCGCTGTTCCCATCATCACAACTAGCCGCAACGTCCTCAATGCGTTATGTGATCCAACCTCCGGCATCCTGCGGTCCCGAGTGTTGGAGCTGGGCGAGGAGGTCGCGCTGTCGACCTGGTGGTCTGCACAGTGGAAGTACCTCGAGAAAGCGTTTGACACAACAGCGCATTGGTCTCACTTCGTCGAAGTGGACAGAATCAAGGACTTCTGTCGCAATAGCATTGAGCATGCCGACGACTTGATGGCCCAGTGCGGTCTCATTGCCTCAGCACTACAGCAGAAGGAGCAGAAAAGTCAACAGACTTCTGCCCTCTCCGGCAATACATCGTCGGGCATGCACAGGCTGCTGAAGGAGCCAAAGGAAAGACTGACGCCGATTGTCAACATGGTCCGTTTGCGTGACGAGACTCTCGTGGCGACCACGGTGCAGGTCGTGGTCCGATTGCTCGTCCGGCTTCGCGAGAACGACCACGATATCCCTCAGAGCTCAAGGGAGTTCATCCACAACGTCTGTACTAGGGGCCCCGACGGCAGATTCATCACCCCTTCAAACATCACAAGCCAGCAACGAGCCGAGCTCCTCAAGGCTCTCGGAGAAGAAGAAGATGAAGTCGAGGTCATTTCCATACAGCCGACCTCCGCTGCTGCCAAGAAGAAGCAGACGTCGCTGGATGCCTGGTCGAAGTCCGGTTCTTCAAGCTCAAGCTCTGCGGCGCCAAAATCCAGGTCAAACAAGGACGACGTCCTCCAACTGAGCAGCTCTGTTGACAAGAACCGCTCGTTGCTCGACAGGATCTCTGCTCGCCAAACCGCTACATCCAAGACCAAGCCTCTGCCTCTCAAAGCCAAGATTGATCCCACGTCGACCAAGGCTCTCATTGAATCGAGGAAGGCTGCCAAGGCTGAGAGGGCCAAATTGAATGCCGAGGCCATCGCAAAGGCCCAAGCCCTGCGAGGACCCGAGATCAAAGGTCTGTCCGGTGTCGTCGGCAAAGATCATGCACCCCAGAGGAACGAGATCATGGTGGACAGCGACGACGACGAGTCTTCCGACGACTCTGAGGATGAAGACGTCAAGGCACTCATCAACAAGGGCCAGTTGGGTCAGAAGGCCAAGGATGAAGCGACGAGACGCCAGGAGCAGATTCTGCTGGAGAAGACTCGCGGACCTGTGAAAAAGCAACGGATCGTTCGCTCGGCAAAGGACATGCGTGCGCGTTTGATCCCTCCCATGGATCAGCTCCACCAAGCCATTCTCGAATGGGACATCTTCTTCGAGGGGAACGATCCTCCTACCTTGGAGAAGTGTGCTCGCGTTGCCGACACCTACCCACACCCGGAGGCCTACAAGCAGACATTCTGGAAGCTGCTGGTCTCCGAGGCCTGGCGCTCGTTTGTCACGTCTAAGGATGAGGCGACATCAAAACCGTTCGGCATCAAGATTGCCTCTCGCATGAGTATCGATAGGTTCCTCGAGGTCACCGCGAGCATGCCGAAGCTCGAGAACAAGGAGCGGGGTTTGTCGGAGGGCGACATCATCTTGCTGTCCAAGTCGGCCACGCCTTTGAGCGACCCGAACGAACCCCACGCTCTTGCACGCATCTGGAAGACGGCTTACAAGAAGGATGTGCTCGAGGTGACGTATCGCCTGAACATGCGGAACAACCCGTTGCAAGGCAACCTCCACATCAGCGCCGAATTGTATGCCGCCAAGATCACGAACATGACTACCATTGAGCGAGAGTATGCTGCCCTTGAGAGTCTCAAGTACTACGATCTTATGGATGAGGTGCTCAAGGCCGAGCCCTCCCCCGTCCTGAAGTACAGCGACGAGCTCGTTAACCAGGTTTTGACAAACTATACTCTTAACCCTGGCCAAGCCAAGGCGATTCTCGGAGCCCGTGACAACGACGGCTTCACTCTCATTCAGGGCCCACCCGGTACGGGCAAGACGAAGACCATTGTGGCCATGGTCGGCGCTCTGATGACCGGGAATATTCCGCAGTCCGGCGGCGTCCGCCTCTCGACGGGTGGTGCAAACCAAGCAGCGGGTCAGAAGAAGAAGATCCTGGTCTGCGCGCCTAGCAATGCTGCCGTCGATGAGCTGGTCCTGCGTCTCAAGCAGGGCATCAGAACCATGTCGGGCGGCGACCACAAGATCAATGTCTTGCGTCTGGGCAGGAGCGACGCTATCAACGCCGCCGTCAGGGATGTCACGTTGGACGAGTTGGTCAAAAAGCGTCTGGAAGGTGATAACACGGCGGAGAAGCTCAAGACCGCTCGCGACAAGCTGCACTCTGATGCTGCTGGGATCAGAGACAAGGTCAACGAGCTGCGGCCGGCGCTGGAGGCCGCTCGAGGAACCGACCGCGAGCTTGAGATGACTCTTCAGAGGCAGTTCGACACCCTCAAGCGCGAGCAGTTCCGCATCGGCACGCAGATCGATGCCGACAAGGAGAGCGGACAGACCATTTCCCGTGAGGTGGAGATCAAGCGGAAGCAGGTTCAGCAGGAGATCTTGGACTCGGCCCAGGTGCTTTGTGCCACGCTGAGTGGTTCTGGCCACGAAATGTTCAAGAACCTGAGCGTGGACTTTGAGACGGTCATCATCGACGAGGCGGCGCAGTGTGTTGAGCTCAGCGCGCTCATCCCTCTCAAGTACGGCTGCACCAAGTGCATTCTCGTCGGAGACCCCAAGCAGCTTCCGCCGACCGTCCTGTCCCAGTCGGCGGCCAAGTTTGGCTACGACCAGAGTCTGTTCGTTCGCATGCAGCGGAACCACCCCGAGTTCATCCACATGCTTGACACCCAGTACCGCATGCACCCCGAGATCAGTTACTTTCCCAGCCAAGAGTTCTACGAAGGAAAGCTGGTGGATGGTCCGGACATGGCTGGGCTGCGACGCCAGCCATGGCATGCCAGCCCTCTTCTCGGCCCGTATCGATTCTTTGACGTCCAAGGCACGCAGGAGAGGGGCCGCAAGGGACAGTCTCTTGTCAACCTGGCAGAGTTGAAGGTCGCGATGCAGATCTACTCGAGGTTCCGCACCGACTTTGGTCGGGACGGCAGCATTGCCGGCAAGATCGGTATCATCACGCCCTACAAAGCTCAGCTGTACGAGCTGCGGAGTCGGTTCGCCATGGAGTACGGCGACCAGATCACAAACGACATCGAGTTTAACACTACGGACGCCTTCCAGGGACGAGAGTGCGAGATCATCATCTTCTCTTGCGTGCGAGCGAGCCCGACGGGTGGTATTGGTTTCATGAAGGACATCAGGCGTATGAACGTCGGTCTGACACGTGCGAAGTCGTCTCTGTGGATTCTCGGAGACTCGCGAGCACTGATGCAGGGCGAGTTCTGGGCGAAGCTCATCGAGAACGCGAAGAAACGCAGTCTCTACACGCAGGGTGACGTCATGTCGATGCTTCAGAAGCCCAGCCACACGATGCGACCCGCGCTGCCGAGCGCCGAGGTGCGCGAAGTGTCGATGAGGGATGCGAACGCGCCACGGGACCCCAGGATTCGGACTGACAGCATCAATGAACGAGGCGAGCCGCAAGCCGCGCCGCCGCGTACGGCAGCCGCTCCGCTGATCCAGACGTCAGCGCCATCGCGACCAGCAGGGGCTCCTTCGATCCAGACATCAGCGCCCGACTCGAAGAAGCGGCCGAGAGACGGGGACGGCCCAGTCCATCCCCACGCGAAGAGGGTACGTTTAGACCGGAGAGACAAGAATATCAGCAACAGCATATCTAACACCAGCATGGCAGATTGCAAGCAGCAGCAGCGACCGACCGCACAACCAGCACAGCAACCAGCAGCACAACAACCGCCACGGGGACACCAGAGGGGCGCCGGTAGGGCCGAAGGCGACCAGGAACCCGCGGGACCAGTGGGAGCCCCGGGAGCCGAGGCAGAAGACGACGGTGGACCCGTCGGCGATGCAAGCCCTCGGTCTGGTCGCTCCCGAACGGCCTCCTGCAGTTCCGACGGCTTCGATTGGCACGACATCTGGGCCCCCAGCACCGACGCCGGGCATGAACAGGGTGAACCAGATCCAACAGAGGGTGAGTCTGCCGCGGTAGAGTGACAAGACAAGACACGGTTCCGGATGGCTAACGCGTCGCACAGGGCCAGGCGCAGAACGCGGGGCAGGGGCCGCCTCGGAAGAAGAAGCCCAAGGGCAATGGCATGTTCATCGAGAGGAGACCGGCGCGGCGGGAGTAGACGGGACTGGGACTGGGACTGTACGGTAGGGAGGTCATTCTGCATTGCATGGAAACGGCGTCAGGGTATTTCGACAGGCACATGCGTCGTATAGGTCGAGGCGCGTTGGGGCCGGTGGCTGGAGCAGGCGTGTACGGTATCTTGTACGAGTCGAGGCAAGATGCGACGAGGGCCCGCACCGAGGCCCGGAGCACTCCGGCAGGGCGCCGTGGGTCATGGGGGCCACGGGACGTCGACGCGATGAGTGACCCAACGTGTGTGTGTATGTGTGTCCTGACGTAGGCGGCAGATCAGTGGATTCGGAGGCGGCTTTGAGGTGAGCGAGTGCAGGGCACGAGGCTTGTCCAGAGGGCAGATGCGCTAAGAGGTGGTCGTGGCCAGGAAACCAGGTCGAGCACATGTGCGTGCTTGCTTGCATACCTATGGTAGGCGTCGCGGGCTGCGGGCTACGTTACGACAGAGAAGGGCCGCCATCCCTGGAGACTCGCCATGTCATGGTGTCACGGGAGGGAGGGGAGGGCCGGGAAGAGGAGGGGTGGGAGAGTGCCCCGCGTCTCACCTCCCTCCTTCCGTGCGCTGGTTGGACGACGTGGCGTGGCCTGGCCCTCCGGACGACGACGTCATCAGGACTTCAGAGTCGATCGCGGGGGAGCCGCGACAAGCCACTCAGTGCGTTGCGTGCCTGCCTGGCTGACGGGAGGTTGCGCCTCACTAGCCGTACTTAAAGCCACCACTTCCCCTCGCCTTATCTGCTCTGGCTCTCCTCTGGCACTCCAAGACATCAAACCATCAAGACCAAAACATCAAAGACCAAGACGTCAAGACACCAAGTCACACAGACAGAACACACCAGCATATGAACGCCCCCGGCATCCCTGAAACCATGGAGAAGATCAAGAACATCATCAACAACACCGGCAAGGACGTAAGCCAGAGCCCCTCCAAGAGCCCCTCCCCCTTCCCCGCCTGACGCCCCGATGCTACGGCACCCCGATACTACGGCACCCCATGTCCCCGTTTTGAGGAAGGATGGCCGCTGACCCCGGCGTCGACGTGACAGGAGCAGGAGAAGCAGTTCAGCACGCAGCCCATCGACGACAAGAAGCAGGGCGCCGGCAGCTTCGACCCCAAGACGGCCGCGCACCAGGCGGCCCCGGGCCCCGCGGTGCCCAAGGACTTCAGCGCCCAGGAGGAGGGCACCAAGGAGGAGCGCAGGGCCAAGGCGGCCGAGCTCAACAAGTGATGGGGGGGCAGATTGTACGATAGGACCGACTGAATGACATGATACCTTTGCTTGCTTGATGGTCCTTGTGCTATGTTATACCCAGTGCTGGTGCGATCCCCAGTGCAGCGTGGTACGGTTGAACCTCGTGGTCTGACCCCTCTTGTGGGACGACGATAGACCGGAGCGCAAGCCGAGCCTAGGCGATGTACGATGACGAATGCGAGGCGAGGTGGGTGCAGTACTGGGGCACCTACCTAACCTCACCCCAGTCAGGGACCTCAGAAGCACCGCAGCACGGTAGGCACAGTGGGTGGGCACCCAGGCAGGTAGGTGCGAGACAGTGGGGGCCAGGCAACAGCACCCGGTTTCCAGAAGGGTGGCGGTGCAGCTCGACCCATTGCAGAACGTGGCTAGGGCCAGGACCAGGACCAAGAGGGAGGGAGGAACAAATCCACCCGACGACGGACTATGGCCGTGGCCTCTGGAAGGCACCCACAGTGGACCAGCCATACATGCCCCCAGCCCAAGGCCCCACGACCAGCCGGACAAGCAAGGTAGGTACCTTAGGTACCCTGCTTCCATCGCGTTCGCCATCATTCGGGCTTCCGACCCAACCGCGAACGAGCCCATCACCTATCCACTGTCGTTGGGCTGGCTGTCCGTGTCTAGACATTGCTCTCGCGTTTCGTCGACCGCCAGCTGCGAAGAGGAAAGACATCCCCCAACGAAACAAAACGCCAGCTGAACGGGCCGCTCTCTGGCGGGCCTCTCTCGAAACTCGGCTGCTACAGGGCGACCGGCCTATCTATCTACCTCTCTACCTCCCCTACTAACCCTTGTCGCTTGTCACTTCGCTCTCGCTCTCCAATCCGGCGTCCGTGTCCTTGGCTGGCTGGGTACGCTATTGGCAGGGCTGGGCTCAGCGAATCGGCTCCGTTCGAACACCACCATCTCCTCGTCCGTCACCCTTTGCCTTACCTCATCTCCTCCTCTCCTCTCCTCACTCGCCCGTTGCTCACTGCTCGCCGCTCACTGATCTCCGGTCTGTTCAGGTCTCCGCCTGATCCGTCTGGTCTCTCGTCTGCTCCGGCCTGCACTGCACTGCAGCCACGCGAGAGGAGAAGCAGCCGCCTACCACCACCACCACCAATCCTCGACAACACGAGTCGCCCACCACCAACCGCTGCTGACCACCGACCGACAGACCGATCGACCCCCGAAAACCACCACCGCAAGCGCCATTGCGTCCGCGTAGCTCTTGTGTGCGTACGACGCAAACCGCACACGACCACCACCACGCCTCCCACAACCCCCATGACGACGCTCTCCGTCGCCAATTCCCACCTTGTAGGAGGCCGCCATCACCACCACCACCACCACCGACACACCATCATCACCGCGATCTGGTCTCCTCCTCGAGACGCTCGCCCGCCATGCCGTCCATCCTCAACGACGACGACAAGGACACGGTCAAGCGTCACGTCCCCAAGCAGACCAACAAGATCCAGGCCGTCGCCGTCGCCCGCCTGTACGTGGCCTATCCCGACAGGACGAGATGGACCAACACGGGCCTCCAGGGCGCCATTGTCCTGTCCAATGACCTTGTCGGCAACACCTACTGGCTGAAGCTGGTCGACGTTTCTGTGAGTGAAGCTTCCGCGATGGTGCTCCCCATCTGTTCCATCCCGCAAAAACCCCCGATCTTAGCTGATCCCCCCCTCTCCAGCCCGCCAGCAGAGGTGTCATCTGGGACCAGGAGATCTTCGACTCGTGGATGTACAACCAGGACCGAACCTACTTCCACACCTTTGAAACCGAAGAGTACCTCGCCGGCCTCTCCTTCGTCGACGAGAAGGAGGCCAAGCAGTTCAAGAAGAAGATGGACGACAGGGAAAAGAACGCCAGCAGGGCCACCCGCTCCACCCCCTTCGGCGGCGCCGCCCAGCAGACCTCCCACCGCCATGGCATCCTCGGCCTCTTTGGCAGCCATCGACACTCTGCCGCCCCGACCCCTCCCGAGTCGCCTCGCAACCACCTGCCGCCCCCTGCACCTCCCGCCGCCCCGTCGCACTCGAGGATCCCCTCCTTCGGGGCCCCCAATGGGCACAAGCCGTCCGAGTTTGCCATCCTCGAAGCCTTCGACCCCCACTGGCGGGAGAACTACGGCCAGGAGCTGAGCGACAACGGCTTGGCCGACGATTTCATCAAGGAGAACCAGGAGTTCATCGTCGACTTCCTGAAGGACGCCCAACAAAAGACCGAGGAGCCACCCCAACCCGCGCACCGCGCCGCTCCGCCTGCACCTCCTGCACCACCTCCCGCCCCCGTGGCAGCGCCCTCGCCGCCGCCGCCGCCTCCCGTCAACGGCAACGAGGGTCGCGGGAACAGAGTGCCGCCGCCTCCTCCTCCGCCCTCTGCCCCCGGGGGCCACGGCGATGGCTCCGACTCGCCTTCGAGCGCCAGGAGAGGAGCGCCGCCCGCCCGCACCATCTCGAAGGCCCGCCGGGGAAGAGCCGTCGTCCAGAGAAGGGAACCCACCCTCCCCGAGCGAGCCGCCCCGCCCCCGGAACGCCGCCGCGGCCGCGATTCGCCGTCCCGCCTCCCCTGGCCGACGCCGGCAAGCTCGCTCACGTGCCGCCCCCGAGAGCCGCCCCGGCCGCGCACACGCCCAACCCTGGACCTCCTCCGCCGCCCCGGCCGCCCAAGACACCCATCAACGAGGACGAAAGGCCCGCAGGACATCGTTTCGGCGTACCTCCCCCATTCGCCGGTGCCAGGAACCCCGTGCCGCCTCCGCCGCCGAGCAGGAACTCGGGACCCCCTCCCCCACCCCCCAGCAGAACGTCAGGACCTCCTGCGCCTCCTCCCCGCGCGCTGGCGCCCTCCATGCCAGGGCCACCGCCCCCTCTGCCTCCGAAAGGCGCCGGACCGCCTCCCCCGCTACCCCCGTCGACGAGCCGCCAGTGCCCCCGCCGCGGGAGCAACGCATCCCAGCCGCCCCCTCCCCTGCCATCAGGCGGCGCGCCTCCGCCTCCCCCCGCCGCCGCCCCACCACCCGGTGGCCCAGGCGGTCCTCCCCCTCCACCCCCTCCTCCTCCGCCAGGCGGACTCGGCGGCCCACCTCCCCCGCCGCCCATGCCGAACCGCGACTCGGGATACGCATCGGGCGTGCCGCCTGCGGCGATACCGAACGCGGACCCCAGCCGTTCGGCCATGCTGGACGGCATCCAGAAGGCCGGCGGCATCGGCGCGCTGAAGAAGGTCGACCGAACGCAGATCCGCGACCGAAGCCAGGCTCAGGTCGGCGGCGGCAGCGGTGGAGATACGGGACCCCACGGCAGCGGGCTCCCGCCTGCGGGCGCAGCCCCTGGCGGCGGCGGCGGCATGGCGGATGCGCTGGCCGCGGCGTTGCAGAAGAGGAAGGAGAAGGTCAGCAGGAGTGGTAAGTTTCCCGACGCACGCATCTCGCCATCTCGGACAGGGGCTAACCATGCATAGATGACGAGCGAAGCGACAACGACGACTGGTGAAAAGCTAGAAGGGTTTGCGCGAGGCTGGGAATATCAACGGAAAAGGAAGTGTCGAACGGTCAGACACCCTCGACGCGAGGGGCCCGTGACCAAGCATGAGGGTTGAGAAGGGGGAACTGGAATACAGCTCTCGGCCATACGAGACAAAAGTATCACTAGGAGGGTCGATGCTTTGACGTGTCGTCGGCCGACGCCGTCACCGGCACCTTACCACGCCGCGCATCGAGGCCGTGAGCGACGCCAAGGTCACACCCACGGCTTCAGCGCGGCACATAGCGGTGACGGCTTCTAGTCACAGTCACGCAGAATGAGAATCAAGAGTTGGAGAACACCGCCGACAGGCGAGAAATGGCATGTCATGCGTGATGTCGTGCCTCATGATTTGCGTCCTGCCTCGAGCCTCATAAAGGCTCGCTCCCTACGGGGCAGCTACCATTACAACAACAGACAATCACAAAGGAGCATAAAGGCATGGTAATCTATCGATTTGAATTTGGTTTGAAGTAGTATCTTGATCCCCCGACGGGCCGTGACGTCCCTCCCACCACGGCCTGTCTCATTTCGTACGCCTCGACGCCTCTACTGTCGCGTGATCTGACGAGAGGGGGGTTCTGACGCCCCCGCGCGCCCGATTGGAGAGAGAAGACAGTATTCCTGCCGCCGGCCCCGTCGCCTCCCCCGAAGGGGAGGGGGAGACGAGACCAGGGAGGGGCGTGTCGGCCAGCCTCGACCGCCAGCGACCAAACGCGCGTCAGCCCCCTAGAGAAACGGGGGGGCCGGGACGCATGTGTTTTTTGTTTGTTTAAATGTCGTCGATGGCAATGTCCTTCTTGCCCTTGGCGTTGCCGTCCTCGGTGTCGTCCGAGTCGTCGTCCGAGTCGTCGCGGTCGTCGTCGAACTCGAAGTTGCAGTCGTCGTTGCCCTCGGCGCCGTACGTGTCCGTCTCGTTGATCTTGGCCGACTCGGGGAGCTCGCCGTAGGCCTTGAGGGAGCGGGCCTCGTCGGCGGTGTACTTGAGGATGACGTCGCCCTTGTCGTCCTGGTACTCGCGCAGCGAGAGCAGGATGATGTCGCCCTGGTTGATCCAGACCTTCTTGCGGAGCTTGCCGCGGATGTTGCCGAGGCGCTTGGTGCCGTCGAAGCAGAGCGCCTCGAGGCGGCCGTTGCCGAGCATCTTGACGACCTGAGCGTACTCTGGGGGGTCGTCAGCATGGTGCCCTGATGCGGGATGGCGGCGGAGAAGGGGGGAGGGTGCGATGCGAGGGTGGTGGAGGGGAGATGACAGGCGGGATACGGGCAGAGGGGAGAGGGGTTTATGGAGGCAACATACCCTGACCGTCCTCTTTGAAGGTGAGTTCACGCTTCTCGTGGTCGGACTCGTTCTTTCCACGTCTGCGGTTCTTGCCGCCCTGTTGCGATGCGTGTCAGCCAGGCCGTGGTCTGTCGTGGTCCGTCCGTCCGTCTCGCTCGTGCGGTCTGATGAGGCACAAGGAGGGGGCGGGGCAGACGTGCGGACCCCGCGCTTAGGGAACGGGGAGAGAGAGCGCGGCGCAGAGGCCCGAGGAAAAATGGCCACGTACCTTTCCCTTGTTCTTAGGCATGTTGGGTGGTTGTGTAGAGGTGTTATGGGGTTGTGTGGTGGTGGAAGGGGTGGAGGAGGAGGGAGAGAATCCGGGGCGTGGTGTATTTGTAGTCTGCCAGGTTTAGGCCGCCGTGGGCTTTTCTTTGGAGGGGCAGAGGGTGGGTGGTTTTGGTGGGATACGCGCAGACTCGGAGGGTCAGGCAGGAAGGGGGGGCGCGGGCGGCGGCGCAAACAAATCGATCCACGATTTGTGCTCGGTTTGTGCAGGTTCATCATGCTTCTGTGAGTCAGTGGGGGTGGTGGGGCAGCAGGGCGGCGAATGGCACGTCGGATTTTGCGCTATTGCCGTCCAAGTCCCACCCACCGCCTCAGTTTTGGATGGCCGTATGTATGCACGAAGCCGGTTCTTCAAAACGGTTGCATATCAGCCAAAACGGACCAGCCCTGGTGCTGCCTGCCCCTGCCAGCCCCTGCCTGCCCCTGATGATGCATCCTGCATCGCAACTGCGTCTTCGGATTCGCCCTGCCTAACCGCCGCGCCCAGAGGCCACCCCCAAAGGACGCGGCTGTCAGTTCAGCTGAGATGATATGTCCTGGTACCTGCACTGGCGCTCATCAATCCTCCTGAGCATGTAGTTGTACTTCCCGTGCGACATGCAGCCATCCCCAATGGAGACGCCAGATCAGGCTGTCATCACGTGAAGCAGGACGACGATGTTCGCCCCAAAAGCTGGCAGTGTGGCTGGCGCATGGAAAGAGCGTCATTCGATTTCAGCTCCGCGCCGCCGTGTTGACCTCGAGCGCAAACGCGACCCTCTTCTCTCTTCGATGCTTGTGTAATGTGATCGAGCCCCCCGATGAGAGACATGGACTGGACGCGTAAAGTCTTTCGACTGCGCAAGCTGCCGAGTTCCGTCTCAAGTCCCGACGAGGCTGCGTCGTTTCTCGCTGGAGCAATCGGCATCACCGCCGCCGATGTCGTCGTCTACTCCCTCGCCACGACGTCTGACGTCTGGGAGATGCCCCCGTCAAAGGTCGCCACCGTGCAGCTCAAGACCATTCCTGCGAGTCCTCCGCAGAAGACGAAAGACAGCCAGTGGGAGATCCCCGTGCCGAGGAACAACCCGCGCCTTTGGCTGCTGCTCGACACTCACTTCGAAGGAATGACAGCCTTGAACGATGTCGACCCGTCGGAGTACCACACAGAGTATGTCGATCTCCAGCGCTCAACTCATTAAGAAAACTTTATGACTCCATGCAGCTGCATCGCGATCTCCGGCCTCGGTAGCCATGCCTTTGGGACGTGGCAGCCCTCTGGTGCCGACAAGACGTTCATGTGGATCAGAGATGAGATCCCCAGATCGGTTCCGGGAGTTCGAGCCATCGTCTATGGGTACGAGTCCAAGCTTGCTGGGAGCCAGTCTTTCCAGTCCGTCAACGACATTGCCCTCCGCCTGATCCATCAGCTGAAGTCTGTCCGGAGCCTCACGTCGGCAAAATCCATTGTCTTCCTCGCTCACAGTCTGGGCGGGCTCGTCCTCAAGGATGCTATCATCCAGATGGCTAACGCTGCCAACGAAGGCTTTGGGAGCATCCTGGACAAAGTCAAAGGAGCCATCATGTTTGGCGTCCCCAGCTTAGGGATGCAACAGGCCCATCTCATGGCCATGGTGGACGGCCAGGCAAACGAAGTGCTGATCCAGGACCTGTCGCGAGAAAACGGGACCGCCTATTTGAGGCAGCGTAATAAGCAGTTCGAGGGCATCTCGTATATGAGAAAGATGCGGATCTTTTGGGCCTATGAGACAGAAGAGTCACCGACTGTTGTTGTACGACCTCCATACCGGTACAACGCCATGAGTTGTCAGCTGATCATCTGACAGGAACGTCCGGACGGTACCTGGGCCAAGGAAGGCGACCCGACAGTGCTTGTGAACCCCGATTCGGCTACGTGCTACTATAACCGCAATGAAAAGACGGTGACAATTCCCATCAACAAGGATCATTCGAACATGGTCAAGTTCGCTAGGGGCGACGCCAATCTTTCCTCAATCTTGGTGTCCCTTTTGGAGTTATGCTCGCCGGCGTTTCCCGCAGGAGGGGCTCGTTCTGTCCCTCAACATGGACCGCAAGCCAACCAGGCTGTCCAACACGAAGATTCAGATGGAGACGATCTCCCAAATGTCGGCAACTCCCCTATGTCGGCAGAGGATGACAAGATGATGATGCGGCTCGGCGATATCCTGACATCTATTGACGGTATGTAGCCCTTTAGCAGGGAGTATGAAGATAGCTGACTTGCAGCAGAGCTGCACCAGACCCTGTTCACATCAGAACTTCATTCTAGGGCGGCCGAAATCGTGGATCCGTTCCCCAATACCTTCAACTGGATCTTCCGGCAATCCACATTCTCTCACTGGTTACAACAGGGCTCCGAGTTATTTTGGATCCATGGCAAGCCGGGTTCAGGCAAGTCCACGCTTATGAAGTACATCGTGAGGAGCGAAGAAACGTCGCAGTTGCTGCACAATTGGCGGAGGAGCTCCCACGAGATCCAGGCCGAATTCTTTTTTCACCACCGAGGCACAGCAATCCAGAAATCGTTTGAAGGGGTCTTGCGGAGTTTGATCACTCAAATCTTGTCACCACATCGTAAGTCGTTCCAAAGAAAGCATCAATCTACCTGGGACTCGTTTCAGAACCTCAAGCGAGTATATGCGTCTTGTGAGGCTCGCAATCGTGTTACCAGGACACAACTGCGCATTGCGAAAACAACGCTCAGGTCAATAAAGGAGCACCCAAAGAGACGCTCGCCAGAAGAATCACAAGAGAAATACGAATTACAGATCATATCTCTTCAGAAAGAGCTGCAACAGTCGGCAGCTCAATTGGCGGTCATCAACTCAGATCTCAAACACGTTGTTGATATATTCCGACCGTTCGAGAGAGCTTCCAGAACAAGACTATTGGCGGAGCTCATTGCACAATATCGAAAAACTGGTCTGGGCCAGATTCCGATGCTGGAGAAGTTGCTTCGCCTGTTGATCGACCAAAACGTCATTGATCTTGATCTCTTCGTCTTCGTGGACGCCCTGGACGAATTTGATGGGAACCTCCACATTATCAGCAGGTTTCTCAAAGGCCTTGTTCAAGCCTCCGCCAGATCTACCACCCGGGTGAAAGTCTGCTTTTCCAGTCGACCCTGGGAGGTCTTGAAGGATCACTTCTCTTCCTACCCCAATTTCAGCCTTCAGGAGCACACCAAGCGCGATGTCGAGGATTTTACGGCTGGTTCATTGGCAATCCTACGGATGACCAGCCCCATCATCGACGAGTTCATTCCTGAGATTATTGCCAGAGCCAACGGTGTCTTCCTATGGGTGAAGCTCGTGGTGCCGCAGCTCGCTGGGACCGTGGCGCGACACGGAGCGAGGACGACACACAAACAGCTCCAGAAGACGCTCCAAGAGCTTCCAGACGACCTCGACGAATTCTACAAGCTGATCATCCGACGAATCGCGGAGCCCAATCCGCGCCGCACATTTGCTCTTCTAGAACTTCTCCTGCGTCACGAAGGCCCCGCGCCGACGGCCGCCCATATCAGGGATGCCGTGCTGACCTCAGAATGCGCAACCATGCAAGAAGCGTTGGACGAGCTGGACGCTGTCTACAGCAACTGCGCCCCTGCTAAAATGAAGAAGAGGATTAGAGACGACATTGCCACCTGGGGAGGCGGGCTCGTCGAAATCAAATCGAGGATGGGAACGGATTGGCCGCAACTGATGCATCAGACGGTGCTTGAATTCACAATGAGCTTGGAGTTCAAGAAACTCGTTCTCTGCCATCTCGCAAGTCTGGTACACGAGAACGGGCATTCCTTCCACATGAAGTATTTGATCCTCTCGAGATGCCTCGCCGAGGGGTTGGAATCTGATGCGGAGTCTACGCAACTTGTTCCTTCCGTGCACGAGGAACGGATGACAAAAGACATGATTGCATATCATGCCAAAAAGTCAGAAGTCACGACAGGCAAAAGCCACATCAACTTCATCAGCAGCATACCCCCGACAGAGCTGAGGCGATTCCCGGTAGTTCATCATACCCTCAAAGACTCACGCTCCGGGGTTCTGGTCTTTGCCGCCTCGTACGGGCTATCACTTTGCCTTCGGGACTGGCTCAGAGTGGACCCTCAAGAACTCAGCAGGCTCTCCCTCCAGCCTATTCAGCTACCACTCCTTAGCAGTATCATCCTGCGGCCGGCCAGTGAAGTCTTTCAGTGGAGCTACATATCGATGGCCTACGAGTTGTGCGCTAAGCGCTTCAACTTGCAACGGGATCCGCTCTTCTTTCCTGCCCTGCTCAACAGACTGCGGGCGGCAGAGAGCAATGAGCCAGAGGATACCCCGGGAATCCCCGTAAAAGCCTTGACCAAATTGGCAATTCTGGTCCTCAAGTACGGCCAAGACTCGAATGCCATCATGACAACGTTCGCTCCCCGGCTTCATCAGCACCGGCCGCTGCACATCGCAACCCCGGGAATAGCCATGCACCTGATCGAGCACGGTGGCGACGTGAATGCTCGTGACTCCAAGGACAGGACACCTCTCGACTGGGCAGTAGGCTTTCCGGATGAGCTGCATGATCTGGGGCGCAGACCTCTGAACGATGCTGCAAGATTCAAGCTGTGCACGATTCTCAAGAAACACGAGGGAGTTGCGCCTCACACTTCGAAAGAAGCATGGGTGACTGCATTGAGCGAGTTCGACGCAGCAGGCTGCAATACTCACCATCTGCGCAAGGAGTTAAAGGGGCTGTTGAGCGTGAGCGTGCAGCAAGCTTCCATCATGAGTCGCCTGCCGTTGCACTGGTTCCAGAGGGGGTAGGCTCGGGAGCTGTTTAATTGAGTACCATTTGGTAGTTTGAGCATTGGAATATGGATATGTTAACCCTTTCGGGAGATGGAGGTCAATGAATGATCTTGATTTGCGTCGGGGTGCATTGCGATTCGGCGAAGTCTGTGGTTGTTTAACAACTGCACCATTAGAGTCCTCGACAATGCTCTCCAACAAAGAACGTTCTGCCAAAGACACCACAAAGTTTCCCACTGACACAAGTCGAAAGAACATTCGTACGCTCGAGGGAGAAAGATTACAAATGCTTCATTGTTTCTCAGTCTATCAATAGAAGCACATTATATATTATCAATGTTAGATCACATTGGGACTGGGATCAATGACGTCCGTATCAAGAGAATATACAAGCGTAGTTCTCAATAAAGTAAAGAGATCTCTTAACCTATATTCTATAAAAGATGGATGGGTAACTGACAGGCGTGGCTAAAGTCTACCTCCATGGTAAAGGAGGCTCTCTACAGGTTCTTGGGAAAGCTCCGGGGTCTTCAGAACGACCCTGGAAGAGATACTGCTCGAAGGAACACAGCAACATCACAAGGGTCGACGAAGAATGACCAGCCTCACAATCACTACATTGACTGTGAACTGTGAATCATATACCATCCTGACTAAATCATGGAACATTTCAAGCCATCAGACTGATTGGAGCTTTACCCCCAGAAGCAATGTCGGGTTTGGAAATGCTGCCTCCAACCGGGCGAATAAACGAGACTGCCGTAGAGGGATGAATCTCTACCAGGCCGCCTCCAACCTCTCTCTCTCCTCCTGATGTCTTTCCGGGTTTTCTTTCTTCCACTTCCTCGTCTCTTCCTTCGCCTCCTCGCTGAGCGGTGGGGGCAGAATCCCCTCATCGGGTTTGTACCATCTCTCTTTAGGCACCCGTGTACCGTCCACGCATTCGTGCCACGAGAAATCTTGCATCTCAAGAGGGAGACGGCGCTCGATGGCAGCAATTTGCTGGGGGTTCAGGCCGATGGCGTCGATAACCTCACGGTCGGCGGTAAGGGATCGCAAAACTCCATCTTTACCAAGAGCAACGCATCCTTCCAGCGTTAGGTCTTGCTTGAGGCCCATCGGAATCGGGCCGGCCTCGCAATCGAGCTTCTGCTGGATATCATCCTCTGGTGGCGAAGACTTGCTCAGCGCGGTAATCTGCTGCTTTGAATCTGCCATGTCGAGGGCGTTGAGGATGGGCAATACAAGCGGACGGTGCGGGGTGTTGATTCTGAAGATGTAGTGATCCTCCGGGGCTAATTATCCGGGCAGAGGTCCGAGTTGTGGTGCACGTGCCGGCCGATTATAGGGAGAACAGAAAAGATGTAAGCGCCAACAGGCAACCACTTCTCGTCCCAAGCACCTATAATCGATGACGAAACCGGAAGGAGAAGGCTGTGCGGGCATAACGCATGAAATAGTGATGCTGCATATCGTTCCATAAGTTTCCACGTACTATCTGACGATTTCACCCTTTGGGCATGAAGCTGGCATTCGTGGGCTCCTGTCTTGATGTCATAATTCTGTAACATCAGACAAGGGTCTGCTATCCTGGCTGTGTATGTTGTCTGGGAGGATCGATTATCCGTTCATCGTTTAGATGGGAAAGGACGAGGCAAGGAGGACGGGTGGAAGGCCACTCAAACAACCGCAGTCAATACAGGTTTGGCCTACCCCACCAACCTATCATGCCTGTTGCCAACAACTCGTCCGAGTTTGGTGTTGATGCCGGCGTCTATTCAAAAGTTCTAGCGGCAGCCGTGACAACATGAGCACATCGGACCAAAGGTGGGAAAGAGCATGGCTTTAATGTAAGCCGCCCCATGATCACATCCACACAGCCCATCGCCCACCTGGGCACAAGCAACATTCTGAGGCGGCAGCTCCATACGTCCACAGGAGGGTCTTACAAATCTCATACCTTTGTTCCTTGTAGTTTCAAGTTAGGGGCATGTGCGGACCTCGCCCGCTACGCCGGCATTGCCTCCTCCAACCAAGTCTTCTTCGTCGTGTACTGGTAGTGGCTGGCCTACCCGGCCGCCATGGTGACCCTGGTCGCCTTCTGCCTCGTCTCCAAGGCGACGTGTACCTCGCTCCTGCGGGACGTGCCATGGAAGGACGACGTCATGGTGCCCCTGAGCATGAGCCTGGACGACTAGTCGAGGGAGGTCGCCTGCACGGGCCTGGTCGAGCCAAAGGGCGTTCAGAAGCGGCTGGGCAACTTGGAGATGACGGTCACGAGGGGGGACAACGGGTTTCCGGCGTGTTTCGTGGCGAAGGAGGACTGGAGGAGAAGCTGTGAGGCTGGCAAGGGTTATAGTGGCCAGACTGGTCTCGTCCAAGCACATACGACCACACCTACTGGAGAACACGGGATCCCGTCCGCTCTCCCATCGTCAAGCCAGTGAGGGCCGGAGTAGTAGTTGGGTCGGTGACGACCAGCGAATGCCCGGTGTTGTATGTCTTTTTTTTTTTTTGGCATGATGCCCGGTCTCCAACAGGGGTCGGTCAGTCCGGGATGCCTCTAGCCAGGCCTTGCCATATGTCGAAGCATTTGAAGTTGGGTGTCCCGGTCAGTGCGCACTGAAGCCTGTCTGACCTCGAGCTTAGGGCCGTGATGCTCCCAATGTCGCCCAGGGGGGTTGCAAGGAGATATACCATGAATACCTGAGCCCGATGTCTTGCTTTGTTCCGCAAAGAACAGCATCGGGAGTCCAATCCGCGAAAGGCAGACCGGAGTTTCCCCGGACCAACTCTTGAAAGGAATTCGGGGCCTGTTTTCACATCGAATTCACATCAGAGGAGTTCCCTGCTCGCGATGCCGCTAGGTGTATTGGGGCAGAGACGTTCTGGAGGTAGTCGATCAGGAGGAGGTAGCAGATGCCGGCGCAGACGGCGAACTGTTGGGGTCCGTTTTGGATGTGAAGCAGGGCATGTCTTGCCACATGCAGTGCGCCCAAGGGTCCCGATATCTAGTTCTGTCTTATGTAGCAGAGGAACCTATGCATATGCGCGTCCTCCAGGTGCTGCCAGAAGCTAAACTGACTCCTAAAGCTGTCGTAAGCCAGCGTAATGACAGGGAATCACAGTGTTTTGTTCCCTCCTTTTCTGGGCCGCACAATGAAGAAGAGAGAGGATAAGGAGCGAAAACGAGGCATATCATTGTTCCTTCTGGCCACCACACAATACATGCTGATCATGTCTTCCTTCCCTCTTCATAGAGTACCTGTGAGAGCAGTTGCGTGTGGCTAGTTATTCCTGCCCCTAAACAGCCAGAGAAACCAGGAGGTTGAGAGTCTGGCTTGGTTGATGGCGCCTTCCCCGAAGCAATTTCTTCCTATAAGACTTGGCTGAGTCTTCCTCGTCAAAACATTGACTGAAAACCAGCTGCTGGAAACAGGCACAACTTAGAGACACCCTGAGAACCCACTACCTTCAGATCTGTTCTTCGTCATCATCCAGCCACACGCTTATCAGAGCCCCAGGAGGCCACTGCTCCGGGTCTCGCATGAAGTTCAATCCATTGCGAGACAATGCGAGCCAGACCTTATCCAAATGGCTCCGAAAATCACCAGCCAAGTGGTAACTGTAAAACGTCAGAGCGTAATCGCCTAGACCTCGGTCTCGAGTCACCTCAATTATGATATCAGTGAAACAAAGGAAGCAGAAACGCGAACCCTCTTGAATCAATCGGCCATGGATAACGTGGGGCCCCGGTCTTGACAGCCATTCTCGATACCTTTGATGGTCGTGGGCGTCGATGTGGTTGCAGACCCTGTGACATGTCTGGCCGGCATTCAGCCATAGCTGTTGCAGGCTGTTACTTCTGATTTCGTGCTTTGCATGGAGCATCAGGCCATACCGGACGATCTTTCCGGTGAACGTGGTTGACCATCCAGTCGCGGCTGGGCTGCTTCCCCATGGTTCAGGGTGGTCTTCGAAAGCGAAATTGAGAATGCTGAGGGGAAGCCCTTTGTCTGGCCCGTAAAAATGGCGGTTCATGATAGCTCTGCCGTGATGGTAGGCTAGTCTGAACCGCGGAAAGGACGGTGTAAACTGCATGTTCAGACATGACCCTCTGTCATAGTTCCCCCGGTCGCTTGGGCCCTCGAGAGATCTGAAGTCATGGAGTTGAGCGCACATTGAGCAGTAATAGTGCGAGGCTCCAAGATCTCGTTCCAAGGAGAGAAGAAGGTGCTCTCGCTGTTCGGCAGTCAATGATTTAGGCGAGGAAGGTAAGGCAGCCATGAGACACCGGCAGCATAGTCCGAATGCTGCGAGATCCTCCGGCTGCAAGCAGCCGGCGATGTTGAGAATCAGCTCAAGGGGCAGATAGAGGATCGCAGCGTCCTGTTGAGTAATTGGTCCAGAATCCGATGGGTAGGTCGATTCCTCAGTCGAGATTATCTTCTCGGGTGAACAGATCCGCGGCCAGAGCCCACACAGCCATTGGAAAAGGCTCATCGTGCTGATTGAAACGTTTCTTCGAAGTGTCCGGAAAGGCAAGACAAGGGGTTGACGAGTCACCAACAGGCGCTGGTTGTAGTTCCTCGAATACGAGAAAGGACCGGAGCGGACTGGAGCGGCTGGGCGGAACAATAATACTCTTGAAGAGGAGTAGTGTCGGAGCGTAGAAATACCAATAGAGTTACAAGGTCTTGCGCAGGTAGGTCGGCGTTTGGTAGGTAGGTGTGTTGTATAAGAATGACCGAGGTCTGATCTCTCCGAGCCTCTGTGGGCAGGCTTCTTATATCTTACTTTCCGCCATGCACATAACCTTTTGGCCGCCCCTCCAGGTCCCCTACAGTATCAGTACTTCCTTTTGCTCTGCTTCATGGCGTGGACTTAAAGTAAATGCCAGGAGCAACTTCTTTAGGCGCAGGAACGCGCATCTGCACATCCATCTAAGTGCCTACCCTCAGTAAGCAGGTTCCAAAACTTGATAAAGAGCGACAAATTGCACAAACTTTGGCATTTAGTACATTTCGAGGTACAACCCTGATAAACCACGGCATCGCAAGTTGCCACCTCTAGCTACCTTACCTCACAAGACCACCAGAGCGTCACACAAGGTTCTTTTGCATCATCTCATATTCGGCTGTGGATTCGACCTCGCTTATTCAGCCTAGGCGCCCTGGGACGAATATTCATCGGCGTACCCGTTTGTACCCGTCAGTGATGAGACTAGATCATTTCTCATCCGAAACCTCTTCGTGCGAGAAAGTCTGGATGACAGACTTTGAAAAAAGACTGCAGATAATGTCTTGGTACTTTCGCTCCTCGTAAAACTTCTTCTCGGGAATCTCTTGCTCCATTTCTCAAGTTCTTGACGCTGTCGGGTTATGTTTTTGAGTCGCAATGCGCTGCAAGCTTCAAAGCCGGCGATGTTAAGTCCCAGTGCGGCGACCCTGCCTTCGACCTCAATCTTCAGAGTATCCAACCTTTGGAACGGGCAGTATCACAGAGTGCTTTCGTCAGATTCAAACCGTGTTCGATGAGCCGCTTGATGTTCTCTGCCGAGCTTTGATTTTAGCGATTTTGCAGAGATAAATCGGAATCGAGTAGTGTTCGCAGTTGGTGGCGCGGCATCCTTGTATCATATCATGTCGGAGGCGTATTACTCTCTTAGTTCATGGACTGTTAATAGTAGGATTATGTACTATTAACGTTATATCACGTCGGGACTGAAATCAATTGCTTCCGTAACAAGATAATGTATTGCGGTACAGAAGTGACTCCCTGATTTGCCTTCTCATGCCTCGCTGATTTAATGTGATCCACACAGGCCGCCACATTTCCGACGACTGTTGCGAAAGCACTAGTGGAGAGGCTGAGATGCCCGCGGTATCTGGACACAGCGGCGCGGGTGACTCTGAGATTACCGGTTCGTACGTGCTGACCAGCGTGACTCCATGGAGACTTCCGGTGAAGTATCATGGTTGAGCATTTCAGTAGCCTACACAGAGAGGCCATCGTAACTGTTGATAGCATTGGTGATGGTCCCCTGGAGGCTGTCGGCCTGGCTGGTAAGGTCCGTTGCCCTGCTCTGCACGCTGTCGATGAGTCCGAGTGCAACGGTCTTTAAGTTGGTGTACTTGTTAGCCACGACACCCTCTAGATACTTCTTTCACGGGTGGGAAGGAGACTGACATCGACAATAGCCTCGATCTGCCTGAGAACCGCCGCGATAGGTTGGCCGATGAAGGGCACAAGCGTGAACAGGCCCGCCTTTCCGATGAGGATGTTCAGGAGCACCTGGTGCACCCGCACAAACTCGCGGAAAGCGTCGAAGATGGCGTCAGACGGAGGACCCTCAGGCACGTCGGCCATGCCCTGCATCTGAGTGAGGGCCGCGGTCGCGGTGGTCACGATGTCGGCAAAACCAAAGATGATTTCCTTGAAAATGGTCTATCAGCATCATGGTCCTCTGAAAGGCAGCATGAACGGGCGGGCGAGGGGGTAGTCAGGCGATTAGGAACCGATGTCTGGATAGATATTCTTACCGGGAAAGGTCCCTGCCCGATGACAATCAAAGGCCCATTAACAACGTTGATGCTCTGCGCAGGTGCCTGGAGAGCTTGTGACTTGGTGGTCAGCGCCTGGATGTTGTCCACGACGTCTGCAGGCGTGGCCTGGCCCAAGACGGCTGTGCTGCACACAGCCAGCGCAGCGACGGCCGACCTGAGGATGGAGAAACGCATGATGATGTTGAGGGCTAGGGCGCGGGGCTCAAGTTGAATATTGTGGGAGGCAAAGGATAAACGCGTGGTTGAATCTGAGTGGAAGAGACGAAGAGAGGATGTTGTGAATGTCTGGATGATAGAGCAAAACAGTTTCGAGTACCACGAGGCGGGCACCCTTTTATATCCGTAGCTGGGTCCATTGGAGAAGCCGTTTGATGTCCTACAACACCTGGGGCCTTGCGATCACCTGTCCACGAGCAAAGTTCGAATGTCAATATCGTGACTCCTGCCACCGTCCAAGCCTTAGTTGACGCATGTCAGCTCTCAACGTTGAAGCATATCCCCCGCTTTAGGCTGACCTGCAGGGGCTCAGCTACGCTCGTGGGCGGTGAGTCGACAGTTGTCTCTGACCCTAAAGAAAACTAGTGGTTAGAGTGGAAACTCTGAATGTCGATCTACGGGTCCTGTTGTTGATTGTAAGTTGCAATTGCTCTTGATCATGGACCATGTGAGCCAAATGTTGGAGCATAGCTGTAGGACGAGACCAACATCCTGGAAGAGGGACTTTTCTAGTTCCCATGCGTCCATTAACCATGGCAACATGCTACTATAGTAAAATTTGTTGTTGGGCTACAAGGCAGTATCAATATCATGGCTCTTCTGGGCTTTGAAGTCGTGTCAAGCGTGAAGTATGCCCAGAAAGCCATGTTTCAGGATCGTAC
Organism: Verticillium tricorpus MUCL 9792; assembly: GCA_000732205.1. Lineage (NCBI taxonomy): Eukaryota > Fungi > Ascomycota > Sordariomycetes > Glomerellales > Plectosphaerellaceae > Verticillium > Verticillium tricorpus. The sequence goes on from JPET01000002.1 coordinate 2,487,748, forward strand.
CATCAACATTCAACTTGAGTTGTCAACCGGCATGGGTCAGCGACCACGTCGACTATTAGCGCACGGGCTGACCGGCATTTCAACCAGGCCCCTATGAGGACACAGGAGGAGGGTAATTAAGTTTTCTTTTCCAGGCGACCCAGGGCACTTCCGAGACAGCAGTCTTGGAGCGTGCCTCAACTAGCTCTGGTCAATCCGGGGTTCAGCCTATGTACGTGGCTTTGCTGCGAATGAAGGGCACTGTGGGTCATGCTTGTCGCTGGCAGACCCCTCAACTAGGATATTGAGGTCGACACATGTGCGTCAGTAACAATTTAGTCGAAGAAGCATGAACCATCAGTGTGATGAAGCTGCAACTTATGGTTGGCCTCTGCTGTTCCGACCAGCATGTCACGGTTGTCCCTCCTGCATAGCCAAGCGCCTAGGGTTGTGCTGAAAGACGGGCCGGCACGCTTTTAGTCTTCAGCGACCCGCAATGCTGTTGATCAAGGCGATCAGTGACCACCTGGGCTGCGGCTGAAGGAGCGGCATTACGCAGGGGCATCCGGTCCTTGGGTTCTCGCAGTTGCCGATATCCCATGGGCCACGGCAAGCATCCAACCTGCCGCACAGCTCCCACATTGCACACCGACTGTGCTGGCCATTGCTCGTTGCTGTTCATCGCCAGCGTGTGCTGTGATGGTGCCAGCGTATACTCGCCTACATGTGCAAGGGTGAGTGCCGATCCGCCCGGCAAAGGTCAATCCCGTGCTGCGCTGTTGTTAGGCTTAGGTTGTGTGGTGGGGCCGTCGTTCATGATAGCTGATTATAAGGATATGCGATTATTCATTCCAGGGGGTCGATTTGCTGCCTCTATACCATATCGGGGAACTACCTTGACAGAGCTCCTGCATCACCCTCCACTTCAACGACCAGCACAACACGACATCCTGGAACACTCGCCCTCCATGCGTCCCCTGCATCGAATCCCCTCCAAGCTCTCCTGACGACCGACGAGACATCAGCACGGCAGGCCATGCTAGCCGGGCTCCAGCATGTAGCGCGCCTCACCCGCCGGCTGCCGGTGGCGATGGTGGCGGCCCCCCCCCTCCAGCTCCCTCAAACGCGAGAGCAGCCCCTAGCACGCAGCTTCACGACGGCGCCGCAACGCCTCGCGCGGCACGCGTCGGAGGGCCGGATCGACAGCTACATCCAGTCGTCGCTGGACGAGATGAACGTGGTGACGCCGAGCCACATGCCCAAGGCGCAGCTGAGCGTGGCGCGGTCGGCGGACCCGGGGTCGCTGGTGGCGGCGCGGTTCGCGCCGGGGCAGCACGTCGTCAAGGCGCAGGACCGGGCGGTACTGGCGGCGCTGGCGCACGCGCGCAGCGTGCAGCGGCTGGCATTCTACCGGGCGCGGCGGGCGGAGCGGCCGCTGTGGCTCGACTGGCTGGTGCACCAGGCCGGGTGCTCGCCGGTGGTGGTGTCGCTGGCGAAGCGGCGGATGCGGCTGGCGCTGCGGCTGGCGCTGGGGGTGCGCGGGGTGCACAAGTACGGGTGGCGGCGCGAGGCCGTCGACAAGGCGTGGGCGGCGGGCCGGGCGGCGCGGCGGGCGAAGGGGAAGGACGGGAGCAAAAATAACGACGCGCCGGCGCTGGAGGCCCTGCGGCGGGAGGCAGGCGTGCCGGCACTGACGGGCACGGTGTGGGTAACGATCAAGAAGCCGAAGGAGCTGATGGGGGTGCCGTTCTCGATGCTGCGGCAGATCGCCGACTGTCTCGTGGGCAGCATGCTGGAGAAGTACAAGAACGCGGGGGCGGCGAAGGCGAAGGTCGGGGACGCGGGGAAGACGAGACGAAAGGCCGGGAAGCCGACGCGCCGGTCTGGTGACGGGGACCTGGAGGCCGAGTTTGGAGATCTCGGGCCAAGTCTTACCAAAGACGACTTTTTCTGACTGTATCACAAGGTGTTTGCTGTACGAGTAGACCAGTCGACATGGCAGGGCCGGGCAGGGCAGGGCAGGTATTATCCAGGGCTCCAGGGCTCAAGGGGCGTTCTGGTGCATTTACGCCGTTCAATAATGGCAACTGACTATTCGGCATCGTCCATAGATCACCTCCGCTTCATTGTGTGACGTGATTTGGTCTCAGAGCTGTCGTGTCTTGGGCCTCTGAACATGTGCTGCAGCTCGCCTGTCTTGTCCTCTGGGTAGGTAGATACAGTGCCTGACATGGCACCTGATAGGTACATAGCTACCTAGGCATGGTCCCCAAGCAGAGCGCCTACAGGGCCCATCGGGGCAATACACGGGCCTCTCGGGTCAACTACCAGGTACCTGAGCCAGGACCCGGATCGCGTCTCAGGGGCTCCAGGGGCCTTAGGTAAGCCGCAGCCCCTGACGCCGCGAGCTCCAGCAGGCAGCCCGGGCGGCCAATCAGGGCGGCGTCGCACCAGTGCTGCAGCAGCTGCAGCTCCAGCGAGTCGACACCATCGCCATCAACCACCATCGCCAGGCATCACCACGCATCCGAGCTCTCGACTCGACACGTACGACACGGCCACCACCACATCGCTCAATCCGTCAACTCGACACGCCGACGCCATCCCTCGCATCTAGGCACCCATAGTCGATTCTCTGCCACCTAATCCCAACCGTCAATCGCCATCACCATCGCCGCCGCTGCCAACAGCACCACCACCACCACCATGCTCGTCTCCTTGACCGTCGGCAAGGTCGACGCCGGCGTCACGGTGCTCCTGACCCCGGACAAGCGCCTTGTACGTGGCTTCATCTCTGACATGACGGCTCGATTCGATCTATCGAGCACCGCTGACCCGCCCAGATCGAGTTCCCCTCCATCCTCCTCCCACCCAACATCTCCTCCGGCAGCATCGTCGACATCACCGTCGGCCGCAACAACACGTCCGAATCAGCCGCCGAGCACGCCTTCCGCGACCTCCAGGAGCGCATTTACGACGCGTTCGGCGCCAGCGAGCCCGCCACCCCCGTGCTTCGCTGCCGCAACGCCACCCAGACGAGCGTCGTGCTCGAGTGGGATCCCGTCGAGCTCGCCACCGCCGACCTCCTGTCGCTGTCCCTCTTCCGCAACGGCCAGAAGGCCGGCAGCATCCCCCGCCCCCTGCACATGCACAGCACCAAGATCAGCGGCCTCGCCGTCGACACGGACTACACCTTCCACCTCGTCCTGCGCACCACCGCCGGCACCTTCGCCTCGGAGAAGGTCCACGTCCGCACCCACAAGCTCACCGACCTCAGCGGCATCACCATCACCCCGGGCGTCATGCCCGCCGCCGCCCGCGACGCCCTCGCCGCCGCCGTCGACCGCATCGGCGCCAAGCTGGTCGACGGCGTCCGCATCGACACCACCCACTTCGTCACCACCGAGGGCCGCGGCCCCGCCTGGGAGAAGGCCGTCGACACCAACATCCCCGTCGTCCGCCCCGAGTGGGTCGACGCCTGCGAGAAGAACGGCCGCATCCTCGGCGTCACAAAATTCTATCTCGACGCCATGCGGCCCGGGCCCCCGACCCCGAGCGTCGACGAAGCCGCCCAGAAGGACCTGCCCGCCCCGCCCGCCCAGCAGCAGCAGCAGCAACAACAAGCCTCGCCCGCGGCGCCCGACAGCGCCAGCGGCGGCCCGCCCGAGGGGTACACGGCGGCCCCCGCGCCCGCGGGCGGTGCCGGTTCCGTCAGCGGCTCGGACAACGACGACGACGAGGAAAGCAAGAGCGGCTCGGGCGATGAGCAGGCGGATAACGAGACGGAGCCCAAGACGCGCGCCGGCGAGCAGGACGAGCAGAAGGTGCGGCTGGAGGACAAGAGCGAGCAGAACCTTGCGCTGCGGCCGGGAGGGCCCAGCCAGGGGTCGCTGTCGGCGGCCGTCAGCGAGGACGGCCGCGGCGACGAGGACACGCCCGACCAGCCCGTGTCGTCGAGCCGGGCGTCGTTCCAGAACGTCGAGTTGTAGCGAGCCGCGCGGAGCGTATCTAGATGGAGGAGGCGGGCGCTAGATGGTAGACATGACGAAACCATTTTTATCACGGGGGGCCGGCTTCCTGACATGCAACAGGGGATGTGGTGAAGAAAAGATGACGCTCGACATGACATTTCAGGTGCTTATTCGTACGCTACACTGCTGCCGCCCTAAGGCTCGATCTCCTTGCCCTGCCAGTCCCACAGCTTCCCCCTGCCCTCAAGCCCGATGCCGCCGCTCACGACGTCGACCAGCCGCTCGGCCGCGTAGTCGGGCTCGAGCAGCCGGTCCTTGGGCACGCTGTCCCAGAAGTCGCGGCTCAGGTCCGTCTTGACGGTGCCCGGGTGGAAGGCGACGGCGACGGCCTTGTCGCCGCTGCGCGTCTTGAGAAAGTTGTCGAAGCTCTTGCACAGGCTCGACACGGCCGTCTTGCTCGACCGGTACGAGTACCAGCCGCCCGCGCGGTTGTCCGTGATGCTGCCCACGCGCGCCGACATGCTCAGCCAGGTGGCGTGGTCGGGCAGCCGGACCCTCCTGTCGTCTCCGTTCTCATGCTGCTCCTGCTCCTGCTCCTGCTCCTGCTCCTGCTCCTCCTGGGCGGCCATCTTGGTCGTGTTGCGCGGCAGAAAGTCGAAAAAGTGCTTCATCAGCACCAGCGGCCCCAGGGCGTTGACCTTGTACGTCTCGAGGGCCTTGTCGTAGTCGACCTGGGCCGGGTTCTTCTCCGGGTGCAGGATGCCCGGGATGGCGAGCGCGAGGTGGAGGTGGTGCGTCTTGGCCGGGAAGAGGTCGGCGGCGTGCCGCGCGGCCGCCGCCACCGTGTCCTCCTTGGTCACGTCGAGGGGCACCACGTGCAGCCGGTCGGCGGCGCCGCGCGGCGCCGACGCCAGGAACCGGTCGCGCGCCTCCGACGGCGACGTGCGCGTCGTCGCGAGGATCGGGAGCCGCGTCGTGCGGAGCAGGTGCGACGTCAGCGCCGCCCCGACGCCGCGCGACGACGGCGTGATGAGGATCCAGGGCCGGGACATGGGTGTGGTGCTGCAGTTCAGATCCTGCTGATGGTGGCGAGGTCGTTCGTGATGAGACCTGGTGTAAGTGGTGATGGTGAGGGAAGGGTGCGTGTGGTGAGTGACACTGTCGTCTAGAAACATATGAAGAAGTAAATCAACCGCAGCTACCTACTCAAGGCAGATACCTATAATGAGACAGTCGTCTCGTCTCTGCTCCAATGACCCGTCAATGGCGCATTTCCACCTCATACATCGTAATGCAATCCGTCTGTGCCAGTCAACGACATCATGACTATTGTGGGTGCCGGAATGATCGACGTCATCAGCCCCCTGTGCTCTCTCGGTCTAGTGTGGCGTGCCCTGGATCGGGTCACCATCTGCCTCGGACGGCCCAGAGATCTCGAGATCGCACGCCAGGGGGCATGGGGATCGAGCTCTAATCTGACCAGGCCCAATGGCAATTGATGCGAATCATGGAGCACGTGGGAGCTTTCCTGTCCCCGGAGTCGGCAGGCTCCACAACAAATACGACGTGGTCACGATGATGCCAGCAACCAAGTCCTCCGGGAAACAACAATGCTGGTCAAAAGCCAAAAGGCTTTGTTGCTTTGTGAATGCCTATGTTGTGGATACATGTACAAGACCGGGCTACTACGCGGGCGTAGTTCCCAGGTCATATTGGGTATACCCTAGCTCGTCTCATAACGCCGCCATCCAGATCAGGTCCACCGCATTTCCCTTCCCCATACCAACAAATAGAAAGCCGAATGAATGCATGCCCACTCAACGCTCAGTGTCCCTAACCCGTTCAAACCTGTCTCGAGGCTCATGTGTTTGCCCTGCCACCGTCCCATCATATCATAATCTGTATATCGTCGTTCAACCTCCATATCGACAAAGAAAAACGGTCGTCGTCAAATGTGTGCGCCTGGGCATCCACGCACGGGGTATCGTCCATCCCATGCTCGTCCCATCCATGGCAAGCTTCCGCCGGCCGTCAAAACATGTTGAGATAGGCATTCATCTCCCTCTCCTCGATCGCCGCCGTCGTCGCTGTCGACGTCGACTCCAAAGTCTGCGACCGTCCGCGGTCAGCCCGCTCCAGACTCACGCGCGCCGCTCCGTGCAGTTCGCGCATCAACGGCTCCATGGCGTCCAGCCCGCCCGTGTTCATCACGACACCGCCGTGCTGCCGTTGTTGGCTTTGCTGTGAGCTCCGCCGCAACCCGTTGCTGGCAGCCGCCGCCGTGCTGGGTCTCACCTCTCCAAGGCGACGCCTACCACGCTCCCACTCCGCTGTCTCCGAGGCCGCATCGACCGGCTTGGAGATTCGGTTCATCCTCTGCGGGCCTAGGGAGCCTCCGCTGGCAGGACGCGCCACTTCCTCATCTCGGTCGCTCCAAGCCAGGCCTGTTCCGGCCCGCCCAGGAGGCCTCTCCGGCAGCCTGGTGCCGAGGTCGTCCAGTGCGCGCTCGAGTTTCCCGAGAAAGAACATCTGGTTGCGTTCCTGCCGTCGCATGTCAAGCTCCAGCCTCTCCTGGTTCAGAAGCATGTGGTGCGCCAGGTAAGACGCTCGCTCGGAGCGCCGGAGCGAGGCGTAATGGGCGCGTAGCTCCGAGGAGGACATGCGAAGAAGAGCATGGGAGCTTCTCTGCGCCATGAGATGGTCCGCCCGAGATGGCTCCTCCTCGGACGCCACATCGGAATCCCGGTAGAAGCGGGGCTGTAGTTGTTCTTGGCTTCCCGGTGGCTGGGTAGAAGGGCCTCCATTCTGCTCAACCCGGACCATGGAGCCCGAATCCGCTACATGGGAAGGTCCGTCAACAACTTCATCGATGTTGCTACGCCAGGGAACCGCTCCGCCAGACTGTCGATCGCCGACCGAAGTGGGTGGAGAAGACATCATCATCTCGTCAGACGCCGGCGACGCCAGCGTGGAGGCAGACCAGCGCTCCTCATGACCGCTCCGAGACTGATCATCGAGCATCGGCAAAACGACGTTGAGCGTGGGGATCGGCTGCTGAACGGGAGCTTCGGCCGACGCTTGTTCGTCGGCCGCTGGCTCCGCCGCTACATCATATGCATCTGCGATCTCCATGTCGGGAACGGGCATCATATAGCTCAGCCGGGACGGCGCGAGCCTCTCCTGCTCGATACGGGGCAGTGTCGCCGAGTCCGACCGACGATGCGGGTTCGGCTCACTGCTGACCGAGTCCAGGATGTTCATGAAGCTCGCCTCCGACGGCGCGTAGCTGCTAATACGGTCAAGGAGAGGGATCGAGCTCGCCCAGCTGGTGCGATGGTAGCTGTTGTACCGACGAGGCGGCTCGAAGCTCATCGTGCTGTCCCTCTTCTCGAGATGATCTTCCTCATCAGGAGGCAACTGGCTATTCGATTCTGAGCGCCTTAGAGACTCTTGCTCGCGGCTCAATCTGTAACCCGCATACTCAGACGCCTGGTCGGCGGTGGGCGGACGGGGGAATTGGTCTGTGAAGTTTGACAGCATAGGCGCCGCGCGTTGGGTCCCGTCCCGGGAGGGAAGCCGCAGTGAGCTTATGGACGTGCCCGCCGTCCTGGGTCTGTTGCCGCTCTGGGCTGAGCTGGAGGCCTGCCGGCTGTGGTTCAGCTGCGCTCTGGCCATCTCCATGTCCCGCTGCTTCAACGACTTGACGCGTTCGGCTCGGCTCTGTCTCCGGGAGTTGTTCTTCGCCGGAGCCTTGCGAGCCGCCTTGGAGGGCGACGTCGATGCTGTCGGGGGCGAGTACTTGGATGCGGGAAGCTGGATGAGCGACGCCCTGGGTGTGGCACCCGGCGTGGTCTGCAGGAGGACGGATGCATTTGAGTAACTTCGCACGGCCCTGGCACTCTGCACGACAGGCTCAGACCCCTCTGTCGCGATGCTGGTGGCGATGGACTTCTCCGAGAAAGAAAAGGTACTCGGACTGAGCTCGGGGACTTCGATCGGCGCGTTCATCCGGTTGTCGGGCTCGTATTGCGTCTCGAGCATCCCGTCGATGGACCACTGGTGCTGACCGCCCATGGCTGCGGCTATCGGCGTCTTGAGGCTTGACTTTCGGGTCGGCAGCTTGATATCATCGGGACGCTTGGATCGCCTGGGCGAGGAGCTGGAGGCCGACCTTGGGGGCGGCCCAGGGGCGGATTGCAGCATATTTGTGGTCGTCAGCCACGAGACGTGCACCTTCCGAAGGCGGTCCTCCATGATGGTTTCTGGGGTCTTTGGGCTTGACGTGGAGGATCTCGGAACCTCGACATGGTCATTGGGGTTCATGGGCATGGGGACCCGGTGCTTCTGCGCCGGTGTGCTTGGGGACCGAGCCTTGGTGCTGCCGGACGCAGTGCTGGGGGGCGAACGCGGAGGACTGATGGGGATGTCGCGCTGCCAGAGGAGGACCGACGAATCGGAATTCTTGGGCTCCAGCTTGGGCATGGCGTTCTTCCTGGTGGCTTTCATCATGGATAGCCACTCCGAGTCCCCGTGTGCGGTCCCGGGCGCACTGACGGAGCCATTCTCGTGGCGGGGTCTAAGCGCGCGGTCTCGGGACCCCGAGGTGCGCGGGTCGGGCGGAGGGGACGGCGGAAGAGGTTTCGTAGCATTGTAGGCAGTGACAGCCCAGTCCGAGTCGGGGCCTAGGTGGCAGTGCTCCATGGGGATGGAGATGGCGATGTGCGGGTGGCCGCTGGACGTCTTGGAGGCCACGGCAGAGTCGGGCAGGGCGGTCCGAGGTCGCATCTCGACAGATACCGCCGGGCTGGGCTTGTTCAGCCTCGCGCGAATCCTCTTGCGGAGCTGTCGCCACTTGCCCATGTCCTCCATCATGTCGGCGTCGGCGTCATCGTCAAAGGCCGAGGCGAGATAGTTCTGGGGTGGCGGCGATTCTGTGCGGAGGAACTGGATGAGCTCGCTGATATCCGATCTCTCGCCGTTGTCTCTGGCGCGGATGCGGCCGCCGTCGTCCAAGGAGGCACGCTGCACGACATGGGTGCTGCTCATTGCGTTGTTGAGGACGTCTGTAGAGGATTTGGTTCGAGGAAGAGCAGACTTGTCGGCGTCATCCTGCTCTTGCCCAAAGAAGCTGAAGCGAGGGAAGTCAAGTCGGGGGGCACCGGCGGCTGATGACGCGACGGTGACCTCGCCTGGAATGGAGGTGCTGATCCCTTGAATAGCCATCGCGTGTCGTGGGGAGTACTGTGGTGGTCCTCCGGGACACACCAAGATTGGTGACGTGACGGAGGTCGGGAGACACTGGCGGCTGGAACGCAGGACAACAGAGGCTGGTGGTGTGAAGAGACGCCGGCGGCTCCTGTCAGAGGGATGAAGAGCAAGTTTCCCGCGCGGGAAATCCGGGGCGATGTTGCAAGCAGGTCTTATGTTCGCCAGTTGTGAAAGTGGCCAGGAGGCGACTCGAGACAGAGTCCGATATAAGTCGGAAATCGGGCTCTACCCATCAGAAGAAACACTCTTCCATGCATGCACATGTGTACAGCAAAACAGGAATTGGGAGGGAAAAACGACGTGCATGAGTAAAGAAAAGAAAGGAGGGCAAAAGCATAAATGTCAAACCGGGCTGGATTCTTGTCCCCGTCTCCCCGTGCCGGTCCCTGTCCCCACGATGGAGGCACCAGATCTCCCATGCCCTCCTCCTCCCTCGCTCTCTCTGCCTCCATCAACCCAACACTAAGTGAAGTGAGAGGCCGGCCCGTCCGTGCAAGAGGAAGCCAAGGAGACACGGCGTAACTAGTGGCCGCTCAGAGTCAAAACAAGAGGGGCCAATGGGCCGCTAGAGGCGACGACTCGCGGCAAGGGAGGGCGCGGCGCGGTGCCGGGTGGTCGGAGGCTTGCCTCAGCGCCTCACTAGAGGCTTAGAGGCTGCCCGCGGTGGAGGAGCCCGTTTGCTAGGCTGACCTGACGCAACACAGGGCGCTGGATCGTGGTTTTCGCGGGGGCGAGCTAGGCAAGCCAGGCGAGCCAGGGGGGCAGCCAAGAAAAACGTTGAGCGCGCTGGGCGCTGTGCCGCCGGAAGCAAGTCCGTGGATTGTCAGGGTCCTGAAAATCCATCCGGTTCGGCGCCGAGGTCTTTCTCTATTGTCTTGTCCCTTGCCTCCGCTTGTTGTGCTCGCTCGGAGCTGTGTCTGAGAACGGGACGTCGAGACACGCATGAATGAGGAGAACGATAGGTGCGCGGAGACGACGCTGGAGATGAGGGGGGGGGCAAGGGAGGGAGAGGCCGAGGGGACGTGTCAATTGGAGCAATTGTTTTGTGATTTTGCGACAGGTCGCCAGCGCCCTTTGCTTTTGCTTCATGGCCTCGAGGACACCACCCTCCTGGATGGCGCCCTGTCTCGCTCTCCGGCGAACTGGGTAGCGTGGTTCGGCAAAAGAAAGCAAAGACCAGAGCCCCTCTGGAAAGTGTCGACAGCCCGAAGCCCCATGGCTTCTTGTCCTTTGTACCCTGCGTCGCTTGACAGCAGCCACAAGACGGTTGTCGTGCACGGCAGTCGGTCTATGCTGTCCTGGCTGGCCATCTGCAGCGACCGATGGCTGGCTGACATGGGCGAGGCAAGACTCTGGCGCGGCCACCGTGAGGAATGGAGGTTGAGGTCGAAAAAGCGCGGCAGACGCGTGGTCGCAGGGAAGCCCGACCCAGCCGCGCCCAGCCAGCCAGCGACAGTATCGCACATGATCCACGGCGGGACAGGGACTGCGTCCAGCGATCCATGCAGGAGCAGGCATCGGAAGCTGGGGCCGGCGCCCTCGCATTGGTCTGGATGTGGGTGGGCGCGGTGGCCCAGCTGGGAGGTTCAGCTGTCAAGGTCGGTCTTGGTGAGGCCCCGTCCAGATCAGTGTCTCGTTTCCTTGCCTCTCACCCTCTGGAGCCCGCCAACACGGCCGCGGACCAGAAAGGTTGAGGTCGGTCCCAGCCAGGTGAGACGTGGCAGGCCCAGCTGGGTGGACCGCGAACGATGATGGCCGCCAGGTGCATGACACGGCCTGTATGATGATGAGCAAGCTGACCTCGGCATCTGCTGATCATCCAGTTCGTGGCGATTGGTGGTGGGTAGTCGGCAGTCAGCTTGGGAGCCCCCGCCACGTCTCCGGTCGGGGTTGACGACGGGAGTCGTTCTTGTGTCAGACCCGGACCCTGCCCATCTCGACTATCACGTCCCGATATCGCGTCGACTTCAGAAGCAGGGCAAAGAAAAGCAGGGCGTCCGCGCTAGGAGCGCAAGCCGTGGGGGATCAGAGGAGACGTCGTCTCAAAGTAACACCGAAGGGGCTGTGGGCCATGGTGCCATGGCGTCGGAGCATGGCGATGCACCCCGGTGGTGTCTGCCACATGATGAAGCTGGCGCAGTGAATCTGACGATGATCGTCGAGATCCGGCACATTAGGTGAACTCTGCTGATGTCGAACGCGGGGGCCGTTAGCTCGTCATGACCAGGGTATATGATCCCCGCAGCGAGCAGCCGTCAAGGATCAGGATCTCTGTCGCGATGTGTTGGCAGGCAGAGAGGCCGGCCCTCGCATGGTGTTGACAGGAGTAGGGGTGGGAGCAGGAGCAGGAACAGGAAGAGGAAGGACCAGGAGCAGCCAGGACCAGGAAGCGAACGGTGCTCTGGGCAGGAGCTTCGACCACACCAGCAGCGCCTGCCCCAGCTCATGGTACTTGCTTGGTAGGCAGGTGCCCCACTAGACGCGCTACGCGCTTTCCTCTCACCACGGACAGTCCATGACGTTTGTGTCACAGTTACGCCACAGTCAAGCCCCTCCTCCAGGCAACAGAGCTCATCGCACGCCTTGAAGCCATTGCATTGCATCGTCTTGACGTGTGGTCTTGACCTCGGACATCTCAGTCGATTCCCTGCCCGCCCCAGCATGCTCCAAAGCTGTGCCCTGCATGTCGGCAAATGCGCCCCAGCCAGTGAAGCTCTCGCTACCCCTTGTGAGCTCTCTCCGTCACTCTCCGCCTCTGTCTCTGTCTGCGTCCTCCGACAGGACAGGGCATCCAGAGATGTCCCAGGCCTAACGGTCACCCATCTAGGAATACCAGCAGAGCCTCTTTCAAGAGCTCCGATCCGACGATGAGCTCGTCGTCATCGCCCGCGGCCTCGGCCTCATGCGCCTCGTCACGAACCTCCTCCATTCCTACGATGCCGCCGGGAACAACCTGATCATCATTGTCGGCGCAGAAGACCGCGAGAACGCCTGGATCGGCGAGGCCCTGGCCGAACATGCCGCCATCAGCATGTCCCCCAAGGCCCGGGGCCTGACCGTCGTCAACACCGACTTCACCAGCGTCGGTGCCCGCGAGAAGATGTACGCCCGTGGCGGCATCTTCAGCATCACCTCGCGCATCCTCATCGTTGACCTGCTGACCAACCTCCTCAACACCGAGACCATCACAGGCATGGTCGTTCTGCACGCCGACCGCGTCGTGGCTACCTCGCTCGAGGCCTTCATCCTGCGCATCTACCGCCAGAAGAATAAGGCCGGCTTTCTCAAGGCCTTCTCGGACAACCCGGACCCCTTCGCCACCGGCTTCTCGCCGCTCTCCACCATGATGCGCAACCTGTTCCTCAAGAAGGCCTCCCTGTGGCCCCGCTTCCACGTCACCGTCGCCGAGTCGCTCGAGGGCCGGAAGAAGGCCGAGGTCATCGAGCTCGAGGTGCCCATGACCGACGCCATGAAGGACATACAGAACGCCATCATGGAGTGTGTCGAGGTCAGCATCCACGAGCTGAAGAAGGGCAACACAGGCCTCGAGATGGAGGACTGGAACCTCGACAGCGCCCTGCTCAAAAACTTTGACGTCATCGTCCGGAGGCAGCTCGATCCCAACTGGCACAGGGTGAGCTGGAAGACGCGCCAGATCGTGCACGATCTCTCCGTCCTGCGCGGGATGCTGCACTCTGTCCTCTCCTTCGATGCCGTCTCCTTCCTGCAGCACCTGGACACCATCCACGCGGCTCATTCGCCGCCTCCCGGTTCCACGAGGCAGAACCAGTCGCCGTGGCTCTTCCTCGACGCCGCCCAGACCATCTTCGAGACAGCACGCAAGAGGGTGTACGCCGCCAGCGCCAGGGCCGCCAATGCCAGCGCCAACATTGACTCGCTCAAGCCCGTGCTCGAGGAGCTGCCCAAATGGGCGCAGCTGGCCGAGATCCTGGACGAGATCGACCGCGCGCTCTACTTCGAGCCGCCCGCGCGCGACGACTCGAGCGGGTCCATCCTCATCATGTGCGCCGACGCCAACACCTGCAGGCAGCTGCGCGACTACGTGCAGACGATGCATGTCAAGCCCAAGGTAGACAAGGACGCATCCGCCAAGGATCCCGAGGAGGACGGAGACGAGGGCGGAGAAGACGGCCTCAGCGTCTCGGGGGCGTTCATGATGAGGAGGAAGCTGCGGAACTACCTCAAATGGAAGGGCGAGTTTGCACGGGTCAGCGCCAGGCTGTTCTCCGAGAACCAGAAGGCCCTCAACGGCGCCACCGACACGCGGTCGGGCCAGCCTCTCCGGGGCAAGCCGCCGACGAACAAGAGGCGGCGGGTCCGGGGAGGCGGGGCCGTGGGCGGCGCGTACGGCCGCGCGGAGAATGGCAGCGTGGCAGCCTTTTTCGAGAAGCCGTCGGACGTGGCGGACCTCATTGCCGAGGTGCAGATCACGGAAGAGGAAGCGCAGCAGAAGGCAGACGTCGTGGCCGACCCACTGGAGGACATGGACGACTACTTCCAGCTGTACGAGATGCAGGACCTGGTGGTGATTCACTCGTACGACGGCGACCAGGACGAGCACGTCTTGGAGGAGGTCAAGCCGCGGTACATCATCATGTACGAGCCGGACGCCAGCTTCATCCGGCGCGTCGAGGTGTACCGGTCGTCGCACAACGACCGGAACGTGCGGGTGTACTTCATGTACTACGGCGGGTCGGTGGAGGAGCAGCGGTACCTGTCGGGCGTGCGGCGGGAGAAGGACGCGTTCACCAAGGTGATCAAGGAGCGGGCGAGCATGTCGATCGTCATGACGACGGACGACCACGGCGTGGAGGACCCGCAGGACACGTTCCTGCGGACGGTCAACACGCGGATCGCGGGCGGGGGTCGGCTCGCGGCGACGGCGCAGCCGCCGCGCGTGGTGGTGGACGTGCGGGAGTTCCGGTCGTCGTTGCCGTCGCTGCTGCACGGGCGCAACATGGTCATCGTGCCGTGCATGCTGACGGTGGGCGACTACGTTCTCTCGCCCAACATCTGCGTGGAGCGCAAGTCGATCAGCGACCTCGTGTCGTCGTTCAAGGACGGGCGGCTGTACACGCAGGCGGAGACCATGTTTCAGCACTACAAGAGCGCCATGCTGCTGATCGAGTTTGACCAGAACAAGTCGTTCACGCTGGAGCCGTTCGCGGACCTGTCGGGCAGCCTCAGCAGCGTGGCGCCGACCAACGTGTCGTCGGACCTGCAGTCGAAGCTGGTGCTGCTGACGCTGGCGTTCCCGCGGCTGCGGGTCATCTGGAGCAGCTCGCCGTACCAGACGGCGGAGATCTTCGAGTCGCTCAAGACGCAGGAGGACGAGCCGGACCCGATCGCGGCGGTGCGGGCGGGGCTGGACCGCGACACGCGGGCGGAGGACCAGAGCTTCAACCTGGAGCCGCAGGAGATGCTGGGCATCGTGCCGGGGGTGACGCCGCAGAACATCAAGGGGCTGGTGCTGGCGGCGGAGAGCGTGCGCGAGGTGGCCAACATGAGCGAGGGCGAGCTGGAGCCGCTGGTCGGGCGGGAGGCGGCGCGCAAGATCTTCGGCTTCTTCAACCGAAACGTCGTGGAGGACTAGCACGTGCCGATGTATACAGATGGCGTTGAATGGATTGACGTTGAACGGATTGACGTTTGCGAACAGGTGTTTGTGAACTGGTGTTTGTGAACTGGTGACTGTGAACTGGTGTTTCTGAACTGAATGGCCATGGCTGGAGCTGATTAGGTTCACCAGATGTCGAGATCGTGCATGGCATTCCATATCGATCAAGACTTGCACACATCTCATGGCAGTCGAGCAGACTTACACATCACATGGCAGTCGAGCAGACTTGCACACATCACATGGTAATCGAGCGATTTGTTCTGCGAAAATGCTGGATTGCAAAGCAAACTAGACTATGCTAGGGGTATCGGTATGCATCCATCGCATCATGAGCTCAGTCCTGACAAGAGAAAACGACCAAAAAAGAAAACCGGAGGACGAGAAGAGGAGGGAATGCCAGCCACACGCCAGCCCATTAACCACAACCCTCTACCGCCCTCCCCACCGCGGGGACAGAGTCAGACTCCCCCACCTGCCGAGGCCCGGCCGACCTGTTCGATTCGTGACGGAAGCTTCATGGTGAAAGCACGACCTGGGCCTCGTTTCGCTGGCAGGCGGGGCGGGTTAGACCCTGCTCCTCGTGCCGCCGCCGCGCCGACGACCGCCACGGCCGCAGGTGAGGCAGGAGATGATGATGTTGAAGAAGGACACGATGCCGGCGATGATGGCCTGGAGGATGTTGCCGATGCCGGTGACGATGGCCATCAGGCAGTTTCCGATGGTGCGGAAGACGGATTGGATCTGGGGCGTGTTAGCTTCACTGCTTTTGTCAGGAGGAGGGGGGTGGGCAAAGAAGCGAGCTGCTGCAGCCAAGTGCCGGCAGTAGGCGGGGGGGGGGGACAGCTCAGCTTTAGGCCAAATGGGGGAGGTGGATGGATGGACGTACGCAGGAGAGGACGGCACCCATGGTGAAGTCGGCGCTGTGGCGCGGGTATCTCTTGTGTGTTTGTTTTCGCAAGAAGCAGTGAGGCTCTCGTCCGTGGTGGGGAGAGACGGTTTTGGGTCGGGGGATGTTTGGTCTTGGTTGGTTGTTGTTGATGATGAGAGAGAGAGAGGCAGAGGTAGGGCGGTCGAATGGCGGGAGCAAACCACCGTCTTAAATACAGAGTGGAAGGAACGATAGGTCAGCCAACCAGCCAGCCAACCAGCCAGACCTCGACCGCCGTCACACGGCATATCACATCTCCCTCCTTCAATTTCCATACCTTGACCTCACCGTACATCTCAGCCAGGCTGTCCGGGTTACGCCCGTCACGACGCTGCGCTGATCGCACGATGCGGGATCACGATCACAGATCGCCGACTTGACGTCACGCCGCCACAGATACGCGCCACAGGCCAGCCTTGTGGAGGGTGCGCGACCGTTCGTGATTGGCCGTCAGCCCCGGTTGACTCGTGGGTCTCCACGTCCGGAGCATATAGACCGAGATGAAATGTGGCGCTGCGGGCTGACGGCGGGCTAGCCAGCGGTCTGGCCTCTGGGAGCCAACCACGCGCCCCTGGCCCTGCCCGCATGGGGACGGCAAAGTGATCATGGGTGCCGGGTCCCAGCCAGGAAAATATCCAAAAGCAGGTTCTCTGCACTGTTTCAGCGGGGGGCCAGGGGGGATGGCCGTCGCGGGATGACATCGTCTGCTTTGGGCCGCCCTCTGACGTGTGCAGCTCGTCTTTTTCTGTCATCTTTCGATTCGGGCTTGCTCCCGTGGAAAGTCTGATGCAGTTCCCGACGTGAGTCTGATGCGTTCCCCGTCGAGTGGCCTGATGATGCCTGTGCTGCATTGGGCGGAACACTGGGAAGTAGGCCGGGCACTTTGTGGACTTTGCTGTGGCTGCTGAGACTGAGGCTGTGGCTGTGCTCTTGAGGTGACGAGACGACGAGCCGCTAGACGCCGTTGACAGGAAGCCGTCCTCCCAAGTGTGGTGAGCACGCAGATGCCGCGCTCCCCGCCGTCCGCTCTGCCTGAGCTAAAATCACGGATGGCGAAACAGAGACCCAAAAAGCTCCACACGGGAGTGCCATCAACGTTTGCTGTGAAGACAGGTCAGCCCCGCAGATAGATGCCGTCTGCCCACGGCAATCCGGCCTGCTGCCCAGCATCTCATCCACCGGCTGGTCCCACCCGTTCTCGAATTGCGATGGCGTCGCCTTCGGTACGAACGGACAGCTGACATCAGACGAGATCCCTGGAGACAGCGAGTGCCGGGGCCGGACAGATCCAAGTCGAGGCTAGGCCATATCGACGAGGAAACTGCAGTCAGAAGCAGAAGAGCACTTCATTCAGAGACGGTGGAGCACTTCAGTCTATTGGGTATTGTGTTGCGTTGCTGCCGATGCCGCCAACTCCGGATCCAAACCAAAAGTGAGAAGAGTTCGGTCGCTCTCGCTCGACGCCGTCACCCCTCTCTGCTCGTCTTACAGTAGTGATACACGAGGTGCGGTGCGGCACCTCTCCCTCCCTCCCTCCCCGTCCAGCCCGTGAACGCCCTGTCTATGTTTGCGTTGCATGCCGCGTCTCCCCCTGAACACGGGGAACCGCCTAGATCCACTTGCGCGTGGCCTTGGCCGCCTTCTGGCCGGCCAGCCGGCGGAACTTCTCCCGGTTCGTGGCCTGCAGCAGGTGGGCGGGCCCGTCGTCCTTGAACCAGTGCTGGCGCGACCCGAGGCTGCCGCCGCCGCGCTCGTCGTACATCATCTTGACGCGCTGCACCTTGCGCAGCTTGATGAGCCCGTACCAGCACACGATGAGCGAGAAGAAGACGGACACGCCCGTCACGGCCCCCATGCCCCAGTTGGTCTCCTCGATGAAGTTCTCCAGGTTCATCCCGTACAGGCCCGCCAGGAAGGTGCCCATCGCCAGCCCCAGCGTGCCGATGCTGAACTTGAGCTCCAGCAGCATGAGCGAGTTGCGGTTCGCGTCCAGGATGGCGCGGATGCTGCGGCCGTGTCAGTCCTGCAAAAAATAGAATTTATGGGGGGAGAGAGACTCACATCTCCTCCGTGTTGCGGATGCTCGACACCAGGTTCTGGGCCTCCTGCACAATCTCGTCGCACAGCTTGTTGTACGACTCGAGCAGCAGCTCGACCTCGGTGTGGTCGTGGTCGCCGCGGTACAGGTCGTGGGCCTTCTCGGTCAGGTACATGGCGGCCAGGTCGTCGTCGGCCTCGAGCAGCTCCTCGATGGCGTCGCGCACGAGCTTGGCCTTCTGCTCAAAGGTGCTGACGCGCTTGGACAGGATCAGCAGCACGCGCAGCTTGTGGCGGTCAATGTCGTCCTCGAGCTCGCTGAGGATGCGGATGACGGGGTCGCGCACCGCCTCGAAGTCGGCCTCGAGCTCCGACGTGACGGACGTGAGGACGGCCTCGAGCGCGCGGAACTCGTAGGGCAGGCCGCTGGCGCCGGCCTGGGGGCTCTTCTGCTTGAGCTTGCCCTGCAGGTCGTACATGAAGGCCGACTGCGGGTAGGACGTCTTGGAGCCGTAAATGTCGAAGAGCAGCACGCGGTCTTTCTTGATGAGCACCTTGAGGTGCAGCAGGTTGAGGAGGATGGCCGACGGTCGGACTAGGATGTGAGGGAGGTTGGACGAGTCGATCTTGCGCAGGTCGCGCGGCAGCAGGCCGTACTGTCAGGGGTCAGCATCTGTCTATTCGCCCTCTGTTCTGCTCGCCCAGTCTCGTCTCGCCTCGTCTCGTCCCCTTGGTTGACTCGTACCTTGGCAATGAGCTCCATCTTCTTGAACTCGCCGTCCACCAGGATGACCTCGCCGTCCTCGTCAACCTCTGTGCACCGCAGGCGGGGCTCTGACGCGGCCTTGGCCGTCAGGATGCGGCGGTAGTTGAACATGGAGGTGCCGTCGCCGACCTCGTCGTGGGCCGGCAGGTCGGAGGGCTGGAGGGGCTTGGACCCCCGCCGGGCGCCGACGCCCCAGAGCTTCTCCTTCCAGGACGTCGTCCTCTGGGTCTCGCCGCAGTCGTTGGCCGGCTGCCTCTCACGTCGGGTGCTCGTCGTGCCGAAGGGGCGAGCGGGCGTGAGGTGCAGGCTCGAGCTCGCGGTCGGGCCGGCTCGTGGGCGGGCGAGGGGCTGGCATGATGTGGAGAGGGACCGTCGGGTCGGTTGTCTAGCGAGGCATCGCGGCTGCTGGTGGTGATGCTGCTGGCGTGGCGAGCTCTGTCGAGTGCACGATCGGACGGCGCAGGCAGGGCCGAACGCAGCGGGTTCGGTCTGCGACCGCAGGAAGCGCAACAGACTGGACGAAGGCACCGGTCCTCGGAGCGCTGAACTCATAGTCGTGAGCCGCCCGTGGGGTTGTGGGTGGTGCTGTTGGACGTGGGCTTGGGCCTTGCCTTGGTCTGGTGTAGGTGGTACGGGACGTTGCTGGTTTGTAGATAAAAAGTCGCGAGCTGGGGCGGGAGCTCAGAGGCGCCGGCAGTGGCGGGCAGTGGCAGCAGTGGTGTGGGCTGATGCACTGGCCGGCAGTGGTGGGCACTGGCGCGCGATGTCTCTGCTGAGTCATCATCAAAGGTTCGCGACTTCACCTCTTGCATCGACTCGCCTTGGACATCAAATTCATCGTCAAGCATTTTTATCTTCAGCAGAGTCGTCACTTCATGCACAAGCCCACATGTGGCTCTCCTTCAGCATGGATCCGGTGTCTAAGGAAAATATTGGGCATTCATAACCTCAGTTGGCACCCTGCGTGATACCCTATTGCTTTCAATCCTCAATCTCATCTTTCAGTATAATACTTCGTTTCATTGTCTCTTTTAACCTAGACGGCAACGACCAAGGCACTACCTCTCTTACACACTGCTGGAGGCTGCCTGTTCTTTCTTCTATCTTCTTCATAACTAGACTTGATACCAGCGGCTTCTTCTTTTCAGCCGTCCCCTGCTCCCTTCCTCGTTCCACCCGAGAACATCTCCCTCCTCCTTACCCCTAACCCCTTTCCCTATCTACTACCTACCTTGTTCCGCACCACCACTACCACCACAACAACACCATAATGGCTCTCACACCCCTCAGAGTCCGCGGCAAGCGCAACAGCGCCGCCAAGAAGAAGCAGAGGCCGACGCCCTACGACCGACCCGGCCCCTCCACCACCACCACCACCACCACCGCTGGCCGCAGCTCTCGCCCGCGGCCCCGCAAGAAGTCCCTACTCGAGCGCCAGCTGCCCCTCGAGATCCTCGAGCGCATCTTCCTCCTCAGCGGGAATCTCGCCTTCCCCCGCTGCAGTCCCCTGCTCGGCCGCCTCCTCTCCGGCCGGCCGACCCTGGTGGCCGCCGCCGTGGCCGCCTTCGCCCCGACCTGGGACGCCTGGTACGGCGTCGACCTCGCCCGCCTCCACGGCTTCCGCTGGAAGACCCCGCTGTCCGCCGATGAGGCCGCCCGCTGCCGCCGCATCGAGGCGGGTCTCGTGCCCGGCGACCCGG